>WOXC01009269.1:0-92267 GCA_011680675.1 Gymnobelideus leadbeateri
TGTTTGGTTTTATTTCTTCTTTACCATCTTTCATCCCACCTAGTACAATACACCTTTGTAATTGGAATAATGTCTAATATGAATGTATTTGCAGACTCTATACTGGACTATATGCTGTCATGGGGGGAGGGGGGAGGGAAGTAAAGGAAATTTGAAAATCAAGGAACTATGGAATTGAATCTTGTTAATTGAAACTAACCTAATAAATTAATTTAAAAAAATAACAATGATCACACTTACCTCACATGGCTATTGTGAAGATGAAGTCAGATAATGTGTCTAAGCTTTGAAAACCTTAAAACATTATGTTAGCTATTATTATCATTTTAATACCTAAATAAATGCAAAAACACTTTATTTCTTTCCTGATCAAAAGGGACCTACCACAAAAATATTAGAGAATTATGACTCCCAAGCAAATGAGTCATTTTTACATAGGCAAAAAACAAGTCTTTTCCCCTTCTCACTAATCAAGACAACATTATCTTCAAATGAACATCTACTAAGAGATTAGCTGTGCATTTGATAAAGTACCATAATCTGGTTAAAAATTAAAACAAAACTTTAAGAATACTTATGTGCCTGAGCTATATATATACTCAAGCTTCCTCCCAAATCTTATTTTTGTTATTATTAAGACAACCGATGAGCATTTATTAAGCACTTATTATATACTAGGAAATATGCTAAGTACTGGGAAAAAACAAACAGAAAGAAAGGCATTAATGGACTAGCAGTTCACCTTTAGGATCTAGAATTCAACTGAAACAATCCATTTGCAATCTCTCACAGGCAATCCTGCCTTCACCTGTAATCACTGGATCATAGATTCAGACAAGGACCTTGGAGAGACCTTGAACGTCGCTTAGCCCAACCCTACTTGGGCACAAGGGCCAGGATTGTTTAGGTCAAGAATACACGGTGTTGGCATAGTCAGATAAAAGAACTTTAAAAGTCTAAGTCCATGTCACACCATCCAAAGTCAGCTTTATTTTCCTCTCTTCAATTCATGTATTTCATGACATCTGTTAAATGCCAAACTACATAAAATGAGCTAAAAGGCTTCTGAATCCCTAAAAGGGGAAAGAAAAAAGTAAGTTTTTTTTAATCTTTGCATTAACCTAATTAGAACATATATTTAATTAGAAGGTAAAAGACCTCTGAAAACACTTTGCTAAATATGATGGAAGTACTACAAAACATTTAAGGACCATCCAAGCAACCTCCAGGTTTCAAAGAAAGGAGAAAGCCATGTGAGACACAGGAATGACAGGACCATAGGTCTAGGGCAGAAAGGGGCCTCAGGTCACCTGGTCCAACACCTTCATTTTAGAGAAGAAGACACTGAAGCCCAGAAATGCTGAGTGATTCTATTACAATTAGGCATGTGTAATATAGCGCTCTAACTTGGGAAAGGCCTGGCTAAGACTGGTGCTATGTCACAGCCATAAGCCTGTGAGGCAGCCTTCCAAGTCAATGACAGATGATGTCTCCTATTTCTTCCCCTACCTCTTCCCATGACTGGGAGGATGGAGGGTGGGGGTGGGAAAAGAATGCTCAGGAGGAATAACAAACCAAATGTTTTCTTTGAAACATTTAATGTTTTCATTAGTTTCCCTAACTGGTTTGTATCTGAAAGACACATTTCCTAAATTAAAAAAAAAATTTTTAAGGGCAACTTCTTTAGCTATTTACCAGCACCAGAAAGTCCCTATCAAATGTCAAAAGAGCACTCAGAATCAAGAAGCTGCCATCCATCTGTAGAAATTTTCTGGCTAAAGAGTGAACAAAGCTAGCCTCGTGATAGGATGGGGCAGCTGGAGCATGTCCTCGCGCCACCCAAGTCCAGCCTCTCCAAAGTGGTGCCAGCCTCTGTCACCAGGAAACCAAGAAGTATACACAGACCCATCCCCATGGGGAGGGAGCTCCCAGGGATAAAAAGGGGTTCAATAGTCAGATTTTTTTTTTTTGGTCTTTGATTGGGAAAGATGAGGCATAAAAAATTAGCTTTTATGGGTGTATGTGTACAGAGAGAGAGAGAGAGAGAGAGAGAGAGAGAGAGAGAGGAGAGAAAGAGATTCTTTTGTCTAGTAATACTGTCACATGCAAAGATTCTGTCAGAGTTCCAGATTCACCAAGAAAAACCAGGCTGGTATTTGATTTCTCCTTCCACATTCACTGTGTTGAAGGTCAAACTATTTACAGTGTAAAGCATGGCCAAGGCAGTATCACATTCTCCAAGCCCTCCTAGGGTGACTACAGGGATAAGGTATTCTAAAGCAAGGCAGGGTCCAAATGCACTTTTCTCCCTTAATATCTGTTCTTCTAATTCTGTGCCTGTTCTTTCTGCCACAGAGTGAGAGCTCTCGGGGGTGGAAGCTCCATTCAGCAAATACTGAGTGAGTCCTTATAATAAGAATGGCATCATATAGGCACCAGGGATGCCAAGACAAGACCCAGGGAACCTGGCCCAGAAGAGTGAGCAATTCTTCATTCCTCCAGGCCCAGCTCAAATGCTATGGAAAGCCTTTCTAATTGCTGTCTCAGGCAGAAGGGTAATAATCCTCCACTATAATGGGATAGAGAAGGTAGAATGTGATAGGGATTAGAGCCAGTCAGAAAGGTTGAGTTGGGAAGCTGCTGTTCTTTTTGAGGGGGGCATTATATCTCTGCGCCATGTATATGTCCCCCTCTCTCCATTCACCATAGTTCAGGCCTTCTCTTCACTTCCCCTACATCACTGAAATGGCTTCCTCACTGGTCTCTCCACTTCCAATCTCCACCTCCTCCAACCTCACAAAATAATCTTCCTAAGGCACAAGTCTGACCAAGTAACTATCAGGCTTGCCAACCCAACTACCTATAGTCGAGGATAAAATACAGGCTCCCCAGCTTGGCACTTAATTACCTCCACTATCTGACTAGAACTTTCCCTTCCAGGTCTCATTACTCACCTTTATACACCTTATGCTTCAGCTAAACCAGACACCAAACGCCACCATCTGGCCCCCACCTTTGGACATTCCCACGAGCTAGTCCCCATTGCCTGAAATGCTCTTCTTCCATCCCAGTCTTTTAAAATAGATTATTCTTCCTTCAGAGCTCTGCTCCATTCCTCCTCCTCTGGGAAACCTTCCCTGATCTTTTCAGCAGCTACTATTCTTTCTCCTATTACCCTTCCTTTTCTCATATGCCCTGTACAGGCAGGGCAGTGGTTCATTTGAAAAAATTCTGGAAATGGAGTCAGGAGAGGCCTGAGTTTGAATTCTACCCCTACCACTCACAAGTCAAGTAACCACTGACAAGTCACTTAAAGCTTTCAGGGTTGCAAAGGTTATTGTTATAATCATTACTGACCTGTTGAGGCCTATTTCCTCATGTAGGGATATGCCCCACCCCTCCCAATCAGAGTGAGTTTATTAGGGATCAGATGAAAAAAGTGTTTTCTAAATCTCAGGTTGTTATATAAATGTCAGGCATTATTATGCTGACAATTTTTCTTGGCTATCATGAAGACCCAAATTTGAACCTTGCCTCAAACACTTACTAGCTGTGTGACCCTGGGCAAGTCACTTCACTTTGCTGTGATTCAGTTTCCTCATCTGTAAAATGGGCTAGTAAAAGGAAATGGCAAACCACTCTAGTATCACTGCCGTGTAAATCTCAAATGGGGTCACAAAGAGTCAGACACAACTGAAACTACTGAACAACAATAACTCTTGTACCTACTTCACAGGGTTGTGATCAGATGAGTTAATATATGCAAAGGATTCCTTAAAATGCTACAAAAATGCTAGTTCTTATTTCCATCATCATCATCACATTCTGACCCCCCATTAAATGGAAGCTCCTTGAAGACAAGGATTACAATTGCTGTATTTACATCTCCATGCTCAGCACAGTACCTAGGTATACAGTAGGAGCTTAACACATGCTTGTTGAACTGAATTAAATGGAAGAACGTGGGATGCCTTTTACTTAGAAATCCACCTGACTTTGCCTGGCATCATGGCAGACAATGGTCAAGGAATCTGAGCCAATATTTAGTCTTTACAAAATCAATAGCATCCAACATGGGATCTATCAGGTGGTGGGAGCCTTGCTGTTGAATTATGATGTCTGCTACTTCTCAGCAGGCTTTTTAAGCACATAAAGCAGCAGCTGGATGGGGCTTCCAGACTTTCTTGCCTGTGTTACCAGGGAAACACCATCTCCTACAGAGACTCCAAGCTAGCAAGGAAGAGGAGGTTGGCACTGGGAGTGGCAGAACTCAGTGATGGCTGAATGGCATTTGTAGTGGCAAAAGAAAGGTAAGGGACTCCATGCATCCCTGCAAAACTGGGAATGCCAGAGAGGAACCCAGAAACTGACAGGGGAAGAAAAAAAACAAGAACAGTATACACTGATGGAACAAGGAGGCAAAAGGGGAAAGTAGCCATCAGGAAGAAGGAAAACACTAGAATTAAGTAAGAAACAGGAAAAACTGTGAAAGAACACAGGGTGAAGGGTGAGAAGGGGGAAAGCAATGCCTAGCATATAATGATTTTGAAGAAAGGCCGGGACGGGTAAGAGATAGTGCCCATTTTAGGGAAAACAACAAAAGACATGTCTTCCATGAAATGAGGTCATTTTAGGCAACTAGTGAGGGACCAAATGCTGCAATCTCAGCAGAATAACTAAATAAAGAAAACTAAAAAGGAAAAAAATAACAGAGCTAAAACCAGATGAGCTAACTGCTCACTAATCAGCCCTCAACCCCCAGGGCAGTCACCAGCCACAGACAAAGGAGGATTAAATTCCAGGTTAGGAATTAGCTCCTCAGGCCAAAACTTAGTCACTTACACTTATTAGTAAATTACTATACTTAAGCTAACTATTAGGCAGGCACTAGGCTAAGTGCTAGGGATAGAAAGAGAAAACAGAAGCTGTCCTCAGGTTCTGTAGTAAAGTAAATAATGAAGTTAGAAACATTCTAGTACAGGAACTGTAAATAACTAAGTAGATACATAAGGGATAGATAGAAAGTAACCTCTGAAGAGAAGGCGCTAGCAGCTGAAAGGACCAGAAATGCCATGAGTTGAAAGTTCAACTAAGCAAGCAGTGAGGGGGTCAAGGTTCCAAGATAAGAGACTGAGTGTCATGAGTGAGGAACAGCATATAGGGGAGTGTAGCTGGATGGCAAAGTGTGTGGAGGAGAGAAAAAGCCAAGACTGGCACAGTGCAAGGAACCAGGTGGTGAAGATCTCTAAATACCAAACAAAAGACTTCATATTTGATCCTAGAGGTAATAATGGGAAGCTAGGGGAGTTATTGAGTTGTAGAGATAACATAGGCAGACCTAATACTTAAGGAACATCATTGTGGCAGTTGTGTAGAAGATGGATTAGAACTGGGAGAGATACTTGAAGGAGGGAGAACAGTCAGAAGGCTAATGCAATAATCCAGGCAAGAAGTGGTGAGGGGCCAAACTAAGGCTGTGCCTCTGAGAATATATAGGAGGTTTATGTGAAAGGGATGGAGAAAGAAATTACAAGATTTAACAACTTATTGGCTACATGGGATGAATGAGAACAGGGAGTCGATGAGGATACTAGGGTGACTGCTAGGACAGTGGTACCCAAAAGTAAAGGGGGGGGGTAGAAGAATAGAGCATTGGGGGGGTAATGAAGTCTATTCTGGAAATGCACATAGTATGGAATAACCAACAGGTAGTTAGTAATGTGTGCCTACAAGAAGCACAGGGACACCATGACAAATATCAAGGACAAAATTCATGAGAATGAGGGGAAAAGAGAGATCAGGAAAGGCTTCATGGAGAAGGTGGCACTTGAGTTTGTCTCAAAGGATGAATATGATTCCAGAGGCAGACTTTTGAAGGTGGGGAGGATATAAGAAGACCATGGGATCACTGGTCACAGGATGATCAAATTCAGAAGAGACATTAGCAGTTACTGAGTTCATCCTCTTCAATTTCCAGACAAAGAAACTGAGGGTTGGAAGAGCTCGGATTTGAACTTGCGTTCCTCAGACTCCAGATTCAGTAAACATTCCAGACGTAAGGATTTTTTCCCTTTTGGATACTTCAAGTAAGTCAACCATTGCTTAAAAGTACTGGCAGCTAGGTGGCATAGATAGAGCCCTGGACCAGGAGTCAGGAAGACCTGAGTTCAAATTTGACCATAGACACTTACTAGCTGTGTTCTCCTCTGTCTGCCTTAGTTTACTTATCTATAAAATGGGGGTAACAATAATAGCACCTACCTACCAGGCACACCAGGAGGATGATATGAGAACCTGGGCAAAGCACATTATGTAAATGCTATTATAATCATTAGTATAATAATGAGTAGGGTAAGAGAATTCTCAAGCCTGAGCAGATTACAAAAATCTTCTCTCTTCTCTTAACTTCCCAATCCCTGCAACTCACCTGAGATTTTGCAGAGTCACCAATGAATAGGAAGTTAACTAAAAAAAAAAAATTCCAGGCCTTTCTTCCCCTCCATGTCCAACAGGAACAATCCTCCAGTGAAACTGGAGGGTGGGGGAAGGAGGAAAAATGGAAGTAAGACAGAGACATAATCAGTATCTTATTTTGCTCTATGTTAGACTATTTTCCTTCATTTCAAAGCACCTGAGCAATTGTGAGAGCAAAACCAAGTTTTAAAAAAAAAGAAAAGAAAAACAATCAGTCTGATCTTGGCATTGAAGAAACACCTAAGCCTGGGCTCCCGAATGTGAAAAGGATTCTGATCATTCCCCAGAAAATCAGATTAAAAGATAGTCCCAAGACAATGGATAAGGGCTTGAAAATGGGAGGGCAGCATAATCATCTTGGAAAGCAAGGCCCAAACAACAGAAAACTCTGTTGAGGGAACAGGGCTCTGCTGTCCAAGACCCTGATGCAAATCTGCAAAAACCAGAATCCAGAGAATCCAATGCATGATGCAAAGAACAGATATGAGGCAGTAGAAAGGCCAGGAAGGGTTCAAATAAATGGATATCATTTAAAATGCTCTAGAAATCTGATTCTCCCTATTGGCTCAACAATACAACCAGTCAAGGCAAGAACAAAGCCATGGGAACCAGGAGTGATGACTCTGACAGATTCAGAGGAAGAAGAAAGAATTCTAAGAGGTCTGCGCTCAAGGAAAGAAACAGGATAATATAGAGCACTCCCCTGATTTAAGTTGGGTCAATATGGAAAAGGACAAATCAACTATAGGAAATGCATCTGAAGACGGGTGTGATCAGTGTCCCAGGAAGGCTGGCCAAGTTAAGTGAGTAATAGCAAACTTTATTTTTTCATAAGCTTAGTAATGAGCCAGGGAGGGGAGAAAGGGTGGGGTGGGAGTGCAATAAAAGACTAAACCTGAACAAAGAAATACAAACAACACACCTGGTGTGTATAGATCACACAATGATCTATAACCAGATCTGACCTTGTCATACTCAGTCTATAATTCTCAAAGGAACTACAACAGAAACGTAGATTCTGTTTGTATTTACAAAGAGGATGGTAGGAAAATGATACTGTAGTTAAGAGATATTTCCCTAAAAAGGGCACTTTTTGTACCTCCTTATTACCTGTTGCCTCATTACCAAAAAGAACACGTACATTGTAGATGGATAAGTAATGGCCTGGCAGAGATCCCTCTTCCTCACTTCCCAATAAGGGGAGCCATCAGTCAGCTGTTGTGGGTTTTGTTTTGTTTTGTTTTGTTTTTAAACAGGGTTTTGGAAGGACCTCTGTACCATGGATTAGGGTACTGTACTTGGAGTCAAAAAGACCTGAATTCAAATCCCACTTCAGACTCTTTTTAGCATAAGAAGCCTTTTCCTCTCCCCCTAGTGCTTTCCCTCTGTCATTATCTCCATATCATCCTCTCATATCTATACGTCTGTACATAAATTATTTGCATATTGCTTCCACTGCCTTCCACTGTAAGCTCGTCGAGGGCAGGGACCCCTTTTTTTTGGCCTTTCTTTGTATCCCGACTTGTAAATACAGTGATTACACACAGCTGTTGCTTAATAAATGCTTATTGACTTAACTAACCTCTCTTGGCCCGTTTCCTCATCTGAAAAAATGAGGAGACTGAATCTGATGACTTCTCAGTTCCCTTTTAGTTCTAAAATTATGACCATATGATCCAAGAAAGAGGCAAGTATGTATGCAGCAATATTACTGTAGACAGTTATGTTCAAGCACTTGCTGACTGCATCATATGAGAGAGACAGCATGACTAGATTCTCTCAGTATTTTTAAACTGCCTAGGATAAGATCCAAGACGAAGCATTTGGGGAGCCAATATTTTTTTTTTCTAACAGATCACTCCAAAGCAAAGTTCTAGTGCAATGAGTATCATCCTGATTTTACCTCTGACAGTTCGTTTATATAGTAAAAATCAATTGTCTGTGCAACAAAGAGGATACAATGGGAAGACTACAAAAAACCTGAAATCACGTTCTAGCCCAGACTCTGATTCTGAAAGTCCTAATAAGATGCGGGCAATAATGATTAACATTATCAACCTCACAGGGGTTTTTTTGAGAGAAATGCTTTGTAAAGCTCAGTCCCCTAGATGTTTGTGCCCTAGGGCAAAGCCCCTTTGGCCCCATACAAGTTGTAGCTCTGGTGATCTGTAAATGACAACTTATAATGATAAGAAACTACTCACTTTCTGGATGAAATACACTAATAAGTCAATTACAGAGAATTAGTAATCTTGATTTTTTTTAAACACTGAGTATTATAGCCAACATAGAAAAAAGGCAAAGGACGCTAATGAGAGCAAAGCTGTTGCTTCCATCTGTCAGTGGGGATGGTTCAGTGCATTCTGTCACCACTGCACAAAAAGCTACTTGGCACATTTTCTACTGCTGGTGGCTTGCAAACACCATCATCACAGACCAAGGCAAGCACATTTATTTGATAACGGATAAATCAATTATTCCAAACAAGTCCCTCCACCAAACTCTGTACTCTGTCTTAAGAATTTTTAAGCAAATTATTTATTGGGCACTTCCTAATGTGGGAAAATTGGAAGGATACATATACACATATGTATACACACAGAGGATCTAAAAAAAAAAGAGGAAATGTGACAGAGGGGAGAGAATTAGAAGTATGAAGACTAGAGTAGTTCCTACTCTGATTCATCCCAGGTGTGTGACCCCGGGCAAGTTCCTTAAGTTCTCCGAGGCTCAGGTGACTAAGACTGTGTTTATTATATGCATTAGTTATGTGAAAATGTCTGCTAAACAGAATTTCCAACCCAACAGGATCAGAGGTCTCTGACTTAATGATATGAAAGATTTCTAGCAATACCTGTGGGAAAGTATTAATCATCATCTACCATTAGAGTTCTTAGAATTATGGGAAATAAGGGGAGATTCAAGATCAAGTCAATTTTACAAATTAGGAAACTGAGGTCCAGGAGTTTTAAATAATAAGACCATAGGGTCCAGCTTTAGAGCTAGAAGGGACCTTAGTGGTTAAATCTGATCCAACTACCTCATTTTATAGATGAGGAAACTGAGGCTCAGAGAAGTTAAGACATTTGCCCAAAGTCACAGAGGTAGCAAGTAATAAATGGCATAGACAGAATATGAATCCAGTTCCTAGGTTCCAAGCTAGAGTGCCCTTGTGACTGGAGCATGCTGCCCTTTTAACTTGGTCAAGATCCCAGAGTTACTTTGTCCTAGCATCATGAACCCACTACTCCGCCATATTTCCTTCAGCGTAAGACTCTTACAAATACTTTGTGGGTCCCTTCCCAAAATGGAAAGTGAAGAGGGCAAGCTCCTGTCTGTAACAACAGTGTACCTATCTTTAAGGAATCTCATTCAATGAACAATCCGTGGTAGGCGATACTGCCATCTGGTGTCCACTGACAGCCACTACAAAGGTAACATAACCTCAAGGGACAATGCCCCCGGTAACTATTTTTCATCATTTTATAAATGACAACTCAATTATAGGGGGGGAATAATTAACTAGACGCATCCTTGGAAATGATCTATAAAAACAACAAACAATAGTTAACAGGGGAGCTAGGTGGCACAGTGGATAGGGTGCCAAGCCCAGAGTCAGGAAGATGAGTCTTCCTGTGTTCAAATCTGGCCTCAGACACTTCCTAAGGGAAAGTTACTTAACCCAATTTGCCTCAGTTTCCTCATCTGTAAAATGAGCTGTATCTTTTCCAGGAGAGCCCCAAATGGGGTCACAAAGATTCGGACATGACTGAAACGACTCAAGCAACAAAGCAACAAAGTCAGTAGTAAAGGTAGGACCTGAACCTGTCTACTATACTACTGCTACATCTACACCTTTTCTGTTTGACCTGACTTGTGCCTCCAAATGCTGTCATTTTTCTCTCTTCCTTCTCTCTTGCCCGGAAAAGCAAAACCAAAGAGGGATTTTTAACTGCCTCTTTCATTCAGAAGAGAAAAAAGAAAAGCAAGACATAAAAAGAGCTATAAAAAGAGGTAGGAGGGGGAAGAAGGAAAAGAGAAGAGAGAAGTGTCACACAAATTGCTAAATTCCTTTTTTTTTTTTGTATTCTTGGGATTGAGAGTTGGACTCTAGGGCTTAGATAACATCTGGTCCAACTCCCTTATTTTACAGATGAGACAGCTGAGGCCCAGAGTGGGTCAAGAAGCCTGGCCAAATTTCCCCAGGTAGAAAGGAGCAGAGTTTAGATTTGAGGCCCTATATTCCAACCATAAAGCCAGCTCTCTTTCCACAAAGCCACACTGACAAAACAAAGGCAAAACTTAGACATCGGTATTCTGAACTAGTGCCTCACCCTGGCTCTTTAAAAGATAACAATGCCACTTGAACTAAAAAGAACTTTAACTGGATGTAAAAGATTCAAAATAAAGGACGTACCTGAGGAAAAGATTCTCAATCCAAGATGGTCACTGAACTAAGTTTCTTTTCAAAGAGGAGTTAACTAGAAAGAGGCTAAAAGTTCAGCCTTGTGCAATACAGAAAGTTCAATGAAATAGCAGCTGCCCCTCGGCCACATATTCTCTATTGGGCAATGTAGAGAGAAAAACAAGGAAAGGAATTCTGAACTATCTAACTTCAATATTCAGGATCTGGGATTTAAACAGTTGATCAACAAGTGTTTATCAACTTCTTCCTAAAGCACAGGTCTAACCATGTCACTCCCTACTCAGTCCCTACGCCACTAGGACCAAATATAAAATACTCTTGTCATTCAAAGCCCTTCCTAACCTGCCCCACCTCTTCCTTTCCAGTCTTATACCTGTCTCCCCACCATGCACTCTTTGATCCAGTGATGATGACCTCCTGGCTACTCCACAAATAAGATTCCCCATCTCTTCACTCCCAGATACTTTGGCTGGCTGTCCTCTATGCATGGAATGCTCTACCCTTCTCATCTCTGCCTCCTGGCTTCCTTCTTTTACAGGAAATCTCTTCCCTCTTAATTCTAATATCTTCCCTCTGTTGATTATTTCCAATTTATCTTGTATGTAGTTTGTTTCTACTTGGTTATTTGTTGTCTCCCCCATGAGTCTGTAAGCTACCTGGGAGAAGGAACTGCCTTTTACCTTTTTTTGTATCCCCCAATGCTCAACAGTTCCTGGCACATAGTAGGCATTTAATAAATGATTACTGACTGACTATTATGTGCTAAGGACTCAGCAAAGTTCTGGGGATACAAAAGGCAAAAATCATAAAAAGTGCACACAAAATACACACAGTGTTCAGGTAAAGGAAACAACACCATCTAGTTTGGGGGTGAAGGAAGGAAAAGCTTCATGAAGGAGGTGGGGATTGAAATAGATAGATAGCCCTTGAAGGGTAGGATTTAAGGTGAGGAAAAGAATACAGCAAAGGGAAAGCCCAATATTTGTGAACATGTTTCACCTCTTCAAAGTCTGGTTTGACTGAAGTAAAAATGTGGAAGAACTAGGGATCACACCCGTAAGGCTTTGAACACAAATCCAAGGAGTCTACACTTTTATCCAGACACAATGAGCCATTGAAAGTTTTAAGGTTGGAAATGCCCATCCTACAACCAGCTTAGATTAATTAAAGGAGGAGGCAACTTCAGTCATCCAAGAAAAGGGGAGTGCCGAGGGGCTGAATTCAATGCCAAGTCAAATACAGGGAGAAAGGAACTTCAAATGACTGTGTATTTGTGTGACCAGAAACAACCAGGGAAGAGGACAGGTAGAAGACAAACAGACTGTTAGAGGTAGGAAATCAACAAAATGAGACACAGAGGCAAGAAACTAAAAGAAAAAGTTTTTAAAAGACTTAAAAGGTTGGCTTTTTATATGAAACTTTATTGATGGTTAAAGTGCTCTAGCGCTCCCTCTCTCCCCCCACCTAACTCTCTCTCCACATACATACACATACATACACACACACACAAACATACATGTGTCTGTATAATGTAGTCTTATCTGATCTTCAGTCTGTAAAATGGATGTTCTTATTTTCTAGATTATTTAGAGGCAACTAAATGGCACAATGGATAGAGCCCTGAGCCGAGTCAGGAAGACCTGGAGTCGCACTGAGTTCAAGACCAGCCCCAGAAACTTATCAGCTAAGGGATCTTGAACAAGTCACTTCACCTCAGTTTCCCCATCTATAAAATTTGTTTTTCAGTCATTTTTAGCTGTGCCCAACTCTTTGTAATCTCATTTGGGGTTTTCTTGGCAAAGAAACTAGAATGGTTTGCCATTTCCTTCTCCAGATCATTTTACAGATGAGGAATCTGAAGCAAACAGGTTAAGTGACTTGCCCAGGGTCACGCAGCTAGGAAGTATCTGAAGCCAGATTTGAACTCAGGAAGATGAGTCTTCCTGACTCCAGGCCCTGCCCTATCCATTGTATCACCTAGCTACCCATCTGTAAAATGGGGATAACAACAGTTACCTACTTGCCAGGGCTGATGTGAGGATCAAATGTCTATTTTTTTTTTTGTAAAGTCCCCTGTATACATTTGTAAAACTCTATATAATTAATGGGTACTTTTTAAATTTAATGACAACTCTGAATCATGAAGAAATGATCTATTGATGCTGGGTTACATTATGTACCCTACTCTGCCTCCTCATTACACTACCGGTGGCCCTGGGCTCCTGAAGACTGCCACCAGCTCTACAGGTGCTATAGCAAACTGGCAAGACTCTGAATATGGACCCAGCAGCAATCAACCAACCAACCAGGCTCTCTCAGCATCATGACATGTTTCTATACAGTTTTAAGATGCACGAAGCACCTTCCATAGAAGATCCCTCAGATGGATGGGGTCATATCCACTGGATAGATGAGGCTCAGAAAAGGCATCAGTGATAACACAGATAGGATCAGCTCCATGATTCCAAACCCAGTCAAGTCATCGGAATCTAGGGGTCTGAGGGAATAAGCATTTATTTAACATTTATACTGTGCTAAGTGCTTTACAATTATTGTCCCATTTGACCCTCACAACTACCCTGGGAGGAAGGCATTATTATTATTCCTATTTTAGAGATGAGGAAAATGAGGTTAAGTGACTTGTCGGGGTCACACAGCTAATAAATTTGGATGGATATGAACTCAGATGTTCCTGACTTCAAGACCAGCCCTACCTTGCCGTCTCAAACTTTAATTTTGGAATATGCCTTCATTTTAGTTAAATTGCTCTGTGGACTAAACCTATTACTTCTTGGTGTGAACTCCCAATGAAAAAACTCCCTTTACTAAACAATCGGCACTAGTTCTACACTTCGAACCCCGGGCTTTCTGACTTCAAAGCCAGCTCTCTATCCATTATTCCATACTCCTTCTAGGTAATGCTCATATGGGGTGATCAAGAGGGCGGGCACCTTTGGTGTCAGGGCTGTTCATCCACCTCTGTGCCCCCCTGATTCACCCAATTCTCACCTGTGGCTCCAAGAAGATGTAGCTTGTGCAGTAGCCACACCCTGGTAAACTGGTATCTCTGCAGACAGGCTAAACCAGATGGAAGGCCAATTGGTCTCAAACCCACTGAGGAGTTGGGGAAAGGGAGGATCTACCCAAACATGTGAAGACTTCCCTTGGCGGAATGGGTGGATGAGAACAATTTGTCCCAATGGCCATGAAGGTGGCTAAAGCAGGTGCTGTGGAGTGCCTGGAGCTTGTCAGACATCAAGGATGCCCAAGCGATCCACTGCATCCCAGGCCACTGCCAGTCATCTTGACTCTTGTCTAGCCAAGGGACTTCAATGACTCTGGGAGAGAGTGAAGCTGATGGTTTTGTGTAACTTTGTATCACTTAAATCCAATTCATCCATTCATTAAGCATCACCCTCAGGATGTCACTGATCCTCTTTGAAAACAAAGGACAAGTGGTATAATGCCATAAAAATAATAATATGGAAAAAGCTAAGTATGAACTCATGCAATATGAAGAAAGTAGAACCAGGTAAGTAATATACACGATGCCTATGACAAGACAAATGAAAATAACAATAAAAAAGGCACAGGGAAGCTAGGTGGCACAGTGAACAGAGTACCAACCCTGGAGTGAGGAGGACCTGAGTTCAAATCCAGCCTCAGAAACTGAACACTTATTAGCCATGTGACCTTGGGCAAGTCACTTAGCCCTAACTGCCCTGCCTTCCCCGCTCCAAAAAGCAAAAAAGAAAAAAAAGAAGAAGAAACCACATTCTAATTGCAATGAGCAGCATTCTTGGTTGTTGTTTTTGGTTTTGTTTGGAGGGGGAAAAGCAGGGCAATTGGGGTTAAGTGACTTGCCCAAGGTGACACAGCTAGTTAAGTATTAAGTGTCTGAGTCCACATTTGAACTCAGATCCTCCTGACTCCAGGGCCAGTGCTCTATTCACTGCGCCACCTAGCCACCCCAACCAGCATTCTTCCTAGCAAACAGATGATAAAATACATTTTCCCCATCTTGGTAGAAAAAGAGGGCAGGATTACTTTGCTGCTTAGTTTCATTTGATTCTTTTTCATTATTACAAGGAAAAGGAATAATTATTTATATAGTACCAGTTTTGTAATAATCCTTTCTCTTCTTCAATGAATATAGAAAATGGTCATGACTGTTGACATCTGAGAAGCTAATAATAAAGAGAATTTTAAAAAAATTCAATTGAATAAAAAATGCACAAATATTAAAAAACAATGCTAAATAAAGCCTAAATAAGGTTTCTAGAATGAAAAGATCACAGAGTTCAATCCTCATAGCCAACAGTAGAAACCAGGTCAGAAAGCCTTTCCCAGCTAAGAAGTCTAAATATTTTAGGGAGGGAAGATAATAAGTATTGATTACGAACCTGCTGCATGCTGGACACTATGCTAAGTGTTTTTACAAATATTATCTCACTTTATCTTCATAATGATCCTGCAAGGGTAGGTGCTCTTATCCCCATTTTATAGTTAAGAAGCTAAGGCAAACAGAGGTTAAGTGACTTACCCAAGGTCACACAGCTAGTACATATCTGAGGCTGGATTTAAACTTAGGTCTTCCTAACTCCAGGACCTGAACTCTATCCACACCAGTGGCTTCCAGTCAAGTGATTATATTGGAAAATTGCTCTGGTACCAAAATATGGATGAATAAAACTTTTTTTTTTAATCAACTGTGTTCAGCAACTCAGAATGGTTTAAAAAAGAACTAATGGAGTCTGAATGCAGATTGAAGCATACTATTTTCATTTTTTTTGGCCTTTTCATGTTTTTTTTTCCTTTTGTTGTTTCTTCTTTCACAACATGACTCATGTGGACATACATTTAACATGATTACACATATATAACCTATGATTGCTTGCCATCTTGGGGAGGAGGAAGAGAGAAAAAAATTTAGAACTCAAAATCTTGCAAAAATTGAATACTGAAAACTGTTTTTACATGTAATTGGAAAAATACTTTTAAGAAATTTTTTAAAGATGGAGAAAGAATAAGGGCAGATAAAATAAATAAAAGAGAAAAAAGAACCTTTTTAAGTTCTATTTATGACTTATCCTGGTCTTTTATCCAAATACACATCTTGGGGCGGCTAGGTGGCACAGTGAGTAGAGCGTCAGCCCTGGAGTCAGAAGGACCTGAGTTCAGATCCTGCCTCAGACACTTAATGCACACTCAAACAAAAACCTAGCCATGTGACCTTGGGCAAGTTACTTTACCCCAATTGCCCTCCAAAAAAAAAAAAAAAAAGCATATACACATCCCATTTTAAATTATTTTCTTTGATCTTTTGTCAGCTCTGATCTTTTGGCCCTTACTTCCTGGGGGAAAAAACTTCTCTTTTTAATTATCCCTTTTCAAAACTGCTTAAAAAATAAACACAAAAACCCAGGAGTGAAACAGAAATATAAGATTCCAAAAAATAAGGTACTAACTTTCTAGGTACACTAGATGGCGCTACTGCTATTTGTCATTCCTTCCATATCCTCAAGCAGCAGAATAGGAATCATTTGACAGTCCTTTGGTGCTACATATACATAGATACCCAAGGTCACACAGTTGGTTAGGGTCAAAAGGAAGACTTTGAACTCAGGTCCCTCCCGATTTCCTGAGTCCATCAATCCCCTATGCACAGTATGTGATGCTTCTTTAATATGATCCTTATCATGTATATGTACACAAGTAGCAAAATTGTGGATATACAAAGCCATTGCAAGTCAACCAGTATTTAATAAGAACCTACTATGTGCTAGGAACTGGGCCAAGTTATAGAATTTAACACTCTTTGGGCTTAGTGCTTCTTTTGCTAGTTAGTCCCTGGCCTCCCAATAAATGTGACTTCTCTTCAGAGTTTCACTCTATTTCTATCCTCTAACTCACTAAAAAGTACCTAAGAACCTGATCTCAAGGAAATAAAGCCTTTCTCTATGGCTTCCCAATCACAAGCCCCAGTTCTAATCAATATATTGTATATTAATACATAATACAATGCATTTTTTTATGTATCTTCTATGCAATGTCCAATCACTTGTACACCTTTATTTTTGGTCCCTATTCCTAGCAGTAAATCAGTCAACAAACATTCATTAAGTGCCTACTGCATGTGCCAGGCACTGACCCATAGGTACTGGGGATATAAAGACAAAAGTAAAATATAGCCCTGGATCTTAAGGAGCTTATTAGGAAAAACAATCCATACACAAATATGTTTTTACAAAATAATAAGGTAAAAATAAATTGTTGGAGGGATGAATGGGACTGACCAAGGAAGAGGGAAGATCAGGAAAGACCTCTTATGACGGTGTCAGGGGAAGAGCAACCTGATGAAAAAAGAGAGGGATTCTAAAATGTAGGAGTGCATTCTTGGTATGATGGATACCAGTGCAAAGGGAAGAGTACAGGAGTGTTGTATGTAAGGAACAGCAAGAAGACCAGCTTGCCCTTTGTTCTTCAGTCACGTCTTTATGACTGCATTTGGGGTTTTCTTGGCAAAGGTACTGAAGTAGTTTGTCACTTCCTTTTCCAGCTCATATTAACAGATGAAGAGTTAAGTGACTTGCCCAGGGTCACACAGCTAGGAAATATCTAAGGTGAGTCTCCTGATTCCAGCCCAGGGCTCCATAAACTACGGTGCCACCTAACTGCTCAAACCCAAGCTTGGCTAGGCTATAGAATGGAAGACGGAGGGTAACATAGTCAAGCTAGAAAGGGTTTCAGTAAGTGGCTCTTGCACTTATCAAATTCAAAGTTGCCCCCTTCCTACTTCCTACTTTAACCCAATCCATTTTGACCTCTTGTTGCTATCACATTTTTTCCTAATAAATTTAAAGGATTTTGTTTACAGAAGAGAGGCAGCCTCAGTTTTCTTATTTTTAAAATGGAAATACTGGGGCAGCTAGGTGGCGCAATGAATAGAGCACCGGCCTTGGAGTTAGGAGGACCTGAGTTCAAATCCAGCCTCAGACACCTAAAAACTAGCTGTGTGACCTTGGACAAGTCACTTAACCCCAATTGCCCTCCAAAAGTCAAAATAAATAAATAAATAAAATGGAAATATTAATAGCACCCATCAAAGCATTGTTTTGGAGATCAAATAAAATGACATATTTATAGTGCTTTGCAAATCTTAAAGTGCTAATTTACATAAACATAAAATATTCATATAATTATAAATAAAGAATACAAATGCTACTATTCCTGTTGTTATCATGACAACCACAGTCTCACAACAATCCCACTGCACAACCCATATTGCGCATGTAGGTCACGCACATGTTGCTAAACCCATTTTTAGAGACAGGCTCCTACTCACCAGCCCCAGCCACAATGCCTGGTTTCAACCTGCTTTTCACCTGTTCCAGTCTCCTTCTCAGGCTATCTGCAGCCCATCACAAATTAGCATCTGTTAAACCCCTTCATTAACACTGGACACCAATCTTGGCTGCAGCAAAAAGGAGGAGGCATCAGAGACACACAGCTGAGGAGACATCCATGCAGGCAGCCCAAGCCAGAATTAATTAAAGGCTGAGAAAGGAGGTACTTCTTTACCAGCATGCTGAAAAAAGCATTCAAGCATACTAAGCCAGCAGAAACAAGGCCCTTTTTATATTAGATCCAATCTCCTTTGACCAAATTAATTGGGGGAGAAAAAGGAATATTTTGCTGCTTCAGGGGGAAAAAATGCCCCACCTCACCTCTGCCTCAGGCCTTCCCTTGAAAAACTAGGATGATTCCCTAGCTTCATTTTGAGCTAGCTTATGCAACTGATGCAGTTTTTAGCAGTAAGCCCTTCTGGGTATTTCTCAGCCTAGGCTAGAAGGAGAGGTGGGTGGAAAACATCATCAAACTGAAAGAATATTCATTGAACACTTAGTATGTGCAAGCTGCCTACTATGTGCAATCATGGGACTAGTCAGGATCAAGGATACAAAGTAGTATGAGGCCTGGGTGTTCCCTGACATTAAGGAGCTAAGGGTCTAAGTAAGGAAATCAAATATACACAGGGAAACATAATCAATATTCCAAAGTTATATATAAGGGTCAAATGAGAGATAGAGAGGAGTCTGGGAATTCCAAGGGGAAGAAAACAGAGAGGGAGGAAGAGAAGGGGGAGGGGGGAAAAAGGAGAAAGAAAGAAAAAGAGAGGGAGGGAGAGAAGAGAAAAGGAGAGAGGGAGAAAGCGGAGGAAAAGAAGGAGGAAGAGAGAGAAAAAGGAAGGGAGGGGGAGAGGAATCACTGTGGGTAGGATGCCTTGTTTTAGAAGTGGTATTGAGCTAGGCAATGAGAAGTGACAGGCTTGGAGGAGGCAGAGAAAAGGGAGGGTATTCCAGGAACCATCAATAGTATGATCCAAGGCACAATGGTGGGAAAAGAAAGGCATGTTTGAGGGCAGAGGATAGAGATTGGTTTGACTGAAGGAAAGAATTCATAAAGGACATTAGGCTAGAGATGTAGTAGGGGGTCAGGTTAAAGGGGGCACTCAACACCAACTCTGCATACCATACTTTCTGCATACCAGAAAGTTTCCAGGCAGAAAAGTAACACGACAAATGCCCTACTTTGAAAAAACAAGTCCGTTCATAATAGAATGTAGTGAGAAGAGGCACTGAGAAAGACCAATGAAGAAGTGTTATAGCCGTTCACATGAGGTGATAAGGGCATGAACCAGGACAGTAGTTATAGCAACAGAAAAGGAAAAGGAAGGTGCAGGGGCCTCTGAGAAGGCTTGACTCAAAAGAGCTTGGTGACCCATACCCAAGGAGGTCATAATGGGGCAAAGAAAGGGGGAATTTGAAGGATGACTCCAATTTCAAGCCAGGGTGAGTAGATGTTAACGGAAGTAAAGAAGTTAGAAGAGAGAGAGCCAGCATAGAGGAAGGAAGGCCGAGATAAGAGTGAAAATGATAAAATTTCATACTCAGAAAAAAAGAAAAACCACATACTGAGACATCACAGGGGAAGCTTTAAAAGGGAATGGGCCCTTAATCCGAGCCTGAAGAGTTAAAACATAAGGTTCTAAGGCTTGGATAAGGAGACAAAGAAAAGGGAGAATATCTAAATTCCTGGTTTATGAAACTGAAGCCAAGAGCAATGAGGAGAGACAGTTAATTAGCATTTACTAATTGCCTACTGTAAGTCAGTGCCAATGATACAAAGAAAGGATAGATTAGATAGACAGATATTCTTGCTATAAAAACACTCAATCTAACACAAAACACAAAAATAGCCATGTACAAACAAGATAGATACAGGATAAATTAAAGGAAGGCTGGGAAACACTCCTTGCAAAAGGTAGGACTTTAACTGAGATGTGAAAGAAGCCAGTAGGCAGAGAGAGGGAAGGAAAGGATTCCAGGAATTGAGAGACAACCAGTGAAAATGCTCTGAATTGGGGGAGTTGGAAAATGGAGTGCTGTGTGTGAAGAATATCAAGGAAGTTAGTTTCATTAGATCCCAAGAGTGGGGACAAACAGAGTAAGGCATAAAAAGACTGGAGAGGAAGGGTCAGGTTATTGAAGGGCTTTGAAAGCCAAACAAAGAATTTTATATTTGAGCCTGAAGATGCTAGAAAAATACTAGAGTTTATTGAATGTGGTGAGGCTGGGAGAAATGGTCAGAGATGCAATTTAATATCATCAATTTGACAGCTGAGTAGAAGTTTGACTGGAATGGGGAAAAAACTTGAGGCAAGGAGCCTCTCCCCCACCAATCAGCTATTGTGATTATCATCAGTAGCAAGTTAATAATTGAATCCATGGGAGATGTGATTACCATGTGAAATAATATAATTTTTATTGTTCAATGATTCCAGTTGTGTCCAACTCTTCTTGACCCCCTTTGGGGGTTTTCTTAGCAAAGATACTAGAGTGGTTTGCCATTTCCTTCTCAGGCTCATTTTACAGATAAGGAAACTGAGGCAAACAGGATTAAGTGACTTGCCCAGGGTCAAACAGTAAGGATTTGATGCCAGATGTGAATTCATGAAGATGAAATCTTTTTGATTCCAAGCCCAGACAAGCGACACCCTCAGTTTCTAAGTGTGACATGGATGAAGATCCAACAAATGAAACAGAAGAAAGAATCCAACAGATAAGAGGAGAAACAAAGAGAGAACAGCTGGAGAGAAGACAAGCATCAGTGAGAAGAGTGCGATCAACAGTGTCAAAGGGTGAAGAGCTAAAGAAGAGGGAGGACTGAGGACAAAAGGAACCCTGATTCAGAAAACGCCCTGGAGCCCGGAGAAATAAAAACTAGAATTCTGCTAAAAACCTGATGATCAAAGTTGGACAAGTCACTTCCTTCTGCCTCTCAGTCTCTTCATCTCTATCACTAGATATTTTAACTAGGTGAAGTCCAAAATACTTTCAGACCGAACATTCTATAACTCTTTCTTATTTAACTGTTTTTGGGTGGGGGGGGACAATGACCATTCCAATTAATTCTTCATAATATTCAAGGATTTTCAACAGATGGTTGGCCTATCCTCATTAATACTGACCTAATACAGAAATATTCCCTTCTCCATCATCCAAAGGGTCCCTGAAGTAATGGTAAAGGCAGAGGAGAGAAATGGGTCTCCACCAAAGTTAATGAGGTCAAAATAATTTTTCCATCTCATATAAACTACACTTGACCAAGCATCTGAAGCTTCGTTGTCTTTATAGATACAAGTTGGCAGATGAAACTTTGAATCTGTAGTTTTTCAAGATTGCCAATCACTCAATATAATAAAGCTACTGTAAGATGTACACTATCAGTATGTGGTACATTAACTCCCTACTGCGAAGATTTACAACTCAAATGAATGAATAATTGTGCAGATGGCTTCTCAAATAAATCCTTTTAAAAATTTAGAAAAACCTAAAGTTTTTAATTAAAAAAAAAACAGGTTATGCCATAATGAGACAAGTTTTTTTTTAAAAAGTAGTCTAAATTATATCCATGATTCTCTAAAAAGCTGATGGATTAAGTAGTATAAATATTCCTGTAAAAGAATAAAAATAATTTAAGCACTAACTTTTATATCCTTATTAATTTAGAAAATCAATAATATTAAAATACAAAATCATCATTGCAAACATCCACTGGCCAATTCTATACAGAGTATTTGATGAGGCAGGGAGACCCACCTACAGGATATAACCATGACGTGATGAGGGCCAAGATGGGGGAAGAGAAGAAGATCAGAAGAAAGAGGGAGCCATATTTGGGAGATCCTATGATGGGAAAATAGTAATGACTGACTTTGATAGACTTAGCCCTTCACAGCAATGCAAGGACCTAAAACAATTCGAAAGTACTCAGGATGGAAAACACCAGCCACATTCAGAGGAACAACTATGGAGTCTGAATGCAGAAAGAAGCAGACTCCTTTCTTTTGTTTTGTTTAATTTTGCTTTATTTCTCATGGTTTCTCCCATTCATTATAATTCTTCCATACAACATGACTAATATGAAAATACAAATATTTAATAGGAATGTATATGTAAGAGCCTGTATCAGATTGCTTGCCATCTTGGGGAGGGAAGAGGGGTGGGAGGGGGAGAAAATTTAAAACTTATGGAAGTGAATGCTAAAAACTAAAAATAAATAAATTAACTTTAAAAAAACTGGACCACTGATTAGATATGAGAGGGTCAGATACTATATTGACTATAAAAATTAGACATAATGGACATTTAATACTGTAGCTCATTTTTTTCATTGTAGGAACCCACCCAACACAAAATCATATCATTTCAGTTCACAGTATTTGTAGTTTTTTTTAATCTAGCAAAATCAGTGCAGTTTTCTCTTCTTTTTTCTCTCCTGCAATAGTCTACTCTCCCCTGCTCATCTCCTTTATGCCACCCCTAATTTCACAACTGAAATCATCATGGTTTGGAGACCCCATGCAGAATTGATCATAAAGTATCTGAAGGACCTTGGTATAGTAGGCATTTCCAAGTAACAAAGTAATGTGTTGCCCCCACTATGGCCACAAAAGGGAGTGCGATGGAATGGCCTAATAGAACGATGCCATCACTCTTGAAAAACATGGCTCCTGAGCAATAAATTAAGCAATCACAGTTCTTGAAGCCCATCAATGTAATTATATGATCTTACTATCAAGGAAGGAGAAAATGCCATGATTAGACAGAAAAAAAAGAACTCAACTACTTTAGACCTTATTTTTTCCATGAAACAATGTGACTTTGGGGAAATGATGAATAAGGTACAGAGGCTGATTCCACGTATCCATGCTGTGAGTTTTTTTCTCAAAAGTCATGAATCAGTCAGTGGAGAAGGGCAGTGCTTATGGTAGCAAGAACAGTGAGGAGCAGGAGTGTTAGTTAGCTGCATGTTCACAGCAAGCAGGTTTATAACTGCTATTGGCTGAGGACCAATGGTTCATAAACCACTGGGATCTCACATGGATGTTCCAGGTGCCTGAGGCAGGGCAGAGGGCGCTCATCTGAGGACAAGTTCAGGGCCCTTAGGATGCAGAATGCTCCTCTCTGCCAACTGCTCCCATCCCCAGACTCAACAGGGCTAGACGGAAGTAGGTGGGGAGAGAGGAGATCTGGCAGTACTTATAAGAATTACTTTAAGAATAAAATAAGAAATTTGGTGAGGCAGATAAAGTAGGCATTAGTATTATCTCCATTTCACACATGAGACAGCTCGTCCTTTATATGGCGTATATATTAAGAAGGGGGGGAAGAGGGAGAGGGAGAAGGAGAGGGGGAGAGAGAGAGAGAGAGAGAGAGAGAGAGAGAGAGAGAGAGAGAGAGAGAGAGAGATATCAAGTCCTCCATTTTTTAAATGAGGTTCCTGATCTAATTATTTTTAGCAACTCAATTTAGTCTAAATTTAATTAATTAAATGAATCGCCCATTCTCCTACAGATTAGGAATATGAGAGCCAACATGAAGTTCCTATAATACTCTAAAATATTCTAATATATTGGCATCAAAGTCAAATAGAAATGGGACCACTAAACTGCACATAAGGATCCCTATAATGCCATATTAACTTAGAAAAGAACATTACCTGTGTTCTATTGTATTTTTACTTATTTTGTTAAATATTTCCCATTTACAATTTAATCTAAGAGCAAGCCAAGATAGGTTTGATCCCATTATTCTGCTTATCTCAAGTAACAGAGTAAATCAACAATTGTCTAGCCAACTATTCATTTTAAGGACTTATGTACAGATTAAATGCATAACATGGTAGATAGTAAAGTTCTATAGAAACTCAAGGGATTATGACATTAATTTTTGGCCTGGATCAATGATTTCATTATCACAGAGAACTCCCTGGTGTATAAAGTTCCTTCACCAATACAGAAAGATAAACTAGCCTATAAATTATGGTCTTAGAGTGTTGCCTAGAGAGAGAAATTAAGAAACTCTCCCCATGGTCAAAGATATATTAGAAGTAAGACTTCCTTGACTCCATGGCTAAGAGTTCTATCCACTGGTATAATGGTTCTAATTCGATCTCACTTTCGCAGGTCAGAACTTCACACACAGTAAACATTTGATTTTTTTTTCATTCATTTAAGAAATTAGCTGTGTGACCCTGGACAAGTTTCTTCATATGTAAAATGAGGAGGTCAGCCTTGATGACCTTCAAGATTCCTCCCAGTTCTAAAGCTGTGCTCCTGTGATTCCCTGGTTTTCCATGACAACATTGGACATGATTATTATGTGTAAAGCCAAAAAGAACCTGAACTGGAAATCACAACTCCTTTAAGTCCTGCTTTTGTCACTTGCTATTTATGCAACTATAGGCAAATCCCTTAATCTCCTGAACCAGCCTCTTTATCTATAAAACTGGGATGATACTTGCTTAGCCTATATTTTAACTATCCCTATATATTATTCTGAGAGTCAGGTATATTAAAGCACACTGTAAACTTCAAAGTAATACACAAGTGTACTCTGTGTACAGGGGACTACCCTTGGAGCCAAGGTGGCATGATGGAAAAGAACACTTGATTTGGAGTCAGAAGACCTGGGCTCAAATCTGAGCTCTGTTACAAGGCAAATCACTGGGCCTCAGTTCCCTCATTTGTAAAATGAGGGGGTTGGACCATCAAGGCCCCTTCTAAATCTATGACCCTATGACCTTGGTTCAAATTCCTATTGACATACATGGGTTGTGATGGTCCAATCAATCAGCTTCTCAGTACCCCCAGGCAACTCTCCAAGAACAAAAGCCTATCAGCTTTTACCGAGAGACTTCCCCACATAGGAATTCTCAGGTCTTAAGAATCAATCACTGCTAACACATTAGTAAAAACCACCTAGCCTGTTCATCTATAGCAGTCTCAAGGAAGAGATGAGCGTTGTCTAGTTTAGTTTACGCAAGAACAGACTGAGGCATGGCTCTCCATGCCTGCATTTTCTTTTGCCAAGGTCAAAATTACTCAACCTAAGAGTATGTCATCAACCCTATATTAAATGCAGGAACAACAAAATTACTTCAGATACTAGGAGTTTCCATAAACAGCCAGCTAAAACTTATCATTTGTGGGTGATGAACAGAAGAAAGATCAGGAAAGGGAAGGCAGAATTTGTTATTTTCCTTGATTAGAGGTTACATTCTTTCACTCTGTCAAAGAATGAGATATCCCATGGTCTGCTTCTCTTTCCTTCCACAGGACAGTGGTCTACAAAGATGTATCTTAGAATGAATGAGCATTTGTTAAGCACCAAGTGCTAACTGAGAAACAGAGAAAGAATAAGATAGCCCTTGATCTCAACTGAGGAACTGGGCTCAGTAGAATGATGGATGGAAAAGCTTGGAGTCTGAAATGAATGGTTTTGGTGTACACCAAAATTGTCCCCGAAAAATTATCAATTTTCAAAGTGTTGTCTGTAACAATATAATGATTAATTTCTACTCATGAAACTTTTCAATCAAACTTTCAACAAACATTTTTCAAGAAAAAAGTTAATAAACATTTTTATTAAGTGTCTACTATGTGCCAGGCACTGTCTTAAGCTCTGAGGATACAAAAAGGGGCAAAATCAAACATGGTAACTGCATCTACCATGGCTAAAGGAATAGGAGGGCTTTCCCAACCAGGGGCCTTTTACACCATTCCCATTAAGAGGCACTTAAAAACCAGGGTTTCGGGGAGGCTAGGTGGCGCAGTGAGTAGAGCGTCGGCCCTGGAGTCAGAAGGACCTGAGTTCAGATCCAGCCTCAGACACTTAATGCACACAAAAACAAAAACCTAGCTGTGTGACCTTGGGCAAGTTACTTAACCCCAATTGCCCTCAAAAAAAAAAAAAAAAAAACCAAACCCAGGGTTTCTGTATAAGATCCTCTCCACATACTCTCAACCAATCTTACAGGGGAAGGGTAAACTAAAGATAAAATGCTCCTTAGCTTACTCTGGGATGGGAGATCATGGGCCCTGAACCCCCTCATCCCCAGGGACGGATTCTGCTTCATCCCTCCAGGCCAGGCCTGGCCTGAGCCCACCAGGGCTGAGACATCCTCTGCAGGAATCACTGGAAGGGTCCGATGTGACATCACAATACAGCCTGAGGGAAGGAGAAGACCCTCAGCACTTCACCAAGAGAAGGGCAAGAATAGCCCAAGAAATTTGGAAGTTTGGCATATGTGGATTTGTCACCACAGGCAGAATTTGAAAAACCCTGGGAAACTACAGGAGTCAATCTCTCTTCAGTTGCTGGAAGGGAGGGGAGGGAAAGGCAATGGAGAGCCTGCCTCTGTTCTGACTTCCATTCCACAGTCCATTTTGCATTCCTTTTTGTCAACAAATATTGAGTGCTTACTGTATGTAATGAACTGCTTGGCATACTGGTGATCTAAATATGATATAGAAAGCACGAAAAACGACCCTTACCTGTTGGTTTCCCCGATTCCATACATGTGACTGGCCCAGGCCCTCCTGATCCCTGATTAACAATAACAGCACATTTATATGGCACCTACTGTATGCCAGGCAGTGCTAAGGTCTTTACAAACATGATCTCATTTGATCTTTATAACAACCCCGAGACGTAGGGGCATTTATTATTTCCATTTTATAGCTGAAAAGACTGAGGTAAATAGAAGATAACTGACTTGCTTGCTGCGGTCACACAACTAGCTGGTGCCTGAGGCAGAATTTGAACTCAGGTCCTCCTGACTCCAGGCCCTGTGCTCTGTGCACCATGGCACCACCTAGCTGTCTCCACTGAAGGATCTGAATGATCCATTTCACCCTAAGGAGCCTTAAAATCTAAAAGGAATTGTACAAATAAAGTCTGGTGATGTTAAGGCCAAAGGGGCCCGTCGAGATCATCTAAGTCAAAACCTGAATTCTCCTCAGAGAGGGGAGGTAACTAGCTGGCACCAGGGCCGAGGGCAGAATCCAGGTTTCCCAACTCCTAGCCCAGCAGGACTCCCACTAGAACACAAACAACCCCAATACAAGGCAATACACGCTAAGCTGTCCAAACAAGCAGCTGTCAGTTCAGGGTGAGGAGAGGTCCCTTCCGGCCAGGGTGACGGGGAAGGCTGTCACAGAGAAGACCTGACCTTTTGAGACAGGCCTCCAAGAATGGGTAAGGTTTCACCAGGCACAGATGGAAAGAAGGCCTTCCAGCTGGAATAAAAGCAAAAACTCAGCAAACTTAAAGCAAATAGTTCTCAGCCTCTAAACCATTAATTAACTCAGAAAGCCCACTACCCTGTTTTGATTGAATGACAAAGAATCCTGCATCTGGAGGCAAAGGACCTAGATTTGAATCCTAGCTTACTACTTTCTTTTTTATTATTTTTACTATCATTTTCACAATCATCATTATGTTACTTGACCTGTAAGCATCAATATCCTCATCTATAAAATGAGAGGCTTTGACTCGCTGACCTGAGGTTCCTTCTTGCTTTAACTTGAAACTCCTATCATACCTGAGACATAGATTCAAAATCTATTACCCTGAATTCCATAAAATCCCTTTTTTAATCTGGCACTTTTAGATCACAGAGCTGGGATTTGAACTCAGGACCTTGGCTGTGAATTCAAGATTCTTTCTAGTTTCTCCCCACACAAGGAGGTCACAAAGAGATGGGGACCCAGAACCCAGTTATCCAGATTTCACATCTAGAGCTCCTCCCACCACACATGCCCTGCCCCCAAGCCCTAAATGAAATGGAAGATCATAACCTTGCCTCCTCAAAATAACCACTTCAGATCACCTGGGAATGTTCCACAGGTAGAAGAGCAGACTAGAGCAAGACACAAAAAGGAGAAATTTCTGTCCCCATCACTGTCATGCTAATACACAGAAGGCAACTTTTAAAAAGAAAAAAAGCCTGCAATCGGTCATACTTACCAAAATTATTTGTCCTTATCAGTTTGGGCTGAAGTCTTACCAAAGAATGGGTGATTAAGGGCTCCCCAACCTGTGCCACCAACGCCATGGACAAAAACCACAATCAGAGAACCCTGAGAACCAATCATGAAATCCTGGACCAAGTCAGTCAAATCTCCAAGTCCAACACCAGCAGAGACCCAACTACCGCCTGCCCCCTCCTCTCCCTTTTAGTTCGTATGCTGGGGCAGGTCTTCGCAATCTGAGCTGTTCAAAGATCACAACTGGTTATGTAACTCTGGGCCATCTGCCCAAATTTTCTTCTTAGCACTCTTGTTAAACCAACCCTAACAGAAAACCATGTACTGAGAATAAGGCACATAGAGCAGATGATGTCCTGGTCAGGGAGGGTCTTTGTGGTGCCCTGCTTCTTCTCCGCATGGATGATCCCTCCCCATCTCCCCCAAAATAAAAAAAGCCCCTCCACCACTCACATCTCTGTGCAAGTGGTATTATTGTGAGTATTATTTGTACTTAAAGCCAATGTAAATCGGGTCTCCTGGAATGTTCTTTGAAGAAATGAGGAAAAGTCCAAGTTTAATATACTCTGTCAGGCTTCATTGCTATGGTTCAGTCAACTCTTAGTGACCCCACTTGGGGTTTTCTTGGCAAAGATACTGGAATGATTTGCCATTTCCTTCTCCAGTTTATTTTACAGATGAGGAAACTGAGGCAAACAGGGTTAGGTGACTTGCCCAGGGTCACAAAACTAATAAGTGTCTGAGGACAGATCTGAATTCAGGATCAGTACCATATCCACTGTGCCACCTAGCTGTCCCTAGAAGGTTTATTAGCCTTTAAACAATTATCCTGTTTCCAAGATTAGAAAAAAAAATGGGACATCACTGACTATGGCAAATTAGGGATCATCTATTTCAACCCCCTCCTTTTAAAGGTGAAGAAAAGGAGCTTCAGAGAAGGTTGCTTAGAGGTACACTATACTTAGTGGTCAAAAGCTGGGACCAAGGCACTGATTTCCTGACAGAGAGTCTAGTACTGGTTCCAGCTATAGACACATCTAGGATGAGATGGGACCTTACAGGACAGTAATCCATTATGTCCATTGCTAAAAGACACCCCTTCAAAACAAAAGAGATGGGGAAACCTTATATATGACTGTGATTTAAAAAAAAACCAAAAAACAATTCATTTCTTCAACTTTTTGCTTTAAAAAAAATTGTGACAGTTTCTCCCTTCTCCTGCCCATGACTTCTCATGGGGTCAGTCAAATTCTTCCCATTTTGCAGATGAAGAAATCAAGGCCTAAAGAGATAAAGTGATATGCCCAAGGTTGCCCCAAATTCAGCATTTTTCCCACCACATCATGCTGCTTTGCAATGCCTCCTCCCCACCCCTTCTCACAAAAAGCTTAACTCAAACCCGAAATCAGTGAATGTCAGAGACAGAAGGGTCCTTCATAAAGAGGTTGAAGCCCAATTAATTGACCTGCCCAAGGTCACACAACTAATCAGTGGCAGAGCAAGGTTTCATGACCTTTGTTGTGGTTGAGTTGTTTCTGTCATATCTGACTCTTCATGACCCATTTGGGGTTTTCTTGGCAAAGATAGTGTAGTGGTTTGCCATTTCCTTCTACAGTTCATTTTACAGATGAGGAAATTGAGGCAAACAGAGTTAAGTGACTTGCCCAGGGTCACTGTAATGGAAATGCAGATTTGAATATCTTCCCTGCCCCTAGGCCCTTTGATTGGCTTAAGAGACTTTGATTGACTTAAGTGACTCTGAGAACCTTCCTTGATTTGAAAATATACTCTGCCCCCTAATAGGCTGAATGTAGTCACATGGAGCCTGTGGCAGGAGGCTTGGTTTTCAGGAATGACCACACCTTGATGCTGTGTGATTGGGCAGTGGGTCAAGAGGGTGGTTTCATTCTCTGAGCCAGGAGAAGACTAATAATCCCTGATTTGAGGCTTTGCTTTGGGGCTCACTTTGAGAAGTGTTGTGTGATTTGACCAGATGAGACTCTGGGAAGCCGTTGAGAGCCCCCCGGCTTTGAAAACTCAGATGTTGATGCTTCCCTCTCTGGTAACTGTGATTTGGTATTGATAATGGTTGGACAGTTTGGAAGCCTGTCTGTTTGATCTGTAAGTTCTGTAACTCTGAAGTTCGGGGTGCTGACCTTTTTCCCCTGAACAAGGTAATATATGTTTGTTTGATTAAAGTAAGCTTGTTAACTGATTTTGAGTTGCTTTCCTTTTGAAAAGCAGATCTAAGAACCTGTGTTGGCAGCCACTCTGGGGATGCTGGGGTGCTTGCTGCTACAGTCACACAGCTGGTAAGTGTCTGAGGCCAGATTTGAACTCGGGAAGATGAGTCTTCCTGACTCCAGGACAAGCACTCTGTGCACTATGGTGCCACCTAGCTGCCCTAGGGCTTTCCCCAGTATACCACACTGCCTTTCTGTCCTTTTTAAAGTGACCAAAAATATTTTAACCAGGCTGTCATAAGGACAAATATTCCTCCTTAGAGATGTGTGGTGGAAACCATAGCATTTGGAGCCAAGAGAGCTGTGTTCTTGCACCAACTCTGCTATTTATTCCCTGTGTCACTTTAGATAAGCCTCCAGCTTCCTCACCCATAAAATGATGGTACTAGAAAATTCTAAAATATTTTCCTGGCCTAACTGTTATGATTCCATCCCAATTATCAATCACATTTTCCAGGGATCAGACCTGTCACTGGCATAAGGACTTCCCTTCAACACAGATCAGTGCCTTCTCTGCAAGAGATGTGAGGGGGGGGGATGTGAGGGGGGATGATGGAGGGGAGGGCATTCTGGGGGGAGGGGAGGTTGGAAGTACCCACTATCAAAGAGGGACAGGATCAAAGTAGGGAATGGACCAGGTGGGAGGTGAAACGGGTAGGAGGGAAATATAAGCAATCTTTTACAATATATCTACTATGGTAATGTTTTGCATAGCTATACATGTACAACACATACTGAATTGCTTATCTTCTCAGAGGGAGTGGGTGACAAGGGAGGAAGGGAATGGATCTGAAAATCGAAGTTTTAAAATTAAATGTTTCATAAGATGTCCAGGCATTGGGGCTCAAAGATTCACCTTGCCCTAATGGCAAAGTCGAAGGGGATATGGGAGAAGATATGGGAGAGAGCAGATTGGATGAAGGGATATCTAGTGGGACTGCTATTCTGGGGCTGTGGGTAGGGAAAAAATGGGGAAAAAATGTAACTCATAATCTGGTGGAAATGAATAATGTAAACCAGAAGTTAATAAAGCATTTGTTTAATTAAAAAAAAAAAAAAAAGAGATGTGAGAGGGCAAAGCTGCCCCTGGGACCTAAATGTCTCAGCTTCCCTGCTACAGCTTTTATTCCCCAGCCAACAAGGGGTAGGCCCAGGACAAAGCTGTCCTTGAAACCTAAATGGCCCCTGGCTTTCCTGAGGCAGCTTCCGGGTCCTAAAAAGTCCAGGCTCCTAGAGTTTATGTCTCTCAGACATGGTGGTACCAGTACCCAAGACCAAACAAGTCTATTTACCCTGATGACTACTAACCAGCATTTCCAGAATGAAGAGGAGGGGGCCCCATCCAGAGAAGCTAAGGGCCAGCCAACCCTCTCATTTTTCAAATGAGGAAACTGAGCTCCCCCCGCCCATAGGGGTGAAGTGATTACTGCATCATCAAGCGGTCCCTACCTGGATCTCTTGACCCCCAGGACAGAGTTCTTCCGTCCCACCATCCATTCTAGCTGTGTTAGGGCTAAATAAACCTGCTTCTTGTTAAATATTTACTGACTTTCAAGTGTCATATTTCATCCCATGGTCCCAGACTAAGAAGGTACTGGCATTAGAGCCATGTCTGTCAGGGGCACACATGCAATCGATGTCAGAGACCAAACCCGAGTCTGACTAGGAGGCATGTTCTCTTTCCACTATTAAGATGGATCTCAAGCTGGAGCAAAAGGTATGGACCAAAAGCAGAAAAATCTAAAATAATTTTTAAAAAGAGTTCCCATACTTTCATGGATTATACTTTTATTAACCTCATCACATTCTCTTTCTGTGTGTGTGTGTATGTGTGTGTGTGTGTGTGTGTGTGTGTGTGTGTGTGTGTGCAAAATGCACACAGGACACTCACATTAATCTTCCTATAATCAAGGGCAAAACCAAAAATGGCTGGTGGGAATGCGTCAGTGACACATCATCTTTTCTCTCTAATTAAAATTTAATCTCAGTCATGGGGCTCTGCAAAAGAGCCTGGGCTCTCTGCATGCGACCATTCAAGGCTCCCCAGGCAAAATGAACTCCACTCAAGTCGATGCTTTTTCTGGTTTGCAAAGTGCTTTATAAACATTTTCTCATTTGATCTTCATAACAACCCTGTTATTATTATTCCAATTTTACAGATGAGGAAACTGAGGCAAGGTCACACAGCTGGATTCTAATTCAGGTCCTCCAAGACTCTGTCTCCTGTGCCTCCTAGCTGCTTTACCCCCATGGGAAGACTTGCTCCAATGCTTCACTGGCCATGTGAAGGTGGCCTCTGCTTCTCTAAGGCTATGCCAGAGAAGTACTAGCCCTGGCAGCTTCCAAACTGCAAAGGGGTCTAACATGGGTCTGTTGTTCAGTCAGACTGGACAAATATTCATTAGGAACCTCCTATCTGCAAGGTTCCCTTGGGTCAGAGACACTACTGCGCAATTTGATATAACCAGGCCAGATCTCTCTCCTGAGCTCATCTCACATGGCCAAATAACCACTAGTCATGTCCAATTGGATGCTCTGTATGGGTCTCAAACTCAACATGGCCAAAACTGACCTCATTTTCTTTCCCCTAAAACTCTTCCCACTCCTGAATCTCTCTGTTACTATACAATGTACCAGTACCCTCACAGGACCCAGGCTTGAAACACTGCTATTGTCTTCCTCACCATCACCTCCATATCCAATGTGCTGCCAAGTCTTGTGGGACATCTCTGCACTCACACAGTCACTATCTCAATTCAGATCCTCATCAACCTCTTGACTTGGCTGTTGCCATGGCTTCCTCCCTCGATTTTCTCTCCCACTCCTATTCAGTCTCTGTTCCCCTATCCCTGAGATTAGACTATGGGACTCTGAACTCCCAACCCTCCACTGAAGGAAGGAGCTCAGCTCAGAACACCTCTCCATTTCTTATCTTTGGGACTTCTCTCTCATGCCTTCCTTCCCCAAACCCCACCAGCTTCTTAGCTTCCTTTTGTGTGCCATCTTCCCCCACTAGACCATAAGCTCCTTGAGGACAGGGGCTGTCTTTTCACCTCTATATCCCCAACTTTAGCCCAGTGCCTGGCAGGTGCTGTAAAAATATTTATTAACCGACTCCAATCCCTCTTCCTTCCACAGAGGCACCAAATAGGTCTGACTATATCCTACCCCTACCCCAACCCCCTCAACAAACTTCCTTGGCTCCCTGTTACTTGTAGGATCATAAACTCCTCTGTTTAATATTTAAATCCCTTCACAGCCTGGCACCTCTGTCTTTCCAGCCTATGACATATTCATTCCCCTCCTGGCATTCACACTGGCCCACTCACTGTCCTTCTCACATGTCATCCATTTTCCATTCCAGTGCATTTGCACTGACTGGCCATCCCCCAAACCTAGGGCACAGTCACTCCCTCCTCACTAACCCTTCAGAGAATCCCTCTGCCCTTAAAGATTCAATCCTGATACCACCATCTGCACCAAAAGTCTTTTCATTAGATATTTCCCAACTACACGTACGAAATGTTTTAACATTTATTTTCTAAAATTTTGAGTTCCAAATTCTCTCTCTCCCTCCCATCCTTCCCCCACCCCTTGAGAAGGCAAGCCATAAGATATCAATTATACATGTGAAGTCATGCAAAACATATTTCCAAATTAGCCACGTCTGCACCAAAATTCTTAACCTTTTTTTATTTAATCCCCTTGACAGTCTAGGGAAGCCTAATGCTACTGTGGTTTGCTGCCTGTATTCTTAAGTGAAAGAAATGTGAAATTTTATTTATGGCTTAATGAAGGTGAAGATATAATTATTTTGGCCGTCTAAGTTCACAGAACCCCCAAAACTATGGACCTTAGGTTAAGAATCCCCTTCCTAATACCCCAAGCCGCTGGTGCATGCCCTCCCCCAAAGTATCATGTATTCACTTTGCATATATTATCAACTATTTCTATATGTTCATTAGAGTGTAAGCTCCTTGGGGGCAGGGCCAGGTTTTTTGTCTTTCTATCCTCACAACTTAGTGAGATCTAGCACAAAAGTAGCCACTTTTTGTTTGCTGATTCACTGACACCAAACCAGCCCCTGCCTGGAGAACTTATAAAGGACCAGGGTCATCTACTGAATCCCTGGCCATCACCAGGTGTCTTTGACTTTTTCTTGCCACTGGACATTGCTGAATCTGGAGGAGAGCATGAGCCAGACGACTTGGCACAGTTGTACCTCACTTAAATCCAATTCACACCCTGTGATGTCATCAGTCCTCCTTAAGAATGAAGGATGAAAACAACATTTTATTGTGAATTAGTTGAGTTTGGAGTCTCATCTGGCAGCCCATGGAGGTCACCTTTCTGAGCCATGATTTGCCTCCATCGAGGAAGCCCCAAATCAAGAATTATGCAGATTCTCTAAGCATTGCAAAGCACAGAATGGATAAATGTCTTAGTTCACCATGGGCAATGAATAAATGATGCTGACTGCTATGCAATTCCAATGGTTTCTGTGCCAGGATCATTTTAAAAGGGCACTGAAGTGGTACAAAACAAGGCATGCTATAGATCTGCTAATCAATCAATAAAGCTGTTACATTTATTAAGGTCTTCCTTCAATTATTTTCTGTTTCATGTTCGGCCCTTCCCTCTCTGGCTTCATTCCTGAAGGAATTTTAATTCAGTTCAACAAACACTTGACAAAGCCTCTACTCTGTAGCAAGGACTATGTAATCAAGACAAAAATAATCCCTGCCCTCTAGGGGCTTACGTTGTGGTAGGAGGATATAATACCTAAGCAAATCAATCACTAACCATTTAGATTTCTAATTTCATTAGAACACCCACACCCTTTCTTAGGGTAGAAAGGGTTAGGACAGGATGTTCTAGCCATCCCCAAGAGGAGTCAGTCACAACCAAACAACCACAGGTATCCCTCAGGGTTCGGTCCAGGGTCCTCTCTTCTCATTTCATCAAGTGATCACAGTCTGTTCCCCAGGACTTAATTACCATCTCTATGGAGATGTTTCTTAAAGCTAAATACCATACCCTCTTCTGCTGACTTCCAAGTCTCACACACCCAACTACCTTCCACACATCAGAAACTGGATGTGCAGTAGACATCCTAAACTCAGTATGTACAAAACAAAACTATCTTCTCCCCAAAACTCCCCCCTCCACCCCATTGCTGTAGAGGGCAACCCCATCCTCCCAGTCCTTCAGGCTCACAACCGGGGGGGAGGGGTCATCCTGGATTCACAATCTCTTACCTGCCATGTCTCCCCCTATTCAATAAACTGCAGGGGCTCCCCATTGCCTCTAGGAGTAAATCCAAAATGTTCTGCTTGGCATTCAAAGCCCTTTATAACCTAAGCCCCTCCTACCTTTCCAGTCTTCTTAGACCTAATTCCCAGACACATACTCTTTCATCCATTGACACCACACTGCATTCCTGGGTCCAGGCATTTTCTCTGGCTGTCCCTCAGGCCTTGTAAACTCTCCCTCCACTAGGACTTCTTAGCTCCCTAGCTTCCTTTAAGGCCTAACTAAAAGCCCACATTCTATAGAAAGTCTTTCCTATTGTTGTTGTCCAGTTGTTTCAATCATGTCTGACTCTTCGTGACCCCATCTGGGTTTTTCTTGGCAAAAAACACTAGAGTGGGTTGCCATTTCCTCTTCCGACTCATTTTACAGATGAGGAAACTGAGGCAAACAGGGTTAAGTGACTTGCCCAGGGTCACACAACTGTCTGAAACCACATTTGAACTTAGGTCTTCCTGACTCCAAGTCTGGCACTCTGTGACATCTAGCTGCCCTACTCCCAAGCTTTTCCCCATTCCCCTAAATTCTAGTACCTTCCCACAGTTAGTGATTTCCAGTTATTATGGATATAGCTTTACTTCGTTTTCATATTTATTAGTCTTCCCCAATACACTGTAAGCTCCCTGAGGGAGGGCAGGGACTGTCTTTTGCCTCTTTTTATATCCAATGTGCCTGGCACATAGTAGGTACTTAATTAAAACTGATGGATTGAAGTGCTGGAGATACAAAGAAAAAACGAAATTTACCAGCAAAAGGAGATTTTACAGGGAAAAACAAGTTATACATCAAACACAAAGTAATATGGAAGTGAGGGGGAAAGGCCTCCCATAGCTGGTGGGCCCTAAGCTGAGCTTTGAAAACAGCTAGGGATTCTAAGGAGTAAACAAATAGATTATATATTCAAGATAAAACAAAACAATTTCAAAAGGGAAAAAAAACACTGAAGACTTGGAGATTCCTTACCTCAGTTCATTCTCTCCCTTTCCCTCTCCCTCTCCTTCTCTCCAGAGGAAGGCAAATTTTGATGGCCAGAAGCTGTCTACTTAATTTGGGCTTTACTGGCTAGACTCCTTCCTTCCTTCCTTTCTGAAAACCTTAAACCCAGTTCACTCTGAAGCTCATAGACTGGACCACCATAGGTCCCTGCCCAAGCTCCACTTAATGGCTCTATTTTGGGCCCTCCCAGCTTAGAGTGAATTTCAATAGTAACTGCTTCTCTTTGGAAGAGCAACCCAGAGGGTCTTCCTCTCCCAGCTTAATTTTTTTTTCTTTTTTCTAATTAAAGGGGCCATCCCTTGACTCACTCCTTAAAGAGGTTTATTCCCAGAACAGGTGTTACCTCACTCAAAGTGAGAACCTGAAAAGGCCTTAGCCTAAAAGGGCCAGAGTCTCCCAATGTACCATGGGTCATCTTCAGTCGTCCAGATGGATACCTGGCCACTGGACCCAGATGGCTCTGCAGGAGAAAGTGAGGCCGGTGACCTTGCACAGCCCTGTCTCACTCATTTCCAAGTCAACTGCAAGTCATGTCATCATTTCTCTGATGCCATGGCCCTCTTAGAAGGACAAACACAATAACAAGTAGAAGATGGAGACACCTAAGCTATGCTTGGAATGAAGTTGGAGATTTGAAGGCCCAGAGGGGAGAAGGAAGAGAATTCCAGGCATTGAGAACCATCTGTGTATAGCAAAGAGGGGGGAAATACAATGTAGTGCATGTGGTCCAGGGAACAGCTAGCAGCCTAGTCTGAAGTATGAAGGGGAGGAATTTGAAATAAGATCCTTGGGAGATAGAGTATAGAGGGCTTGAATGCCAAGCCAAGCATTTATCTTAGAAACATTTGGGAGCCACTGAAGATTTTGTGTGGTCAGAACACATCAGATTTTGTACCTCCCCAGGGCAAGGGTAAGAGCACTCCAAAGCATCCCCCCTCAAGGTACCACTTACCAGTAATGGTGCAGGCATCTCGGTATTTCCTGCAATCGGACACATCTTCCAAGGCTTCACTTACATAGTGTTCTTCGTGAATGCCCGGGCTGCAGGCTAAGACCGCATGGTCACAAGTCTCAGGAAGGGGCACAGTGGTGGCCAAGATGTCGGTGGGCAGAGCTGTGGCGTCCAGCTTGGCAGGTTTCACTGGGATATACAAACTGCCATGGGGGGACCAGTGCTGTCAGCAGGAGGGATCAGCTCTAGGTCTTGTAGACACAGCAGTTCTTTGAAAAGGGTCTGCAAAAAGAATATCAGATCAGTAGAGGTAAGTTCTGGGGGTGTCTATAAATTACCTCCTTTCATATTTAAACAGGTGAGTCTGTAGGAAAAAACTGAGAATATGTGAAGTCTCTTGGCAAGACTCAGGGACTCCTCCTCCCCAAGTAGACAGATCCCACCCCTAGGCTTCCCCACAATTCCCACCAACCCAGGCTTCAGTACTTCCCCCACCCTAAAACCCCTAGTCCCTCCCCAAATTAAATCAATCCTCCAACTGTGCCTAGGGCTGCAGAAAAGGTATGGTAATCAACAATCCTAAAGTTAGTATACTTTTTTATCCATTGAGTAGCTAGGTGGCTCAAAGGAAAGAACACTGGGCCTGGAGTCAAGAAGACCTGGTCACTCAATCCTGTTTACCTCAGTTTCTCATCTATGATGGGCTGGAAAAGGAAATGGTAAATCACTCCAATACCCTTGTAAAGAAAATCCCAAATGGAGTCATAGAGTCAGACAAGACTGAAGAGATTGAACAAATGCTTGTTGGTTAGACTTGTTGTGAACATTTAATCTGTGATAACACAGGTGAACAGAAACTTAATACTTTTCCCCCAAAGAGCTCAAAGAAGCAAAATCGAATTATTAAGTTACAATTTGACAAATACTGTATCTGTGGTCTATGGGGATGGACAAGACTCAGTGGTTTCTCAGGTCCCTTTGTACTCTAAAATTCAGAGATACAACAGTCTTCCTGAAATGTTCAAAAGATCTTTTGCTGCCAATGTTAATGGCTCTGCCCACAAATAAGAAGAACTTAATCTAAAATCAGAGCCTCTTTAAAAAGTCTTTAAGAAAGTAAGGATTCTTTAAAGATCACTTCTGGGAGTTACAATTAATTGGTATGGGAAGCTTTGGTTTTGATACATTATATAAGACAGTCCTGATGTAAATTTTCTTTATGGTTACTTCATAGTCTTAATTATTACCCTGTCATAGCTCAACTTCATAATACGCACAAATCCTCAAATTATAAAAATAATTTTGCTGTTTCAGTCATGTCTGACTCTTGTCCCCATTCTGGGGTTTTCTTGGCAAAGATACTAACATGGTTTGCAATTTCCTCCTCAAACTCATTTTACAAATGAGGAAACTGAGGCAAGGTTAAGTGAGCTGGCCAGGGTCACACAGCTAGTAAGGGTCTGAGGTCAGATTTGAAAATAATACTTCAAAATAACTGATTAGAACATTCCCACTTCTTATCAATGAATTTTAGGCTTAGAATTTTCCAAGTATTTTTTCCCCTTAATCTGTTGGTTTTAAAGGTGCTGGCCATATGTAATGCCCATTAGCATTATTTTAAAACCACATTAATCTGTGAGAATAGTAGAGCAAATGGTGAAGAATGAAATTGAGCAAGCTCAAATTTAATTTAATTTAATTTGTAATTTAATTCCATTTTAAATTCAATTTTAATTTAATTCAATTCACAAGCATTTGTTAAGCACATACCATAAGGCCAGATACCGAAGGCACAACAACAAAACATAAAACAATTCCTGCCTTCAAGCAATTTATTTCTACTTGATTATGAATAGATTGTACTCAATATGACACAGTAGGGGAAAGCTTTGGACATGGTCAGTTTTAACAGGTGCTTTCTTATTACATGCCCATGAGGTGTGGATATGGCAAATATAATCACCATTTTACAAATAGGGAAACTGAGACACTGAGTGATTGAGTAACTTGGCTTTAGATCACAGAGTTAGTCGGTGTCAGAGTTGGGATTCAAACTGACGTTTGTTGACTTCCAAGGCCAGCCCAGTCCTCTTCACACTGTACACATGCCACCTTCTGTGAAGGCTATGATTCCAAAAGGGAAGACCTTTTCCCACAACTGGGATTGGCAGATCTAAAATAATAATAATACTAATGATAACACAGGCTTAACTGTATTCCTATAGAGGGATCTTAGGAATGTTTTGTATCCAGATTATGTGAGTTTTGTCCATAATGAGATCTGCTTGGCCAGGCAGAGGGCAGAGATGCAGTGACCTGAAGTGATTACTGCAGAGATAACAGCCCTGAAGGGCAAAGTGCACTCTTTAATGCATAACTGCTGACAGATATGATCATTTTCCATTCTGAATTACGCCTTGTTGCCCTTTAATATGAAACCTGCAAGAATGTCAGAGCTGCCCTATTTAGCAGCATACAGACTTCTCTGGAAGTCAGCCTCTGTCTACCCTCTGACCACACCAAATCTCCCATCAGCGTTCAGTTGTTGTTCAGTCAAATCTGACCCTTGGTGATTCCATTTGGGTTTTATTGGCAGAGATACTGGAATGGGTTACCATTTCCTTCACCATCTCATTTTATAGATGAGGAATCTGAGGCAAAAAGGGTTAAATGACTTGCTCAGGGTTAAAGAGCTAGTAAGTAAGGCTGCATCTCAATTCAAGTCTTCCAGACCCCAGGCCTAGTACTCTAACCAAGGCACCACCAGCTGCCCCAGGGTTCAGTGTTGTTATTCAAATAGCTTCTTAACTGGCCACTTACTACCCTACCCTCTCCAATCTTCCTCAATACTACCCTCAATAGTGGACATTACTTTCTTAAATGCAGATCCAACCAAGTCACACTCCGAATTGCTAAATTTTGGTCGTTATTATCTCCAGGATCAAATAAAAATTAAATGTCTTTGTTTGGAATATAAAGTTCTTCAGGGCTCTTTCCTAGTGCTCAAGGCTTATTTGCCATTCTTCCCATTTCCTTCCTCCCTCTCTCCTTTCTTTTCTTTCTTCCTACTCTTTCTCCCTCCCTCCCAGAATGCTCTCCTCTCTCATCTCCACCTCTTAGAAACCCTGGCTTCTAGCCTTGACTCAGTTCAAGCACCACCTTGGGCAGGAGGCCCCTTCCCATCCTTTTAGCTGCTACTGCTTTCCAATAAAAAAAAATTCATCTTTTATCTATATTTCATTTATGTTCATTTACCTACATGGCCCCTCTATTAGAATGTAACCTTCTTGAGAGCAGGGACTATTTTTTATTTCTCTTTGTATACATGGTGCCCAGCACATAGTGACATCTTAATAAATGCCTTTTGGTTAAGAGTACGCTTCACACTATTAACAGATTAGCAAATTTCTAAGTGGCAATGGTAATGAGGTAAGCTTCCTACTATTATCAAATTAACAGATTAACAAATTATGAGGATGAATTTTAAGGCAGCTGTGACAACGTCTATATATCTCCTTTCCAGTATCTATCCTTTGGCCAAATCCCATTACCAAGTCATTAAAAAATGCCAAGCATATATGTACTTACACATAAAATCTGTGTATTTTGTTATAAACTTCAAAATTCCTTAAATTATCTCTCAGTGTGTCACCTTTAAATATGATCTTTAGTAGAAGAAATATGAACAGATCCTCCTAATTCACCTCTTTGACTCTGCCTGAGTTTAAAGGAGGTGGCAAACCACGTTAGCGTCTGCTAAAAAAACCCCAAAAAGAGGTCACCAAGAGTCGAACATGGCTGAAAAATGACTAAACAACAAAACATATATACATATATCTATAAAATTTATTTACATATGGGTATCTATACCTATATAATTATGTGTGTCTCTGTGTGTGATTGGTTATTTCCTGCCTGTTAAAATAAGACCAAATTTTGTATGATATTCCTCATTGCTCTCATAGGTTCATAGATTTGTAGTGGAAGGGACCTCAGATGTCGCCTACTCCAACCCCCTCGTTCTAAAGATGAGGACCCTGAAGCCCTCAGAGGTGAAGTGAGTCTCCCTAGGAAACCCCAGCAATGACTGGCAGCAACCATATCCCATGTTCTTCATGTTCAGTATCTTCAGACTCTCCTTGAAATGACTGTTCAGGATGCTGAGGCCTGAAGTTTCTGAGGAACCATTAACCTCTGGCTGTAATCCTTGTTTCTTGCTCCTGAATCCTATTTCATGACCCTCTCCTGCTGAAGTCCCCAAGGCAATAACACTAAAATAACAGCTGACATTTAAACCATCTGAAGGTGTGCACAGGGCTTTCTCTACATTATATCATTGGATCTTCAGAGCAGCCTGTGAAGTAGTAGGCACAATCATTGACTTAATTTAGAGGATCTTGTAAAGTTCTTTATGGAATGCCTCTGCTTAATTCTATATAAAGGATGCTGGTATGTATATACACACAAGTGTATTTTGTTATGTGTGTGTATATATGTCTGTATATTGTATATGTATGTGTATATATAACATATATACACATATATGTATATGTTTGTCTATAGGGCTAGACTCTAAGTTCTTTGACCCTATGAACATTAAGGTATGTTTTTGCTTTTGTCTTCTTTATATCCCAGTGCCCAACATAATGCCTGGTATACAGTAGGTACTTAACTATGGTTTATTGATTACATCTCACACTCTTGAGTTTACTATGCCCCACTCTGTAATCCAAAGGAATGCTGAGTCCGTTTATAAAATATTACCAAGATTTTTTGAGGGGGGAGAAGGGAGCCCTAGGTCTACTCCACAGTAGGATGGGACCTCAAAGTAGAATTCCTGTGGAGGCTACTATGATTCAGGAAAAAATACAAAATATTTCACAAACCTAGTCCTGTCCTACAATGCACTACATTTTCTTCTCCATAACTGCTATTCTTAGAAAGGATGACAGGTTCCCAAAAGGAACAGGACAATTTGGATAGCTATCATTATTATTCCATGAGACAAAAAGAGCAGACAAGTTCGGGCTGGGGTTTTTTTAAGCTCAGTGAAGGAAAGCAGCTTTTGAAGTGAAAATAGGGCTTTAAAGCTACTATAAGGTTAATAAGAGTGCAATTTTGAAGGGAAGTGGAAAGAAAGGAAAATTGGGATATGAGTACGGTCCCCACTTTCTCCCACAAGATGGTCTAAGAAACCACGGGGTATAAAAGGGCATGATTGTAAAGGAGAATGCATTTTTCCATTGTTATCATTCAGTTGTTTGTTATGTCTAGCTCTTCATGACCCCATTTGGGAAAGATGCTGAAGTACTTTGCCATTTCCTTCTCCTCCTCATTTTCAGATGAGAAACTGAGGTTAACAGGGTTAAGAGATTTGTCCAAGGTCACACAGCTAGGACATATCTGAGGCTGGATTTCAACTCTTAAGGATGAGTCTTCCTGACTCTAGGCAAGGTACTCTAGCCACTGTGCCACCTAGCTGCCCTATTTTGCTGCAAGAAACATTAAAATGACGAATTACGATCTGAATCAAGGATTTGGGATCAAGTAAGTCCGACCACTTTCCAGTTTTCAAAAGCACTTTCAACAGCTGTTAACTACTTTGGTTCCTCATAAAACCATCATATAGGAAGGCAGACCAAGGTATTAATCATCTCCATGTTACAGAAAAATAAACAGACTCAGAAGAGGGGATGTAACTTATACAAAGTCACAGTGTTAGCCAATGGAAGAACTAGAGCTACAAGTCTGTCTCTTTCTTTTTTTAACTCTCAGATTTAACATGCTGAAATCCTTATTTAAATCCATATTGTCATGGGGATCAAATGAAATGACGTAAAGTAGTCTGCAAAGCATCAAGGGCCACATAAATTTTGGGTAATGTCTAGTATTCCTTTGAGCTTGGCAGAATTCTGAGTTAAAGAAAGGGGAAAAAAATCCTAAGACCTAAAGGTTCCTGGAAAGTTCTAGCCTGGATGTGGTATGATGGAAAAAGTCTTGGATTGGGAGTCAGGTGACCCTAACCCACTAGTTAGGGGCTGCATGACCATGGAGTAATCACTTCACCCCTACTGGGGAAGCCTCTGAAAAATGAGTTTGGACTTAACATCCTCCAAGCTTTTCCTTTTTGGTCCTAGAAATGGAATGTGAGGGGAAAGAAGGGAGGGAGTAGAACGAAATGGTTCTTGTCCACCTCCTATTATTCTTTACATGGTCCTTAAAAGACTCTGTTTCCAGCCTTTCCATTCAGCCCGTCACTTTGTGGAGGGAGTTCCTGGTTTCATATAAGCCTGGGCTTCCCAGAAGAATGACCTTATTCTCTCCATAAAGGGATGGACTCAGCAAAGAGTTTGAGAGAGTCAAGGCCAAGTGTGCTGAATAATAATGTGGCCAGATCGGTGCTCAATTGCCAGGGAGGTTCCAAAACGTTTATAATTGAACTTCTCTACTCGTATCCCTGTTATATGCAAAAGGCCACCCATTGATACTAGGATTTTGAAAAAGCCTTCGCTTTTCTAAATGCTGGCCTCAAACCATATTAAGCTTTCATCACAGAGATAAATTATATAGAAAAAGTCTTGTATGAATGGCTCCTTCTAGAATCAAAAGTGAGTTTGAATAAGAAAACATGCTTGAAAGGCAACTTACATGGTTTTTAAATACTACAGCCAATAAGACTTTCAGCAACAGGGGAGAGAGGGAGGGAGGGAGGGAGGGAGGGAGAGAGAGAGAGAGAGAGAGAGAGAGAGAGAGAGAGAGAGAGAGAGATCTTAAATTAATAGCCAGTTCTCTAGGTACATCTGTACTTAGATTGAAAAATAAAACTTTGTTTTTTGAGGGGAGGATAGAAGACAAAGTAAGTGATTCCTCAAATTCGGTAATTCTATGTGTGAAAATGCCCCAAAGTAATGCAGATAAGCAACTTCTTGTTGCTGTCCAACTATTCCTGACCCTATATGGGATTTTCTTAGCAAAGATACTGGAATGGTTTGCCATTTCCTTCTCCAGCTCATTTTCCAGATGAAGAAACTGAGGCAAATAGTGTTAAGTGACTTATCCGGGACCACACAGCTACTCAGTGTCTGAGATTGGATTTGAACTCAGGTTTTCCTTACTCTAGGCCCAGTGCTCTATCTACTATGTTACCTAGCTACTCCAGAGTCTGCAATTAGAAAACTGCTTAGGGTACCAAGAAGTTACATGACTTGCTCATGGTCCCCCAGGCAATATGTAACTGAAATGGGACTCAGACCCCAGCCTTCTTCACTCTAAGGTCATCCCTCTATCAGTGAATTAAGAAACATTTTTAAAAACAGTTAATATTTGTATACTATGCTAATAAGCATTCTACAAATATTACCTCACAGGTAAGGAAAGTGAGGCAAGCACCTACTACAGGCCAGGCACTATGCTAGGGGATAAAAAGATAAAAAAGAAACCATCCCTGCCATCAAGAGGCTTGCCTTCTATTGAAATTCACTACAAGCTGCCTCTCCAATAACCAAGCAAAACAGCTTGGCTTATTTGCCGTAGATCACTTCCTTCAGGAAGCTGCATGACCAGTAGAAGCGTGCCTTCTTTTTCCGAATCTGTTGCTTTTACTGTATTCTTCATCTTGATAAACCAGAAGCCATCACACAGGAACAGGAAGGCCAACTGTGGGGTTTGTACTTGGATCCCACAGCAAACCAAAATCTTCTGAGCCTTGCATGTATGACCTGCAATCTGCAAGTCTGGACGGTGATTATGGCAACCCCAAACGGACACCAGCACTCAAGTGGACCAAGCAATTGCCACTGATTCATAAGACAGGGGTGGTTTAGTCTAACCCCAGGAAAAAGAAGACCCATTCTCCTCAAAAGCCTACAAGCCAAGAAGCATTTATTTAAGAGCCTACTAAGTGCTGGGCACCATGCTAAGTCCTGGGGATACAAAGTCAAGCCAGAACTGCCCCCCTGCTGCCAAAGAGTTTACAGTCTAATGGAGGAGGCGACATGCAAACAAGCCCACTGCCCAGTTCTCTCTACCAAGCAGCTTCATCCAGTATCATCAGCTAATACACTATTCCACAAATTCAAATCTGCTTCTTTTAAACACCAAAACCTGATTTACCTTAAGCATTCAGGAGGAAAATCTTTGCTCAAAAATGCATTGTATCTTCCCTGCCTTCTTAAGCACAGTAACTAAGCAGAGTTTAACTATTTCTTTTTTTATGCTTTTTTTTGGAGGGGTGAAGGTAGGGCAACTGGGGCTAAGTGACTTGCCCAAGGTCACATAGCTAGTTTTTGTGTTAAGTGTCTGAGGCTGGATTTGAACTCAGGTCCTCCTGACTCCAGGGCCAGTGTTCTATTCACTGTGCCACCTAGCCACCCCCAACTTAACTATTTCTTGATACCTTCTGGTCACTACCATGAACACTCATTATCATATAGAACATATTTGGTGATGTACTCAAAGGCTGCTGAGCTATGGAGGCCTTTTGAACTTACCTTTACTAAAAGGTCACAGATTGCTTTACTTTAAAAAAAAAATTTTACTGCTTAAGGGTATTAGATTCTGGTTTTTCTTTTTAAAAGTTTTTTCCCTTCCTGGCTATCAGCCAATTCTAACCTCCTTACCTCTCATAAACTTTTTAATCTTTCTCTGGAAAGGGAATACACATTAACAAGTTTGTTAGAACTATGTCTAAAGAAAGCATAAAAGAGATCTGAGCAAAGGTCTAAGAGTTTCAAGAACTTCATTTAAAGAGGGGTGGCTAGGTGGCACAGTGAATAGAGCACCAGCTCTGGAGACAGGAGGACCTGAGTTCAAATCTAGCCTCAGACACTTAAAGGCTAGCTGTGTGACCTTAGACAAGTCACTTAACCCCAACTGCCCTCCAAAAAGCAAAAAAAAAAAAAAAAAAGAACTTCATTTAAAATATTACAGACTTGGTTACATTTGCACCTCAGAGGCCTTCTTAGCTAATTTTCTGGTTCTCAGATATATCCCAGCTAGCTGAGGCTGCCAGATAAGTGACCTCTAGATATGCTAGGGGTCATTATAGCTGCAAGGCAATTTATTTAAATCCATTTAGCTCAGCTGGTGACAACCCAGCTCACAGTCAAGGTTTGGTTTCAACGGGAATTCCATGAACACTTAACTCTAAGTCTGACCAGTTTGGGTCCAAAGTTCCTTGATGATGAGGGTCCAGCATAAATTGCCACTCTTCAAGAAATTGCTCAAAGTGAAAAGCCAGCTGTTATTGGTTCAGGAATACTACTTTCACATCTGAAAAATACCATGCTACTGAAGAGTACAAAGAAGGAATTTAATCTAACCATTATGGAGAGCAATCTGGAATTATGCCCAAAAAGTTATTAAACTGCCTATATATGCTTTGACCCAGCAATACTACTATTAGGTCTATTTCCAAAGATGATTTGGGAAAAAGAAAAAGGGTCTATATATTCTAAAATATTGACAGCAGCTCTCTTTGTGGTAGCAAAGAACTGGAAATTGGGCGGGGGGGATGCCCATCAATGGGGGAATGGCTGAACAAGCTGTATGATTGCAATGCAATACTACTACTGTGCTGTAAGAAATGATGAGCTCGATGATCTTAGAAAAACATGGATAGACTTGCACAAAGAATGAAGAGTGAAATGAGGAGAACCAAGAGAACATTGTATACAGTAACAGCAATATTGTTTTAAGAGCAACTAAGTCAATTTGACTATTATAAATACCATATTAACTACAAAGGACATAAGAAGGAAGATACTATCTGCATCCAGAGAAATAACTGATAAATAGAAGTGAAGTATGTATAGAATGATTTTATGTATAGATATAGATAATATGTGTGTGTGTGTGTGTGTGTGTGTGTGTGTGTGTGTGTATATATATATATATACACTAATATTTTTGTCTAATGGTAACCATCAGGGGAAGGGGGAAAAAGTTGCATGATAACTTTATTATACATTGAAAAGGAATAGCAAGTTGTATGTAATACATTTGTAGTTTCATGTACGATCATGCTTGTTTTATTTCTTAGGTTCAGAATAAAATTTGGGAAGAATAAAGAAAGCCTCTAACATTCATTTTGCGCCAAAGCTGGGTAGAGAACAGCAAAGGGACAGTGTTATGGTAGCAACTGAGGGAAACATAGCTTTAGCAGGGCGGTCCTACCCTCTTCTCTTTCTCTACCTCATTTAACCTCTGTGACAATCACTCACTTACATGTAATGCCAGTTCCTGAAATAACTGGACAAGTGATTAAGTGATAAAAAATATCCAGAAGAAGGCTAACTGTTGGGTATGGAGATAAAGTAATTTATAGATTAGGGGAGAAATGGGTTTTGGGTAGAAGGTGCTGGGTAGAGCAAGTTTAATTTAAATGATACTTTATTTGCTTTTTCAAAATACAAAGGAACCATCCAAAATAATTCACGATAAAATATCTTCCCAAGCAAGGGCTGTCCTTGTGGGGAACTGGTTTGTCTTTCCTTTTGTCTCTAGATATGGTGGAGGAAATATGTACCAGTGAATTAGATAAGAATTTCCCTCAATGCCTTGCACACCACGAGTACTTAATAAATGTTTGCATTTTAATTTAATAAAAAGGGAGAAAAAAGTGGAGATTTCAGAATTTATTAAATTTTTCAAAGCCTTAACTGTAGCCTTGCCCCTTTTTCTGCTTTACTGAGAAGGTATCCATCCCTCCACCACACAGAGAAACTTCTGGGTCTTCTTCCATACTCTTCTCTCTTGTATCAAGGGAAGCAATGGCTTTCTACCTTACCCAGGTTAACCCCTCCATCTTTTCTTTTATCCCATTCCTGCTTCCTTAAGGACCTTGCTGTGTCAATTATCTCCCCTCTTCCCCCCAGCACAGTCTCCCCCTCGATACTGATTCCTTCCTACTAATACCCAATTTCTCTTTTAATTTTTTTAAAGCTTTTCTTTAACTTTTCCTTTTTGCAAGTAGGAATTTTATTTTGAGGAAGTAGAAAAAGTCACTGGTACTAGAGTCTGAGGTTCTGGGTTCAAGTCACTTTGCTTCTTTAAGACACAGATTCTTCAACTATAAAATTAAAAGGTCAAGCAAAATGGTTTCTGAGGTTCATACTGGATGTTAATCTAAGATTCCTTCATCTTTGGAGGTGCCACAGAGAGATCCAGGTGAAATGTTATTTTAAAAAATGAGGAGGGAAGGATCATTTTCAAAGGAAAAAGGAAATGAGGTGGGGGCAAACAGTAAAAAACTGAAAACTGAGCCAGACCCATTGCAGGAATAGCAGAAAACATGAGCAAAGGTATTATTTTCTCAATCTAGTTAGAATTGACAAGAAGTGGAAGTTGATCAGATACAGAAGGAAAGGGCTATGACTTCAAAGTTTGGATTCTAGGTGACTGGGAGAGGGACAACCATCCGTAGAAAGAAAAGCTGGAGAACAGGTGTGAGGGGAGAGATGGAGAGATCCACTTTCAAAAATGTGAGTTACCTGTCAGAAGAGCATCATCAGCCTTGGGCCAGAACCATGTAGGACATCAATATTTAGGGGATTGGGAGAATATGAAGCATCAAAGGAGGCAGAGAAGAAATAGAGACATAAGAGAAAGATCATGAAACAAGAGTGTTATGGATGCCAGAGGACAGACTATCAAAGGGAAAGAATACCTTTGTTTTTCTTCTGTCCACTCAAGGAATCTCTTATCTTTTCCAATCACCATTAGAACTTGTCTTTGGAAAAAATCACCAATGACCTTCTCGTTGCTCAATGTAATGACCTTTTCTCAATCCCCATCCTCCATGACTTCTCTGAAACCACCAGCTTTCCTGACACTGAATTCCCATGTTTCTCTTACTAATTTGGATACCACCTATTACTTCACTGTCTCCTCTCCTCTGTTCTCATCCTCCTGTATCTATAATACACAAGATCTTCATAAAGGTCATCTTTCCATCCCCCACAATGTTTCCCTTGGTGATCTCATCCAATGATTCCCTCTTTAGTCCCATTACCTCTTCCAAACCCTAGACACATATTTCCATCTTCTTACTGATCATCTCCACCTAAGTATCCTACCTTTACTGGCACCTCAAAAGTTCAATATACCCACAATAAGCTTGTTTTTTGCTCACAGACCCATTTTACTAAAGATGCCCAGGACCTCAGAAGTCTTATATAGTCTATGCCTCTCATTTTAGAGATTAGGAAATTAAGAGCCAGAAAGGGGAAGTCACTTTCCTGGAGTGGGATGGTATGATCTCATGCTTCTGTTCTACCCCTATTTTAGTATGAGTTCTCCTTTCAACTGGTAACAGTGACAGTGTGAGGAAGAGAAAGAGGAAGGGCACTGGGGATAGAGCCCTATCAAACTACTGGCCCTTCAGTTTAAGCTACTTAGCTGGTAACAGAAGACCTGTGACTAGAACTGAGAAAAAGGAAGGCCAGTGGGTTCATAGTGAAAATTCCACCAGGAGAAGAGCAAACTAGCCTAGCATGGAAGATGGGGTCCTAAAATCAAAAAAGTAATGGATGTGGAGTGGTTCTGCATTTATAACCTCTGGGCCTCAGCTTCTATAACTGTAAAATGGGAAGCAGGGCAGCTAGATGACCTTTTCCTTCCAGCTCTAAATCTACAGTTCTATGGCTTGGCTCTTCTGAAAGGTGATAGAATGTCTTCACATCATTTAAAAAACAAAAACAAAATCACAAGTCTGTATGGCTTCCTTCTTCAATGGAAGTGAGTACTGGACAAAGCTCAGCTTCATCTTTAAAACCCTATAAAGAGACATCTTTGTTTTGAAACTCAAAGGCTCATTTCCAAGTATGGCACTAAACTAAATTTGGACCTCTAGATTTCCTATTCTAAAATTTACCCTCCCCAACACCTTCTGTCCACCCCTATTCCTGTTGGGAATTTCCTTCCTAAGTCAACTAAGCTACTCCTAAGAAGTCTGATCAAAGCAATAACCAACCAGGTTTCCAAAGTACCTAGGATGAAGCATGTCAACCCTTCTCCTAACAGAGAGGTGATGAATTCAGGATGCTGACACATGAAAACAAACACGGCCACTGTGTTATTTTGCTTGACTATGCTTCTTTGTTACAACTTTTCCCCCTTTTCTTTCAATCAATTTTTAATTGAGGGAGGGAATGGGGGAAGGGTCTCTTGTATTGTCATATGATGTCACTGAAATATATGTGTGTGTGTGTGTGTGTGTATAAGTATGTACACACACACACATACCCACAATGCACAGAAGAAAACAGAAGGAAGCTCCCAATGAAATACAAGCAGGTCAGCTTTGAAAGTAATATATAGAATTCATTATATACTTTAAAAAACAAATGTGTGAAATGGAAACAGACAGTTTCATACAGAATCCTCTTTTTTTGTCTTTAAAGAAATGCTCTTTTTCATTGGTTAGGTTCAAAATTAAAAAAAAAGGAAAATGGAAAATTTCAGCCAAAGAATTACACATCAAAAAAATTAATTGGAGGGGCGGCTAGTTGACACAATGAATAGAGCACCGATCCTGGAGTCAGGAGGACCTGAGCTCAAATTCAGCCTCAGGCACATAACACTTACTAGCCATGTGACCTTGGGCAAGTCACTTAACCCCAATTGCCCTACCTTCCCCCCTCCAAAAAACAAAAAAACAAAAAACAAAAAAAAAAATTAAAAATAATAAATCAAGTTTGTCACATGTAAAATATTCTGCAAACTTTACTTCAAACCTACTGTTTCCCAGAGGGTGACAATGGCAGTTAATCCAGGAGGAAATGATGTAGGAATGTTTCTTCCCCAATAAGGAAGGGGGGGGTAGGGTCAGGGGAGGGCTGGTAATTAACATGAAAGGAAGGGAAAGGAGAATACTCTCAGCCTGTACCCAAAATCAGGACCTTAAAGTACCCATTTCACAGTGGGACAATGCGAAAAGTTCAACAGTCTCAGGAATGCACAACCCTAGAGTTCAAAATCCCAGGGCTAAATGTATTCCCTCCTCCTTCTAACTGCCCTAAAATACTGATCTAGATCTCTCCTTTGCCTCTATCCACTTCCTACAATATGTCCCTACTCCCATCCTGATTAAAAGGATTAAACATAAATACCCTGAGGGTTTTTACCTTTACATCCCCAGTCCCAACAAAGGATCTCAATAAATGTTTGTTAAGTTGAATTGGAAACAAAAGTTAATGTGGGTTGATAATCATTAAAAATCATATTTTAGCCAAAGTCTGAATTAATCAAACAAACTGCTTTGGTTGATTTTAAAATGCCTTTCACTGTGTTAGCAACTTCAAAGACCAGAAGTGAGATTTCCCTTATCTTGGGACAACCAAGGAACTCTGTTTCACATATAGATGGTAACAAATAGAAGTCATAAAGTTTTGTGACTTGGTCATCCTGAATTGGGATGGCTCTAAAAATGTATAAAAAGTCTTATAATTCCTTTGTTGCTCAGTCAGGACTTTTGTCCTGTACTCCTAAAGCAAGTACTGCTAGCCTTAATGGAATAATAATTAATGAATAATGAATAAATAATGCAATTCTTATATTATTATTTGTTTGTTTCCTTTAACCAAACTTTTTGAAAAGGTCGACAGGTTTCATATTCCAAAGACTGAAGAATGTGCCAAATACTATTAGATCCTATCAAAGAAATCTACTTCAGAGAAAATAAAAGCATTTTAAATCAAAGGGTAAATAAAAAGGAATGAGGAAAAACCTAATTAAAAATTACATGTGTGACAGTTATGCATAAAGAAATAAAAAGAAAAATATTCTCTCAAAGTCAGTAAGTGAATATACAGTTAATAACTACCTACTCTGTGCTAACTACTGGGGGATACAACAAAAAAGGCAAAAGTGACTGGCCCTGGAGTCAGGAGGACCTGAGTTCAAATCTAACCTCAGATGCTTAACACTTACCAGTTGTGTGACCTTGGGGAAGTCACTTAACCCCAATTGCCCTCCAAAAAGACAGAAAAATAAAAGGCCAAATGCCAGTCCTTGCTCTCAAGGAAGTCACAGTCTAATGAAGGATCAAATATGAGATCAAATAAAGATGAGTCATCATAAATAGAATAAAAGGGGTAAAGAGGGTCAGGAAAGGCTTCCTGAAGAAAGTGGAACTTTAGCTGGGACTTGAAGGAAGTCAGCAGGAAGACATGAGGGAGATGTCAGAGAAAGGAATGAATACTTGTATAGCACCTACTATGCTCCAGGCACAGCCTTAAGCACTGCAAATATTGTCTCATTTGATCCTTACAACAACCATGAAAGGTAGTTGTGTTATTATCCTCCTCTTACAGTTGAGGAAACTCAGGCAAACAGGTTAAATGGCTTGCCCAGGGTAACAGATAGTAACTGAGGATGGATCAGAACTCAGGTCTTCCTGACTTCCTCCCTCCCACTGCCCTGTCTCGATGCCAAGAGAAGCCAAGGGGAAGCCAAGAGTGGCCAGCATACCTTATCTGACTATGACTTGGGGCAGTAATGAGAACAAGTCATTTTACAGGGTTTCAGTCAGTTCTTCCATCCTTTTCCCCAATCACCAGCACATGGTTTACACTCACACAGACCCAGCTGGATTCAATCCCAGCTCCAGTTCCTGTCACTCTTCTGGGCTTCAGCTTCCTCACCTGTAAAATGCAGACGTTGATCTTGAAGCCCCTTCTAGCTCTAAATCTATGGTCCTGTAGGAACCCACAGCTAAACAGAGAAGTAAAAACTGAACTTTCTTGAAGGTTTTTTGTTGTTCAGTTGTTTTTCAGCCATGTCCGACTACTCTTCATGACCTCATTTGGAGTTTTCTTTGCAAAGCTATTGGAATGGTTTGCCCTTTCCTTCTCCAGCTCATTCTGATGAGGAAACTGAGGCAATGTGAAGTGACTTACCCAACACAGGTGGTAAGTGTCTGAAGCCAGATTTGAACTCAGGAAGATGAGTCATCATAAAATGATGAGGTATAGGGTTAGGGGTGCTGGAGACCCCAAAATACCAACACACCGGGTCCTACCAAATGAATTTGACTCAAGCCTTCTCTCAGTCAAAGAAAAGCAAAGTTTATTAAAAGTTCATCATATTAGATAGACTCTTAAGGGGCCTCGGTATCTGTAAGGCTTGTATTGGAAAATTCTATGGTGCTCTCACATTCATGGAGTAAGATGGGGTCTAATATACAGGCTACCTGGAGAAGACAGACAATGGTGGGCTAGGCCAGTTCAAGGGTATAACAGATTTAGGCATAGACATTTTGGGAGGATGAAGGGAGGGAAGTTGCTGGACTAAGGAGGGCTAGAGATTTGGGCAGACCACAGTGAAAGGCCTATGGCCTCAGGCAAATGCCTCATCAAATGGGAAGATTCAATCAGAGTTCAGGGGGGGTTCCCAGAGCCTGTACCTCATCATTCTTGACTCCAGGCCAGGCACTCTGTCCACTATGCAACCTAACTGCCCCTTTCTTAAAGTAGAGCAAATATTCTTAACCTGGGGTCTGTAGATTTTTAAACATATTTTAGCAGCTATTTCAATATAATTAGTTTCTTTTGTGGTCTTATGGATTTTATTTAAATAATTGTTCTGGGAAGAGTCCCATAGTCTGACTGCCAAAGGGTTCTATAAACAATGGTTAACACCCTTGGGCTCAAGAGCTTCCCTATCTTGGCTCATGTAAGGCCAGAGGCTGGCCTGAAAGATAGCAAAGGGAGCCATTTTCTGCAGCAGCTACGTGGCATAGTAAATAGAGCACTGGCCCTGGAGTCAGAAGGACCCATGTTCGAATCTGGCCTTGGACACTTAACACACACACAAAAACTAGCCATGTGACCTTGGGCAAGTCACTTAACCTCATCTGCCCTACTTTTCCCTCTCCAAAAAGGCAAAAAAAAAAAAAAGGGAACCAGCTTCAGTAAAGGTCAGTCCCTCATCTCTTGTGCTAAACCACCACCACCAGAGCTCTCACTCAATCAACCAATGACAGTATATAAACACTAACCGTGTACCAGGCCCTGAGCTTAAGCACAGGAGATACAAAGAAAGCCAACAGCCTGTCTTCAGGAAGCTCCCATTCTAAATGGGAAGAGTACATATAAACAAGTAGCTCCATAAAGCCATAAGTTTTCCCCTTTGTGGAATCAAAGTGATGAGGTATGGGCTCTGGGAGCCCCCTCGAGCTCTCCTTGAGTCCTTGAGGAACAGCCTCCAACAGCACAGTAGTATGGGACTCTGCAGAAGGTTGTTTCTGTTTTGGTGGGGGGTGGGGTGATTCTTTGCCTTGTCTGACCCAAGGACCAAAACCAGTGGACAGACCACTCTGGAGCCCCTACCACAAGGAGGGACAGTCTCATGAAGGAAAGCCAAGCTTGGCAATACCCGCTGAGAGCAGCAGGGGGCTCTAAAGGGAAAAGAACCTGCATATTAAGACTGGGAAGTAACACAGCTTTGGTAGGATAGTCTGAATCTCTTTTGCTGAATTTCCTTGATCTAATATTGCAATTAAAAAAAATTCCTCCTCCTCCTCTTCCCCCTCCTTCTCTTCCCCCCTCCTCCTTTTCTTTCCCCCTCTTCTTCCCCTTTCTCTTCCTCCTCCTCCTCCAATATGGTGAATAATATGCTTGAACTTGGAAAAGAGGAATAGGGAGCACTATACACACATTTTCTCAAATGTCCTAAGTGGAGATTAGAAGCCAGAAAGACAAAGAATTACCCAAAATAATTTAATCAACCTTCACGTCATAAGCATCTCTGTCACAAGGGTATACAAGTACATACAAAAGGGGACAAGATGGGGGGGGGGGATCTTAATAAAACAGATCCACTTAAAATAGTTTCTCATCAATTACATGGTGTAACATATGATAATAGTTTCTGAAAATAATCCTGCCACAGTATTTGTTGTTGTCATCATTATCAATAGATAACATATCTATAGGACTATAGGACCTATATCTAGGACTAGCGAAGGCATTTTAAGTTTCACAAGGTGCTTTACATATATTATCTCAATTAATTGGAAATTCTCCAAAACATGTGAACATTACTGTCCAGAGGGCAAGCTGGTTAGTGAAGACGTGCAGAAGGAAAGCCAGTGGTCTATTATGTAAGAGTTCTCTGCTCACCATAGTTCCTTGCAGCAAATTTACAATAGCCTATAAATAGATTCAATCCCCCCCACCCCCACCCCAGCCAACCTTGCAAAAGGCTAGAAAACTGCAAAGGAAAGCTGCAGTGACTTCCTCCAACTTTCGCCCAAAATGTAGCCTAGAGTGACATCTCATTGCAAATTCAATACATAATTAAAACCTCTATGTCAGGGCGGCTAGGTGGCACAGTGAATAGAGCACTGGCCCTGGAGTCAGGAGGACCTGAGCACAAATCTGGTCTCAGACACTTAACACTTACTAGTCCTGTGACCTTGGGCAAGCCACTTAACCCTGATTGCCCTGTCTTCCCCTCTACAAAAAACAACAACAACAACAACAAAATCCTCAACAACAACAACGACAAAAACCTCTATGTCACTTATGAGGCCTGGATTTGGAGCCAGAGGCCCTGAGCTCAAATTCCAATTCTGTGTCTGTCTGTGACACTTCTGAAAAGTCAATTAGATTTTCTGTAGTTCTCACTTTCTTCATCTATAAAATGAGAGAGCAGAAATAATTTGCAAATTCCCCCACAGTGCTAAACTCCACCACATTATGATCCAATAATTAAGTATTGTCTATCTTGGAAATCAAGTACAGGACATTAACAAGGAAGACAGGCCCAAATCTGTTAAAAAGAAGACTTGATTTCCCACAGTGACGCCCCTGAAAGAGCCTTGATCATGGTGGGGAATTGCTTTCATCTATTTCTCATTCTTTTTTTCAAGTGTTATTGATGACTTTGGTTTTTACATCATATCACTTTCAAATACATTCCTTTCACTCACCCCCTTTCACTCACTGACCCTCATCTTATTACAAAGGTTTTAAAAATAGAGTCCAGGGGGGCGGCTAGGTGGCACAGTGAGTAGAGTGCCGGCCCTGGAGTCAGAAGGACCTGAGTTCGGATCCGGCCTCAGACACTTAACACACACAAACAAAAACCTAGCCATGTGACCTTGGACAAGTTACTTAACCCCAATTGCCCTCCAAAAAGGCAAAAAAAAAAAAAAATTTATTAAAAATAGAGTCCAGTAAAACCAACCAATACATCAACCTTATTTGACATCATATGCAGGACTTTAACCCCATAGTCTTCTACCTCTGTAACGTATTAGATGCGTTTTCTCTTCTCCAAGGCCAAATTTGGTCATTAGAATTCTATAACACTTAATTTTGTTTTTATTGTTTCCTTTTTATGCAGCTGAAGTCATTGTGCATACTCTTTTCCTGGTTCTGCTTATGTTACTCTATGTAAGTTCATAAACGGCTTTCTATGTTTCTCTGAATTCCTCTCATTCATTGTTACAGCAATATACTTTGTTACAGTAATAGTCTGTTATATTCAAGTATCTATTTCTTTGGCCATTCCCTAGTCTGAGTACTTTGTTTTCAATCCTTTGCTACCACAAAAAATGTCTCTATAAATTCTTGGGTGTATACAGGACCTTACTTTCAGTCGAGATGGGTCTAGCAATAGACTATCTGGGGCCATAGTCAATTTTTAAGGATACTTTGAAATTGCTTTCTAGAATTAGAACGCCAATTCACAGTTCCACCAATAGCATATTAATTTTCTTATCTATTTCCATCTTTTTTTCATCTCTCTTAATTTTCCAAGTATGAGGTGAAACCAGAGTTATTTTGGTTCGCAGGTTTCTTATTATTGGTGTTTTGCATACAGATCATAAGTGTTTAATAAATGCAAATTCATTTATTCAGAAAAATCTTTCAGAAGTTTGCAACTTATCTTTTAAGAATTATTTGCCTTACTAGCTGTGTGTCCCTGGGCAAGTCACTTAATCCCAACTGCCTCTTCAAAAAAAAAGAGAACTATTTGTTCATATTTTTTTTAAAAAGCATTTTACTTTTCCCAAATTACATGTAAAAACAATTTTTAACATTCATCGGGTTTTTTAAGTTTCGAGGCCCAAATTCTTCTTTTTATGCAGCTGAAGTCATTGTGTATACTCTTTTCCTGGTTCTGCTAATGTTACTCTAATTTAACATTCCAAATTCAAATTCTCCTTCCCTGAGATAGTAAGCAATCAAATATTGGCTATACATGTGTAATCATGTAAAACATATCCATATTAGTCATTTTGTGCAAGAAAACTCACTGTTCATATCTTTTGTCTTGCAACTACTAGGGACATTTTGTCCAGCATCTATTAGGAAATAACTTATAGGCTTACATGTTGGCCTCCATTTCCCCACTGACTATACATGAGCCTGTCACATGGTGACAGTGATCTGAATTTTTTCAGATCACTGGCACCTCTGCCCAAAGCAACTAGCCCACCCTAGCCCACCTAGATCACTTAATTAGCTTACTGGACATTCCTTTCACTCTCTCACTTGGCCCACTCCAGACTACTTACCATTCCTTAATCCCATCCAGATTATTCCCATGCCTGCTCCTATAGGTGTTACAATAAACTTTGCCACTGACTTGGAAGATGGTTTAAGTGCATAAATTCATTCCAGGCAGATACTGTCCTGTACCCAAACTGAATCAGTCACAGAAGAGGAAAATAAAAAGTTGAGGGGCAGGGAATGTGCACCTTGGTCATGACATTTTGAACTCCAGCATCCCTTCTGGGCCCACTGATGGCTATAAGAAGGCAGAAACAGCAAAGAGAGCATTGTAACTGAATCACAGAGCTTGTGAAAATGCAAGAAGACTGGAAATGAAGGAAGAGGCTCAGTTGTGAGAGTTCTTTAATGGCAAATAGAATATTTCATATTTGATCCTGGAGGTAATAAGGAGCCAGTAGAGTTCACTGAGTAGGGGAGTGATGGGGTCAGACCCTCACTTTAATAAAATCACTTTGAGGGGCTGCTAGATGGAACACTGGATAGTCAAGAGGACCCAAGTTCAAATCCAGATTTAGGTACTTACTAGCTGTGTGACCTTAGGCAAGTCACTTAACTCCACTACAAACAAACAAACAAACAAAAAATAAGAAAATCACTTTAGCAACTGAGTAAATTATGCCAGAGAACAGAAGAGGATTGCAATAGTCCAGTCATGAGGCAATAAGAACTTTTACAAGAGTGGATGCTGCAAGAATGAAGAGAAAGATTATTCTGAAGATAACCATCATATGTGAAGACATGATTTTACACTTCATATGTGAACCAAAGAGAAAAACGACAAGGCCTGACCGCAGTTTGGATATATGGGGTACGTGCTAGGAAGTTATCAACCATGAAACCCAGGCTATGAGCCTGGGTAACTGACCTTGATAGAAGGAGGAAAAACAAAAGCTGGAAAGAGGGAAAAGTCTGGTGGGGAAAGATAACAAGTTCTGTTTTGGACATGCTGAGTCTGAGATGTCTATGGGAGGACTGGTGCTCGGGAGAGAGATTAGGACTCGATATATAGATCTGAGAATCATCTCTGCAGAGATCCTAATTGAATCAATGGGAGCTGAGAAGAGCACCAAAGTACAGAGCAGGGCTTCTGAAGTCTAGTGAAGATTAGAGACCTTGTCCCAGAATACAATTTTTTAAATGCATAAAATGAAAAATATAGGATTATAAAGGAAGCCAATTATGTTGAATAGTTATCTAAATGGGGCAGTGCATACAGTGCCAGGCCTGGAATCAGGAAGACATCTTCATGAGTTCAAATCTGGCCTCAGATATTTCCTAGCTGTGTGACTCTAGGCAAGTCACTTTACCCTGTTTGCCTCAGTTTCCTCATCTGTAAAATGAGTTGGAGAAGGAAATGACAAACTATTCCAATATCTCTGCCAAGAAAACCCCAAATAAGGTCACGTAGAGTCAGATGTGACTGAAATGATTGAACAACAAGAATTTATCAAAATATCATAACGAAGTTCACAAATCCAGGTTAAGAAGCCCTGATAGGGTCCAGGACAGACCTTGGCTAGTAGGCTTGACTTGGATGGATGAATATCCTGCAAAGGTTATTGAGAAGGAATGGGCCAGCAAGTAGGAGAGGACCCAAGAGAGAGCAGCTTCATGAAAGCCTAGAAGAGAAAGTGCATCCAGATGACTGACAGCGTCATAGGCTATAAGAGATGGAAGAGGAGGATTGGGGAAAGGCCATTAGATTTGGCCAGTGGGGGAAGGATTCAGCTTCATCTTGAGCTCTTCACTTCTCTTCAAGATTTTTACATAAGATAGAATGAAGCTCCTCACCCTTCCTTCCAAAGTATTATCATGAATTAGTTATAAGTCAGTCAGTCAAGGAAAGGTCACTGCAGAGTATTACACAAGAGACATTTAAGAAACTGTGTTACACAAACACACAAGGATTGTGTTTTTTTTTTAAATCTAATCGTATGAAGATGTGTGTTTTGGGAGGCAGAAGGTAGGACAGAGGAATGGGGTGACAAACTTATCATTCTGGACCCCAGAATTCTCAAGCTGTCCAACAACTCTTGGTTTTGTCATACCCATTACAAGAGTTTTCATCCACAGTGAAAATGTCTGACATGTCTGACATCTTTCATGTCTGAAAATGTCTGCCTTTTAAAAAAAATCATGAGGTACTATGGCTCATGGTCATAGGTTAGTCTGAAGATTTCAAGCTGCCATAGGAGATGTAAGACCAACTCTATATCCTCATTTTTATAGATAAGGAAATTGCTACAGTTAAAATGACGTTCTGTGGGTCACACATCTGACCTTCAAACCCAGTTTCTTTGACCCCAAATTCAGGCCCTTATTAAAAACCATACTATATTGACAGAATCACTGCTGGAATGGGTTTGCGATTTAAACTCTTCATGTAAGTAGATACTACAGTCACCAATTCAGGGTTGCAGAAAAAGGCCTGGTAGGTTAGATAAATGATGGTGAGTTGAAGACAACATCACAGATACTGTTGATCCCGAGATACAGAAACTCTGCTTCCAGAATCTTGGATTACGTTGTTGTAGGGCACATGCTCAATCAATCCCACTCCCTCTCTATTTGTTGGCTATTAAGCTATGACAGGGAAAAAAAATCTTTCATTGGCAGCCAGCCTCCCAGTGATTCCAACAAACACATAATAAAATATATTTTAATTTAATAAAACCCAGACACAGAGCTAGGTGCTGGACATACTAAAACAAAAATGCAACAGCCTTCAAGAAGGCTGTATTTTATTAGGGAGTATATGACATATATGAAAAAAAGTCAATATAGTATAATTCAGGTGGAGAGGGCACAAAGAAACAGATGGAGCCAGAGGGCAAAGAAGGGTTTTTCATAGGAAAGAACACCTGGGCTAAGCCTTAAATGAAGCTAAGGATTCTCCAATAAAAGGAATGAAGGTCAGTCCAGGCCTCAGAAAAAAAGACCTGCCTGCAGTCTATCCCAGGGATTATACTCCCTACTCCCCACTTGGGGAGGACCTACCAGGGCCTACATTCTTTCTTGCCTTGGAAAACCCAAGGTCACCTCCACCATCACCATGATGAGGTTATCAGAGGAATTTTAATAGGAGACATACATTATTAACTTCTAAAATTAAAACAGCAAAACTGTGCTCTAATTCTTATAAAAGATAGGCACAAAAATAGTATTTAAATAGCCTATGCAAGCCCCAACATAACTGTAAAAAAATCTAACTGCTATATTATAAATCTAATTTAAATTATCAAACTTTCACACTTAACAGATTTCTTTGCTGACCTGGACTTAAGGGAAATAGCCGGAATGGGCCAGGTCTGTCTATAAAAACAAAACATTATTTAGGGAAAACACAAACTAAAGACTTCTTATATTTCCCTACAGCAAGCAGAAGTCACCAAAATTTCACTGACCTTAGAGCTGCTGTTCTCAGAGGAACATGGGAAGAAGAGTACAATGTGGTAATACAGGAAGAAGGATGTACTTAGAGTCAGAGACCTTGGGGCTGAATCCCAGTTCTGCCATTGCTACTATGTGTGATTTGGAGAAAGTCACAACCTCTCTGGCCTTCAGCTTCCTCAGCTTCCTTATTTTTAAAGGAGGAAGGGGAGATGGACCAGATGACCCCTCCTTTCAGCTCTAAAACCATCATCCCAGGTTTACATTCCAGGTTCACCTGAATCACAGGTTCAACTGGAAATAATTAAGAAAGTAACACCAAAAAAAAAAAGATTGTATCTTTTGACCCAGTGATTCCATTGCTGGGATGATTTTCAACCTTATACTTGAGCCAGGATCTTCTAAGGCTCTGGGTGAGACTTCCTCTATAGATGCCCATCAGGAACCTGCTGTACAACTCCTGGTCTCAGAGAACAATGGTAAGAAAAAAACTGTGCTTGGACCATAGCCTAAAGATATATTAAAAAAAAAAGGAGAAAGACAAAAGAATCTGGCTACATAAAAATATTCAAAGTCAATTTATCCGTAACTGCAGAAAACTGGAATCACCATGTCCTATAACTAGAGAATGGCTGAGAAAATGATGGCAGACTAACTAACGCATTGGAATATAATGGTCCCATAAAAGATGGCAAGTATGAAATATACAAGGAAACACAAAAAGACCCTCAGGAGGTGACAAAATTCAAGATAAAGCCAAAATTATATAGACCCCCACTATAAAAAGATACACGGAAATCAAAGACCAAAGCCTTGCAACTTCAAAGGGAGTTGGAAAGGGCAATAACCTTTATTGCCTGCTGTCCGTTAATTGGTTTTGCCGACTCTGCTTTGCCCGGAATCTTATGGGAGTTTATGGACAACTTTAGCACTTATTTCATACGTGTATTTAAATATTTGTATTTATTGGTGGTTAATGAGTTCATAATAAAGCTTTTTTTTTTAAAAGAAAAAGTAAATTTTTAAGCAAAGAAATAAAAATACATATTCATGAAAAGACAGCAAGGTGGTGCAGTGGATAGACTGTTGGGCCTGGAATCAGTTCAAATCTGGCATCAGACATTTATCATCTGTGTGACCCTGGGTAAGTCACTTCACCCTGTTTGCCTCTGTGTCCTCATCTGCAAAATGAGTTGGAGAAGGAAATGGCAAACCACTCCAGTATCTTTGCCAAGAAAACCCCAAATGGGGTGACAGAGAGTAAGACATGACTGAAGATAACTGAAAAACAAATACCTCAAAGGGAAAGAAAATTCTCAAATTACGAAGAGTCAGACTCGAAAACCTACTGAACAATAACAACATCCATCGAAAAGCTTCAAAAATAACAAAAAGCTAGAATTTACATACCTATTTACAATTCACAGAGCATTTTACAAATACTATCTAATTTAATTCTCACAATAATCCTGGGAACTAAGTGCTATTATTGTCTCTGTTTTGCAGTTAGGGAAACTGAGGCAAAAGGGCTAAAGTAATTTGCCCAGGGTCACACAGCCAGTGTCTGAGGCAGCATTCGAACTCAGCTCTTCCTGACTCCTGGTCCAACATACTATCCAACATGGCACCTCTTAGCACCTCACTGCTCTAGGCAGAAAGAGAAGATGTAATATTCCGCAGAAAGAAGAGGAAGGAGCAGAACTGGCTCAGAGTCCAACCCCCTCATTTTACAGATAAGGAAAATGAGGCCCCGAGGAGGTTAATTCTGTTTAAATCATTTTAGGAAGATGAGTATTTCTTTTCTATTCAAAGCACACAAAGCTATTCTTGAGAGGTATGTGGATATTAAACCATCGATAGGGTTCATTCTAGGGCCTTATTAGAGGAATGGAAAAGATCCTGGGTTCTAGAAGGCAATGCCTGGGAAAGCTCTGGCCGGTCCTCTTAAGCTGGAAAGACTTCACAATGAGCCTGACAATGGCCAGTCTGCTTTGCAAGGGCCAATCTAGCTAGACACAGAGAGCCTCATCACCCGGTCAGCTGACCACTTCATAAGGAATTCTTAGGCCATGACAACCAGTACAAACACACCCAGAGAGCCAGGCACAGCGCTAAAGGCCATATTTGTATATACATACAAAGCCCAATAGTAATCCTCCCCAGGATCACAGACGGAGAGTTTACTCACTCCCTCTCCAGACTCTTCTACTCCCTGAAGCAGCCTCCTCACCCTGGAGATACCTCCACACCCTGAGGTCCCCAGTCTGGCCCACCACTTCCTAAGAGCCCAGAGCCACCTGCTCTTCACTTCTGGACACTGCCAGCAGACTTGTCCTGCTCAGGTCACATCAACCTCCTACCACCCCCACCCGTGCCCCCACCACTTCCCCCTTTCCTATGCTGTCTTCCTTCATTAGAATGTCATGTCCTTGAAATTTGGGGCTGTCTCATTTGTTTATATTGCATCTTGTTGTTTATTTGGGTGTCCAACTCTTTGAGACTCCATTTGGAGTTTTCTTGGCAAAGATACTGCAGCAGTTTGCCATTTCCTTCTCCAGCTCACTTGATAGATGAAGAAACTGAGGCAAATAGGGTTAAGTGACTTGCCCAGGGTCACACAGCCAGTAAGTGTCTAAGGCCAAATTTGAACTCAAATCTTCCTGACTCTAGTGTTCTAATCACTGGGCTTGCATAGTAAACACTTAACAAATACTTCATTTATCTTTCTCTCCAGATCTAGAAAGAGCTTACCTTTATTTCATAAATGAGGAGACTAAAGTAAATTGCCCAAGGTCACCCAGTGGCAGAGTCTAGATCTGAACTCAAGACTTCTAATTTCAGATCCAGACAGCAAGGTGAGCAGGGCTCCCCTCTACTGCCTCAGTTTCCCAGCTTCCTTCAAGACTGGGCTCAATTCCACCATGTGTAAAAGGCTCTTCCATTAGCTCCTTCCCTATGAGACCACCTCCCATTTACACTATCTGTTTTTATATATAAATGTACACATAAACATATATACATGCATATATAAAGTAGACATATATACACACTCTCTATGTTTACATACAGGCACATAGTATAGCAATAAATAAAAAGCTATAGACTATGTAAATATGGAGGTGATCTCATATATGTGTGTGTGTATGTGTGTAAATGTGTATGTGTGTATGTGTGTGTGTATATACACACACACACACTATAAATATATATGCATATTATATAGGGGTGTGTGTATGTGTGTGTGTATGCCTTCCCTCTGAGATCTCCCATTTACACACTGTATGTGAATGTATGTGTAAATATATACACACAAATATAGATACTATATATATCACAAATATAGATACTATATATATATATATAAACTTCCCTCTAAGATCACCTCCATCTATATTATCTATATTCACCTATATGTATACTATATGCATACCATATTTACTATAGATATACACTATATAGTCACACACATATACCTTCCCTCTGAGATCACCTCCATTTACATTATCTATATCTACCTACACTTAAATGTGCATGTATATATGCTATATAGATATTATATATATATATATATATATATATACACACACACACTATAGACACTATATCTATAGGCATATAGACACAGAAGCCTTGCCTCTAAGATCACCAGTCATTTACACTCTCTTTCTATATATTATATGCATATGTGTGTACATAGTATATAGCTGTTTGATTATTGTCTCCCCCATTAGAATATGGACTCCTGGGGGGCAGGAGCTGCGTCTGCCCTCCTTCCTATCTTGCCTCCTCCCCCTCTCCCCACCCCCCTGCCCCCCAGCTCTTGGCACACTGCTATGCACAAAGACGTGAATAACTTTTCATTGACTCTCACCATTCTATCACAGACCAACCCTCTTCCCCTAAAAAATGCTAACTCGGCGAAGGGACCAGCTATAACCTGGGCAGGTCAGGGAATGCCAAAGAAGGCCTATCCTAATTTAGCAGAGGCTAAAAACAACCCCAGACTGCCTTCCATAGAGGACATGATAAGTTTCAGTTCCCATTTTCATTTCTGAGGAAAGGACCACTTTACTAACATTTACATGATTGCTATAAAGAGGCTACAGGGGCATAAATCACAGAGAGCCCACCTTGAAGTGTTATGTGCAGAATCCAATGCAAACCCATGAATTCTGAATTAAGACTCAAAATAAGTCTCACCCACTTGGAACTTTAAACAACTCTGAGGCATCCACTATACGCCATATACTGTACTAAGCATTTCTTACAAATATTACCTCATGTGACCCTCAAGACTCTGAGAACCAGGGGCTATTATTACTCCCATTTTACAGTTGAGGAAACAGACAAACAGAGGTTAAGTGACTTGCCCAAGGCCATACAGCTAGTAGTATCTAAGGAAAACATTATAACCAACCAAAATAATGTGAATGTAAATAAAAACAACAAAATGAAAAGTTGTATGATTATAACAACCAATTCCTCCCCTATCCTCCCCAACAAGACGAGAAAACCCACCAAGCTTTCTTTTTTTTTTTTTTGGCTTGGAAAGTTAGGGAACCATGCATTGTTGTTAATTTTACTGTATCTTCCTTTGTTCCAAGGGAAGGCTCAGAGGGGCCAGGGTATATAAGGAAGTGACTGTAATAGCAAGACAAAAGACATTTACAAAACTTTTATAAAAAGGAATTCAAGGTCACCTCCATGAACAATGGGGGGGAGCGGGTTTAGTGGTGGTTACTCTATGGGCAGTTAGATCACTATCACAGGCAGCTGCAACACTAAAGATAATGTATTTTAAATGTACCATCAGCTTTACCAACGTGTTGACTCAGCTTTAATTAGCTTAGGAGTCTTTTCACATAGGATCACAGCTACAGAGATGGAAAGGACCTTGGAAGTCATCTACCAAGCCTTTCACTTTACAGATGGGGAAACTGAGGCAAAAAGGATTTGCCCAAGGTCACACACAGGCAGTAAGTAGCAAAGCCAGGATTTAAAGCCAAGTTTAAACCTTCAATATGGAGTGTTCTGTTCTAATGAATCATGTCCTTTTCTGATGGGGAGAAAGGAGGCAGACATAGCACTGAGGCTAGAGCCAGGAAGACTCATCTTCCTGAATTCAAATCTGGCCTCAGATTCAGTGTGTGACCCTGGGCAAGTCACTTAATCCTGTCTGCCTCAGTTTCCTCATCTGTAAAATGAGCTGGAGAAGGAAATGGCAAACCACTCCAATATCTCTGCCAAGAAAACCCAAATTGGGGGCGGCTAGTGGTGCAGTGAATAGAGCACCGGCCCTGGAGTCAGGAGGACCTGAATTCAAATCCGGCCTCAGAAACAACACAAAAACTAGCTGTGTGACCTTGGGCAAGTCACTTAACCCCGACTGCCCTCCAAAAAGCTTAAAAAACAAAACAAAACTGCACATGGGGTCATGGAAGAGTCAGATATGAATGAATACAACTGAATGACAGTGATTTAACTTATCTTCTTAGAGAGTTGCCTGGGATATTGAAGGGTTAGGTGACTTGCCTAGGGAGTCAGTACATGTTAAAGCCAAGACCTGAACCCAAGTATTCCTGATTTCCAGGGTTATTAGCCTTCTGCCCAATGCACCAAACTGTCTCTCTACACCATGCCACAGGGCAGAATCATGGCACAAGAGTCATGCTTCAAATGCAACTCTTAGAATGAACTTGCAAGAAGCTCCTCTTTTCCTATGAGCCCATGATCCCTGTGACCAACTGCTTTCTGATACAAGCACTCATGAACCTCTAAGCTACAGTGATATCACAGCTGTGTGTTTTTGAAAACAGAGTCTGCAGCCATGGAAACCAAACAGATGCCTCTGCATTCTGACTTCACTGGAAGAACAAGGAGGGGCAAAGAGTCTCAGCTGGGAAGAGGAAACCTCTTTATGGAACTATATCTGTCAGTGCAGGATGAGAGCATGGGGGATGGCTCGCAATCTGCAGTCAACGATGGGGATACCCACATCGACGGAAACTGAACAGAATGGAAATTGAACAAATGACCCATGGAGAAAGCCATCATGTGTGGCACAAATCACAGGAAGTGTGCTTAAATTCTGATTCACTGGAAATGGTACCAACAAATAAAATCAATTATTTTAAAATAAAGTGTCACACTCTGCACTCGTGTGCAGAAAATGCTCATATTCAGAATTCAGTTTTAAAAAGAAATCCACACACATACAGGGTCTAATTTTCTAAGGCATTTAAAAGAAGGTACAGATAACTCTCCAAGGACAATTTAGTAGACTAGAATAAACACCAGACTAAGTCAGGGGCCTGGTTTTTGCAGCAAATCATTTTATGAATCTGGGCTTCAGTTTGTATGTTAATAAAATCAACAAAATGAACTCTTCAGATCTGTTGTAATTTTTTTATTCTATAATCCCCTATAAAGAGAGTTCACTCCTCAAGCATTCATAGAACTCAGTTCCAACAATTAAGAATTTATTGGGCACCTATCAGGTGCAAACACTAAGAATAAAAAGATGAAAAAAAAACAGTAATCAATACTCTCGAGGAATTTACATTCTAGTGTGTATAGAGGACAGGAGATCCATATGCACAAATATAATTAAATCTAAAAACTGATCGGTCAGTCAGAGAGATCCTGGTTAACTGTGGGGTGGTTTATGGTTAGTGAGAGCTGGTTCCAGAACTCTTTGTTTCAACACTGAAAGTGTATCTTCTTCCTAACTGGTAGAATAAAGTTAACTCCATCCCATAAGCACATTTAATATGCCCACCATGCTCCATACCTTGAGAAGGCAGTCTATAATAGGTGCCTTTCTCTCTTCTATTTCTTTCTTCTTAACCCCTTACAATCCAGCTTCCACCCTCAACATTCTGCCAAACTACTCTCTCCAGAATTACTAATGATCTCTATCTAAGTCACCAAATCCAATGGCCTTGTCTCAGTCCCCATTCTTCTTGACCTCTCTGCAGCCTTTGACACTGCTGATCGTCCTTGGGTACTCTCATCTCTCTAGGATTTGGGGGACATCACTCTCTCCTGGTTCTTCTCCTATCTGACCAATTGTCCTCAGTTTCCCTCAATGGATACTTATCCATGTCACCTACTGGGCACTATTTTACTTTTTTGCTGGGCACTATTTTATTGCTAGGCACTATCCTAGAGTCAGCCAGTGGGAGCAGTGGGTAGAGTAGTGGACCTGGAGTCAGGAAGACAGGGGCTCAAATCTGGGCTCAGAAACTGGGCAGCTCCAACTTCTTTCTGTCTCGGTTTCCTGTACATTGGGGAAAATCTGAAATATTTATTAAACACTTAGCAGAGTGTCTGGTGCATAGTTGGCACTTAATAAAAGCTTGCTCCTTCCCCTCCCCTTAGGAGAAGTATAAAACTGAGAGATTTTACGTGGATTTTACATGAAGGAGAGAGAGAATACATGCAAAGCAAACTACAGTGTGTCCCTAAAGTCTGGATACACGGGAAATCTCAGTAACTGTATATTTTCAAGAATTGAAATGAATGAAATTTTCAACAACATTTTATTTAATTAGCATAAATGAGATTGGAAGACATAGGAAACACATACGAAATGTCATTAATTAAATTAATCTCATTAATATGGAAAATAGTCCCCAATAGCTAATGAAAGCTTTTATTCCATATAAAATTGTCATGGCTAAAATTTATGCTAATTAAATCAAAGGTTGTTGAAAATTTCATCCATTTCATTTCTTGAAAATATGCATAGTTAATGAGATTTCCTATGTGTCCAGACTTCAGGGACACCCTGTATAGTGCAATAGAGAAATACAAAGGGTTAGGTGTTAAGAGAGGAGAGGGAAAGTTGGAACTGACAGGAAAAATCCACGAAGGCTTCATGGAAGAGGTGATGTCTGAGTTGGGTTTCCAGGGATGGATTCAACAGGCAAAGAAGCAGGTGGAAGGCCATTATAGGCAAAATAAACAGTGTGAACAAAGATGGCAAGATGGAAAAGTACAGGTCAATCAATCAATATTTATTAAGCACCTACGATGTGGCAGGCACCATGCTAAGAGCTAGGGATACAAAAAAAAGGGCAAAAGATTGGTCCTGCCCTCAAGGAGCCATCCAGGGAACACTGAAGTAAGTCCAGTTCATTTGTAATTAAATCTTAGTTTAAGGAACTCGCCCTGACAACACAGAAACATACTGGACTGATGATTCACCTCATTCCTCCCTCTCCCATATTCAAATAAAACAAACCACTTAGACCAAAATTCTAAAAAAGGGTGGATTCCTTCTCTGTCCCACCCCCTTTCCTACTTCCACCATCACTCTGATAAGTTAAGACACACTGATCTCTAGTGTCTTTCTCTCCAGGATTAGTAAGGAACGTATTTTTACTAGCAAGTAACAATAAAAATTACTCACTCTTCTGGAGGGCTTGGAAGTGTAGTAAGTGGAGGGTCCAAAACCAGGGCCTCAGATAATTCCTCTAGTTCCCTCTGCTCTCAGTCGGCCAGGGTCCAGACTGAAGAAGCTGGAATACAGGGACAAATAAGAGTTTGAGCATCACAAAATATGGGAGTGGGAAGAGATCTCTGAGAGCATCCAATAAAACCCCTTGATTTTACAGATGCAGAAACTGAGAACCAGAGCAGGTTTGATTGGTCCAAGGTCACACAGAGGCTGGGATGAAGAAGGACAGCTGGTCTGCTGGATAGGCAGGTTCCCTCTTCTCAGGACAACTCCAAAGAAGCCTGTAGGTATTTTCAGCCTGATGAGATCATTTGGGGAAAAAAGTTTAGGAAAATTAGGAAACCCCACAGTACCCCCACAATTAAGAGGTTAGACAAATTGGTCCTGGTTTGGAAAGTATGTTTTTATTCTTCGCTTTCCTAAAACACAGACAAAACTTAGTGGGTCTGTACATATTTTCTTCTGCTGCCTTTTTTTTTTTCTTCCAGATCCAAATTATCTACCCTGTCTTGGCATCCATCCTTCAAGAAATGAGCTCAGCTAACTGTGGATGCAATGTTAAACCCCACCTTAGCCAATCAATTTAATTAAACTAACATTTATTAAGCAGCTGTTAGATGTTCCATAACCTAGAAGTTAGCTGACAGGGAGAAATCTTGATGCTGTCATTGCAATCACATTCGTAAGTCACTGCCCAGATGGATTCTCCGAGTAGCTGGTAATCACAGAATCCTAGAATTTGTGTTATGGTCGACAAAAAGCTAGACCTGGAATCAGGAAGCCCTGAGGTCAAATGCAGGCTTGGACACTCAGCTGCTGTGTGACCTTCAAGATACTTAACCACTATCTGCCTCAGTTTCCTCATCTATAAAATGGAAATAAAAATAGTACCTACCTTTCAAGGTTGTTGTGTGGATTAAATGAGATATATGTCAAGTGCTTTGCAAACCTTAAATTATTACATAAATGCTAGCAACTACTAACTTAGGGACCACCTGGGTCAGCTCTCGTTTTCAGAAAGAAGTCAAACGACTTCCCCAAAGTCACATATTTAATGAATAGCAGAGGTGGTATTAGAACCCCAATCCCTCCTTTCCTGGTCCCATGCTTCTTCAGCGAGCAGTTTTAACAACAGTTCACATCTGGATAAACTTATAAGGTTTACAAAAGCTTTCCTCACAACCATCCTGTAAGTTAGGACATATAGGTATCATTCCCATTTTCCAGATGAGGAAAATGAAGATTCCAGAAAGCTTTACCCAAAATTATAGGGCTTAAGTAGTGCATCCCCAGTGCCTAGCACAAAACTTTGCGAACAGCAGATGCTTAGCAAATAAATACTCAAATCAATACATACATACACACATAGACAGACAGATATAGATAAATAAATGGATAGAAAGATGGATGGATATATGGATAGATAGATAGATAGATAGATAGATAGATAGATAGATAGATAGATAGATAATCATTGACTTAAATTGGATGTTTGTTAAATAATTAGGCAGCATTGGTATCAAGGCAAGATCTGCCTACACAGTAACAGCAAGGGGATGTCTATAATGCACAACTCAAGAGCCATGGTTTCTTCTCTAGAAATGTGCCCAAGCAATCCTACCATCTCTCCAGGTCACATATTTAATAGCTCAATGTCAGGAAGAAGTGTACACATTGAAGAAAAAAGTTCCAAAGAGATATTCAGGTTTTCTGGCTTCATGGGACGCTCAGGGAAAGGCTAGCCTTGAGGGTGACATCCTGATGAGGACCATGTGTGAGTGCCACCAACAAAGCAGGGAGACAAACCAAGAAACCCCTGGCATTACAAAATACATTGAAAAACTCTGCCCGCCATGCTGAGATGCCAAGATGGCTCTGTGATTTCATAGCTATGGTGGTCCCTCCAGTGAGGCAGTTCATCACCCATCCTGTTTGTGCCACTGTTGTTCATGTCTTCCCACAAATCCTCCAAAGAAGGATCCACCCAAAGTGAGAGGGCCTCCCTTCTAGTCTTCTCTTGGATGGATACCAGTGAAGCCTGAGGGCTGTCCATCAGTTGTAATGGGGATGGGAGAGTTTAATGGGAAGCTATAGATCAATTGATTTCCTCCCAGAATGACAAAAGTCAAGGGTTCTAACAGAGACAACAGAGGTATTAAGGTCTTAAATGTATTGTAAAACAAATTACACCTTGTTACCCCTTCACAGATGTGAAGAAGCTCAATTCAAGTTTGATGGAATTACAGGGCACTTATCCACTGGCTAGCCAGAGGTTCAGCTATTTCCCTGGTAACCCTTTAAAAGGCAAGACACACATACTCTCTCTCTCTCTCTCTCTCTCTCTCTCTCTCTCTCTCTCTCTCTCTCTCTCTCTCAGGAGTGAGTCAAGGCAAGAAATCACTCTGCGGATTGAGAATAGAACCCAGCACTTGATGAGTAGTAGTTCTATGTCCGGTGGTGGGGTGGGGAATTCCTCTCTTCATGCCTCAGTGACTGTGACAGCATCTTGCAGCTGTAGGAAATCTGAAGAGCAGGCTCAGGGAATCCAGCTGCAGAGATGACCGACAGTCCTGGCAGGTGAGAAGGGAGCCAAACAGAGTGGCCCAGCGGAGCAACCTTCCAAACAGAGCTGCCTGCCCAGGGGAAACAACATGAGGACACTGGGGGCCTTGAGATGCTACAGGTACAAGTTGCCCATCGGTGCTTTTCTGCTAGTGTACTTTCTAAGCTCCCCCAATTGCAGGAGAATGTCCCCAGGTTTATGGGGGATATGTTTTGCTGTGACTGGTCTTACCACACCATCTTAGTAAACACCTTTGCTGTGAACTATGTCCTCTGGCTGATTGCTAAGGTAGGAAGGTGACAGAATGCATAGAGTGTTGATTTCAAAATCCAGCCTCAGATACTTACTAGCTGTGTGACCCTGGGCAAGTCACTGCACTTGTTTGCCTCAGTTTCCTCATCTGTATAATGAGCTGGAGAAGGAAATGGCAAACCATTCCAGTATTTCTGCCAAGTAAACCCCAAATGGAGTCAAGAAGAGTTGTTGTGAGGAGCCAATTATATAATAATTATAAAGCACTTAGCATAGTACCTGGTACTTAGTATTGTACAAAATGGCAGTTATTATTGTTAATTTTATTATTATTATACTTATATAATTATGTGATCACATATATTAATTATAGCTCCCATGCTATAGCTTTAGGAGTTCAAAGCCACAAGATTACCTGACCCTGGAGTAGGCATGCCCCAGGGGCTCCTGTCTTTAACTGCAAGTCAGGGGCAGACCCACACATAGCCCGTCAGTCATACGTTTCTCTGATGCTATCCTTTCTGCCTCTTTTCTTCATGGTTCCTCCTTTGTAATGTGATTTGGCCTGCTCGTGTTCAACATACACCTTTCCCCTGCACCCTGGCCTACTGTATTAGTCTTAAAATAGAGCTCAAGAGCAGCCTCCTTCTCAGGGAGGCCTGAACACCCACAGGTACACAAGAAGGAGCCAAGGCACAACAGCTGGAATTCCCAACAGGGACTCACACACTTGTCTCCAGGAATCCACTTTAAATTTGGTCATTTGACCTTTCTCAAAGGCAAATAATTATCAGCCCCCTTTGCCAAACTGGGCTATCTATTTCTCTTTCCATTAGGTTTTCCTTACTCTGCAAATGTTACTCTATGACCTCTTCCTAAAACCTTGGTGCATGGAGTTAAAATGCTTAGACCCCACCTCTCCTCCAGCAAAAGAGCAAATAGGAAAACAGGAAATAGGAAACTTTCCAAATAGGAAAATCTCCATATGGCTTCCAAAATGGAAACATCTTATAATCCCCCAGATAAAAGTAGGAATGGCTTTAGTGTGACTTGCCCATTAACCATGAAGTTCTAACTCCATAAATATTTATTAAGCAGCTACTTTTTGCAAGGTACTGCACTGCTCTTAGGGCTAGAAGAAAAAGAGCAGGAATTAGACCAGGGATTGCACTACTACAAAGAACTCCCAAGTGAGGAAACAGAATTCTATCTTGTCTCCTTCCCTTTTCCCACCCATAGGATCCTGCTGGGGACCATCTCCAGTCATCCCAATCTGTATCTCGCCATTGAACCCAGATGGTGCCAGAGGAGAGAGTGAGGCTGGTGACTTTGCACAGCCCTGCCCCACTTAAATCCAAACTGCTTGCAAGTCAAGGCATCATCTCCCTGATGCCATGGTCATCTTCAAGAACCAAGGATGAAGGACAAAAAATAGCAATCTTGTTAAATTCTTTTATTTTTTAAATAGATGGGAGCATAGCACAGGTGTGGAACACTATCTATACTTTCAGATGAGACCATATTTCCAGTTTTGTTAGACTGTTATATTCTGTTACAAGAGTCCTCTCACCACACAGAGATTCTTTGTAAATGTTTGTAATGTGGAAACAAAATTTATCAATAAAACTTTTAAGAAAGGATTCAGCCATCATAAAACAATTTGGTGGTGATATCTGTTAAATTTTGAATGAACTCACGAATAAGGCATTCAAATTTTGACAGATCAGTTCAACACTTTACTTTCCTTAGGTAAGTGAACTACACAATACAAAACTTTTGATTATCTAGAATGTTTGAGAGACAAATTTTGACCTATGAGCGATTTATATATGCCGTTATGAAAACGAAACACGGCAAAAATGGTATTTGCAGTCGTATCCCAAAAAGTTCACAAGATGGAGATGTTTCCCTATCAAAGCAAACCTTTCAATTTACAAAGTAAATTCTTTCAATCCCATCTTTCCAAAGCAGAAAACTTAGAGTTTTTCCTGTGCTGAAAAGAAGCAATAGATATTCAACAAATGCTTGCTTTCAACACAAAGGTAGATTTGTAGCACTTGTTATAACATTGGTTGTCAATATGTGTATGTGTATATGTATATAAACATATTTATATATACTTACATACATGTATATGGATTGTGTGTGTGTGTGTAAAGTGAGACACGGAAAGAGAGAAAGAGAAAGGGGTTGGGGTTGAAGAAGCTTATAATTTCATTAAAAAAAAAAACCTAGATCAGTAATACATTACAATACTCTCCAGAATTTTTGCAAATATCAAAGTATGGGATTGTATTTCTTATAATTTCAAATTATTATTATGCACCCTACTGGATGAATTCAATGGCACCTTTCCCCCTCCTTTTCCCAGTCCCCCTTGGACTAAGGAAGGTGGTATTCTGTTGGGACTTTTAAAAACTCGTTCTTCCATTTAACCCAAAGACCCGATGTTGGCCACATAAGCCCCAAAAGGTGAAAGGTAGAAAGAAAGACTCCATCTATACAAATATATGCATAACAAGACTTTCTCTAATGACAAAGAAGTGGAAACCAAGCAAATGCTAGTTGATGGCCAGATTGTGGTGCATGAATGTGATGGAATATTACTGCTCTGTAAGAAATAATGATGTAAAGATTTTAGATAAACAGGGAAAGATCTGTAAAACAGAACCAAGAAAATACTACATGCAATGACAACAATAATGCAAATGGAAAGAACAAAAAAATATAATCTATAATGATAACAAGCCAGCATAACCCAGGATAAAGGACATGACAATGTGTCTCTCTTCTTTGTATGAGTCAGGGATTACGGGTATAGAACTCTACAAGGTTGGTCTTAATTGATGTGTTGACTACTTTTGCTGAACTTTATTTTTCTCTTCCTTTTTTATTTGTTCTTAGGGATGACTGGGAGGTGAGAAGGTAATAGGAAATTAAAGCAATGTAAAAAAATGTACTAATAAAAATACAATTAAAAGTTTGTTCCTTACTTTTCTATTGAATTAAATAATCCTTGGGAAAACTACAGATTTGGGAAAGTCTCTAAAAATATAAAATTTTAATCTTTTGAGGTCTTTGATGGATATAACAACAGACAAAATCTGTTTCAAAGTGGTTTCAGAAGCCATTTTTTTTTTCTTAAAAGCTTAAGGAAAAAAGCTTTTGAATGTTGAATGCTGGTCTTAAGTTTTCATCGGAAGCTTCAACTCTTCTTACCTATTATTTTTACTTTGGAGGAAAAACATTAGTTCATCAAGTTTTTACTATATTTTGTGTAGATTTTAAAGCCTATTGATCTCCCTTCTCTGTGGTCCTAGGAATCCTTCCAAAATTTCTGGGATGTTGAGATTTAGGAGAAGAGTTAATCTAAGTTTAAATATAAATGTTAGAATATTTAAACAAAATTGGGGGTCAGAAGACCTGGGATCTAATCCCAAATCTTATTTATAATCTATGGGACTTTATGCAAATTATTTCTCCTCTCTGGACCCCAGTTTGCTCATTTTTAAGAGGAAGGAGCTGGCTTTAATGATCTCCAAGGTTCTATACACCACAAATCCTCTGATCCTGAGCACAGGTCAAAAAAATTAATAAAAATCACCATGCTTTACATCTAAACTAATCAAATAACCAGTCAGTTTCAAAAGCGAGTCTTTTAATTGTACTTTTCCAGGCATCCAAAAATAACAAAAATTTACTATGTGCATTTTGTGATAGAGCAGGAAAAAAAAAAGCAACTGGAGGCACAGTGGGTAGAGTGCCAGGCAAGAAGACCTGAGTTAAAATCTGGCCTCAAGATACTAACTATATGACCCTGGGCAAGTCACTTAACCCTGTTGCCTCAGATTTCTTATCTGTAAAATGAGCTGGAGAAGGAAATGGCAAACCACTTCAGTATCTCTGCCAAGAAAACCCCAAATTGGGTCCCAAAGAGTTGGACACAGCTGAAAAAGAGATGAACTAAAGAAAAACAGTCAGAAGATTCTAGATCCCACTTTTGCCATTTAATAGCAGTATTGATCTTGGGCAAAATTGCCTCTCAAAGCCTCAATTTACTCACTTGTAAAATCAGAGTAAAAATGCATGCCCCACCCTATCCCCACCCAGAGCCTGTACCTAATAGGTTTACTATTAAAGCTTACATGAGAGCACTTTGGCACAATACTTTACAATAAAACATAAGGTATTAATGCTAAATGTAACCTCAACTCTTCATGTCTTATGATAAAGATGAGTTCTCCCAGAGATTCAATCAACAGCACTGCTCTATGAAACCCCTACCACATTACAGCTCACAACCCAACCATGCCCTTTTTTATCCTATGTAATTCTTGTCCATAGCTTCTCATAAATCCTCTACCTAACATACTAAGGACTTTCCCCAGTAGATTTTAAATGTGATATGGGCACCAGTTTATGCATTAACCTTGGTTGATAGATGAGGTGGCAGAGAAATTCTACAAATAACTCACCAAGACTATCCAAATTAAATCAACATCCACTTTGATAGTTGGTGACTTAGTGACAATACAAAGGTAGGAAAAGATGAAGATGAAGACAAATATATGGGAAAACGTGGAGCAGGAAGAATGTATGAAAAAGGTCAAAGCCTTAGAAACTACATAGGGGTCTTCTGCCTTTATATCAACACATTTTTTGAGAAAAGAATTGATAAACCCTGGATATGACAAGTACTAACACCCCCAACAAAAATAAAAATGAAACATTCTATCTTAATGAAAAGGAAAAGACTTATCCCTGAATAGCTGTTTATGTACAATGAGACCAACAATTCAGAAGGGCAAAGATGATTAATAAAAAGGATGAGAAAAGATATGGTATACAATCAAAAGAGGTCATTCCTGAATTAAACAAATAATAAGCAATTAAAATAAGAAATGAAAAACAAATGATTAACCTCTATAATAACTTCATATAAGAGTTACATTATAAATTTATTGCCACAAGACCAAAAGAGCCCAGATGGCACCTTTGATCAGCAACCATTTAAGTCACTTGCCAAACAGAGAAAGATGGTAGCCAAAAGCCACACTGGATTTGCTTCTACAAACTCATTTGTAGAATCTTACAAAGAAAGATGTTGGATGATTGTGAGTCCCATCATTTCATAAAGCAGAGAGAAGCAACAGAGTGTAAAACCAGTTTTACAAAGTCTCCAAAGAACTAAAAAAGGAACATCACACAAAAAGCAATGGTGAAGTGTATGGTCAGAGAAGCAGGCTGCAAATTATAACAAATAAGAAACTTTGAAGAACAGGAATAAAAGACCTCATCAAAAACAAACAAACAAACAAACAAAAAAACCCCAACAACTTCATCAAGGCAATGTATGATGGGAAGAAAAGATGGATTAGTCCTGTGGTAAGGCCAATCAATGGTGAACACTCAAGGGTGCTCTAATGGAAGGCTGAACCCTCTCAATGTCAGGAGAAATCAAAGAAAGCTTCTAACATGGTAAGTGGATGCCCTGTGGTGAACTTATGGGAGTCACACAGAAGGGACATGTCTGGATGAGTTAAAATCTGTCTCAATGAAGGAAACTCCCAAATTGATTAAGTTATAGAACCTTTTGAGCATTAAAATATTCTGAGTAGATACCAGGGCAGCATAGAGGCCACCCCCTCAGTTATCCCTACATAAATGACCCTTTCCTAATGACACACATTTCCTTAATGATATAACATAGGACACTTTTTAAAAATTGAAATATTGAATCATTTATTTTTTGACATTCATTTTTTAAAATTTTGAGTTCCAACTTCTCTCCTTCCCTCTAGTCCTTCCCTCACCCACTGAGAAAGTAAGCAATATGGTATCCATTATACATGTGAACTTGTGAAAAACATATTTCCATCTAAGTCACTTTGCAAAGGAAATAAATAAATATATAAAGTTTTTAAAATGCTTCCATCTGCATTCAGAGTTGAGCAGTTCTCTCTCTGGAAGGGGATAGCATTTTTCATCATGGGTCCCTTGGAATTGTCTGTTTGGGATTGTCTTGGATCATTGTATTGATCAGAATAGCTAAATCTTTCATAGTTGCTCATTCTTACACTACTGCTGTTACTCTGTACAATATTTTCCTGGTTCTGCTCACTTCACTTGTCATCAGTTCATCTATATTTTCCTAGGTTTTTCTGAAACCATCCTGCTCAACATTTCTTATAGCATAATAACATCCCATCACAATCATATACCACAATTTGTTCAGTCATTCCTCCATTATGAGTATTCCCTTAATTTCCAATTCTTTGATACCACAAAAAGAGCTGCTATAAATATTTTTTGTACATATAGGTCCTTTTCTCTTTTCTTTGAGTTGATCTCTTTGGGATACAAGTTGGATACTTGTAATGGTATTGCTTGGGTCAGAGGGGATGCCCAGTGTTATGCCCTTTGGGCACAGTTCCAAATTGTTCTTTAGAATGGTTATAAAAGTTCACAACTCCATCAGGACACTTCCTGTACAGAAGTCATCACTGGGAATATGCTGCAACTTATGCATGCTCACCAGGAATTTCACTATTATGTTTTCATGACCCACATTTTTTATTCTTTGCAAACTATGGTTTTCCATAATTTGAAGCAATAAAGCATCACTGGAAGAATGAAGGTCTTTTTTTTTTATTAAACAAATGCTTTATTAACTTCTGGTTTACATTATTCATTTCCACCAGATTATGAGTTACATTTTCCCCCCATTTTTTCCCTACCCACCACTCCAGAATAGCAGTCCCACTAGATATCCCCTCATCCAATCTGCTCTCTCCCATATCTTCTCCCATACCCCCTTTGACTTTGCCATTAGGGCAAGGTGAATCTCTGAGCCCCACTGCCTGGACATCTTATGAAACATTTAATTTTAAAACTTCGATTTTCAGATCCATTCTCTTTCTCCCTTGTCACCCACTCCCTCTGAGAAGATAAGCAATTCAGTATGTGTTGTACATGTATATCTATGCAAAACTTTACCATAGTAGATATATTGTAAAAGACTGCTTATATTTCCCTCCCACCTGTCTCACCTCCCACCTGGTCCATTCCCTACTTTGATCCTGTCCCTCTTTGATAGTGGGTACTTCTAACCTCCCCTCTCCCCAGAATGCCCTCCCCTCCATCATCACCCCTCTCATCCCCCTTTCCCCTACTCAGGAGAGTGAGTGAGGGTAAGATATTCCATTTAGTATATATGTGATTCTCTCCTTGAGCCAACTTCAATGAGAATATGCTTTTGCCTTTTTGCCTTCCTGTTCTTCCCCTCCCCTGCAACTACTTCCCTTTGGCTCTTCTAAATGAGATAGTTTGCCCTACCCTGTCTCTCTCCATCTCCTCTTGCCACTTTCCTCTCTCACCTCTTGACTTCACCCCTTAAGAATCATCCCTTCCTTGGGGTGGCTAGGTGGCGCAGCGAGCAGAGAGCCAGCCCCGGAGCCAGAAGGACCCGAGCTCAGATCCGGCCCCAGACACCCAACACACAAACAAAAACCCAGCCATGTGAACCTGGGCAAGTCACCCAACCCCAATTGCCCTCCAAAAAAAAATAATAATCATCCCTTCCCATCAAATTCAACCTGTGCCCTCTATCCATGTATACCTGTGAACATATACCATGTACCCTTCTTCAATTATTTTCATAATGAGAAAGGTTTCATCAAACACAGTTATTGTTTTTCCATGTAGGACTGTAAATAGTCCAACTTTGATAAGTTCCTTTTGATTTCTTTTCCTTCTCAAGCATCTCTTGCTTCTTGTGTCTGAATGTCAAATTTTCTATTCAACTCTGGTTTTTTCATCAAGAATGTTTGGAAGTCCTCTATTCCACTGAATGACCATATTTTCCCCTGAAACAAGATACTCAGTTTTGCTGGGTAGGTGACCCTTGAGTTCATTCCCAGCTCTTTTGCCCTCTGGAATATCATATTCCATGCCCTTTGATCCCTCAGTGTAGAAGCTGCCAGGTCCTGGGCTATTCTGATTGTGTTTCCACAATATTGAAATTGTTTCTTCCTGGCTGCTTGTAGTATTTCTCCTTGATCTGGGGATTCTGGAACCTGGCTATAATATTCCTGGGAGTTTTCTTTTTGGGATCTTTTTCAGGAGGTGATCGGTGGATTCTTTCAACCTCTATTTTGCCCTCTGGATCTAAAACATCAGGGCAGTTTTCCTTGAGAATTTATTGAAGGGTGATTTCTAGGTTCTTTCTTTGATCATGGCTTTCAGGTAGTCCAATAATTTTTAAATTGTCTCTCCTGGATCTATTTTCCAGGTCAGTGGTTTTTCCCATGAGATATTTCACATTGCCTTCTATTCTTTCATTTGTTTGGATCTGTTTAACAGCATCTTGATTTCTCATAAAGTCACTGGCTTCCATTTGCTCCAGTCTAACTCTGAAGGAATGAATCTCCTCAGTGAGCTTTTGAGATTCTTTTTCCATCTGGCAAATTCGACTTTTTAAGGCATTCTTCTCCTCATTGCCTTTCTGAGCTTCTTTTGCCATTTGAGTTAGTCTATTTTTTAAGGTGTTATTTTCCTCAGTCAGGCTGTTGACTGTCATTTCATACTTTTCTTGCATCTTTTTCATTTCTCTTCCCAAATTTTCCCCGACTTCTCTTATTTGCTTCTTAAGGTCCTCTATGGCCTGTAGCCAGCTTGTATTTTCATTTGGGGCTTTTGGTGCAGGAGTTCTGACCGCACAGTCCTCCTCCATGCTTTGAGTCTCTTTGCCCCTAAAATAGGAGTCCAATGTTGAACTTTTCTGTTTATTTTGTTTCGTTTGCCTAGGCATATTGCCACTTAATTACTTGATTTTGGGGCTTGTTGCCACAGTAGGATTCTGCCACCAGACAGGGGAGCTTCCGCCCAAACGTGGGGTCTTCACAACTTCCGCCAATTGGGTGGCCTCTGTAAAGCCTCCACCCACTCTGGCAAGTTGGATACCCACCCCAAACTTCCCCCCCAGACCACAATCCAGATCCAGGCAGTTTAAAGCAAAAGTGATTAACCCCCAGACTGATTGCTGGATCTTCCTACAGTTCGCAGATCAGGAGCTAGAGCCACTACTGACACTGCAAAATGGCTTCTGTGCAGCTGTTTCTTCAGCAGCTTTTTGCCCCCAGGGGAGGAAGCCACTTGTTCCCCAAATACTGGTCCCAAAGTCCATAGGACACTAACCTCTCACTTTGTCCTAGGCATATCTGTGCTGATAATTCTGGAATCGCCACAATTGCTGGTGTTCTGGGGTTCCACCAGCTGGCTGAAGGCCTGGCCACCCTGGGGCTAAAACCGCGGACCTGGGCTCAGCTCTGTGGGCTGCGCTGTCAGTTCCCAGTGCACTGTGCTGCCTGCTCTCAGAGCACTGCGCTGGCCGCTCCCTGCAGGGCTGCTGGGCTGTCCTCAGCAGGAGGTTAGCTTCTCTGTGCCGTTCTGTGGGTGCTGTGGCTCCGGAAGTTGTTCAGAGCTCCCTTTCACATTGTTTGAAATTTGTGTGGGGCAGAGCACATTGGAAATGCTGTTTCTACTCTGCCATCTTGGCTCCGCCCCCCAAGAATGAAGGTCTTAATGTGTGTGTGGTGTGTGTACCATGAAGTTTCCTAAATGCAATTCAATCTACTCTTCTTCCTAATAAATTCTGGGCCCAATCCACTGTCCATCTGCATGTCTGTCTAAGATGTTCATTACCAATCCATTTCACTTTTCCTATGTGGATTGTTGGGTTATTATCCCTCAAGTGGTCATGAACATATTTATTAGAAAAAAACCAGAATTCTAGAGACTTCATAATAAAATCTGAAAGAAAATGCCACATACCTCTTTGATTTTTAAGCTCCTTGAAAGCAAGGATTAAGTCTCTAACTCTATGTGGCTGACATTCAGTAGAATACAATGTACAAATAAATATATTTATAGCTTATTTTCAATGATGAGGATGATGCCACTATATAGCCTTTTCCTCCACTGCATTTCCCATCCCACCTGGGATGGTTGGGAGCTCCAGCCAGATTAGCAGGTCATCATAACTGCATCCCAGCTGACTATGGTTTCCTACCAATTTTGATGGATCTAAAAAGTAAAGACAAGGCCCACAGTCACTTCTGTCATCTGAAGCACACCAGGCAATTCTTTTTAATCACCCCTATGTTTATTCTCCTTTATGTCCTATCCCTAATCATTTCCTCATTTCCATCCTTATCTTTTATCTCAAATTTATAGTTTTTCCCACCTCAGTCATCTGTCATATATCCCTGAACTACAATTCTGAAAAAGACTAGACTGAGGAGGAAAATGAATTTCATTAGCTTTCAATTGTCTGCAATTATACAAGGCCTCCTTTCTTCTCACAATTCCCTTGAGCCCTCGGCTCTGGAATACAAACTACAGATTCAAAAATATAGCAATGGATGGGAAGAGAGGGTAAATATGTTTCCATTTCTGTGTCCTGAAGTTGTGTGTCTACAAATCATTTAGGGATTGTTTCTGTTCAATTGCAGGCCATTAGCACGGACAAGTCAGAATTGACAGGAAAGAATCAAGAAATGTTCAGTATTTCAAAGGAATGATTCTGGAGTAATATCACTCTACTTTGGCAGTGTTCTAGAGGAAATTCCAGAAAAGGCCCTTAATTCTCAGGGGCTGGCAGAGAAGATGAATTTAAAATAACTCTATACCTTATTTCTATGCCTTACTTACTATCCTTTTCCTCCCTCATGCCATTCACTAAGCATAAACTTAGTCACTGCCTTCTAATGACCTATATGTCTTATTTCTAATCTTCTAGTCCTCATAATTCATTTCCAAGAGTCTAGAAACTAAGGGGATTTCAGTTAATGCACTTAGACTTTATTTTCCATTATAGAGGATTCTTTTATACAATGTGAAGAGTCAGTGTCATACATATTTATCATAAAAATATTCCACGTCAGTTACTTCATACATTTCTGAAAAGATAAAGGAGGGTGACCTAACGGCCAAAGAGTAGCCTCAAAGCCTCAATATTAGAATTATCTGTATTATTACTAAAGGGAAACTTTTTGGAATGGACTGAGTGTATATATATTTAGAGAGAGAGAGAGAGAGAGAGAGAGAGAGAGAGAGAGAGAGAGAGAACCTGAGAAGCATAATGTGAGAGCATTGCAGGATCAACATACAAATTATCTCAAGGAGGGGAAAATATCAAAACCATGGAAAATCTTGGACTTCATTAATACCAAAAAAAATATTGACCAAAAAAACATTAAAAATGACCTTTTTTTTTTTTTTGCTTTTTGGAGGGCAATTGGGGTTAAAGTGACTTGCCCAAGGTTACGCAGCTAGTTTTTGTGTTGTGTCTAAGGCCGGATTTGAACTCGGGTCCTCCTGACTTCAGGGCCGGTGCTCTATTCACTACACCACCTAGCCACCCCCAAAATGACCAATTTATATGCCTACTTTCCCAACCAAATAAAATCTTTATGAGAGTCACTCATACAGGAATATGGAATATTCTTTTTTTGTTTGTATGTTTGTTTATTTTTTGGAGGGGCAATTGGGGTCAAGTGACTTGCCCAAGGTTACACTGCTAATAAGTGTTAAGTGTCTGAGGGCAAATTTGAACTCAGGTCCTCCTGACTCCAGGGCCAGTGCTCTATTCACTGTGCCACCTAGGCACCCAATACGGAATATTCTTGATGAGGGAACTATTAGGAAACAAGCAGGCTTCTGCAAGCAATATTCAATGATGGAACACATCTTTACTATCTCAAAATGGACAAATTTGGAGACCCAAAATTCCTATTACATGATTTTTTAAAATTTTTTTAAATTTTTTAAATTTTTTTTAATTTTTTTAATGAAAAAGCATTTGATGCAATATAGCAAAATGACATTTTAAAGTCTCTTTACAATGTAGTGTGTCCCATCTATATCTCAAAATCATTCAAACTTCCTAGAAAGATACAACACCAGAAATAATCTTATTCAATGGCCTTCTGAGCGTAAATACTAGATGAAGCATAAAACAGGGAGATGGACAGGGAGAACACATATGTGTTCACCACCATAATGAAGGAGACCCAAGGAAGACCTCAAATTGAACAGGGATTCTTTGTGGATGCTCATACTAATGGATGATATGTCATTTGTTGCATCAAAACATCAAAACCCCAGTAGAAAACAGAATGAAATTCATAAGGGGGCAACCCAAAAAATTTTGCTAATACCCTATTAAATTTTTAAAAATTTTAAATTTAAAAAAAAATTACATATAAAAAGCTCACAATTTTACATATAATACTCATTTCCATTCTTCTTAGTTCACTGCAATGTTTATGTTTGTTAAATTCATAATAAAAAAAAAGAAAAACATTAAAGAAAAACCACTGCTCAGCCTCCTGGAAGAGATAGGTAACCACTCAAGAGTTTGGCCTGTGACCACCCAGACAGGAAAGACTAAGTAGATGAAGAATATCTATTGCTGAGGTTATGATATATATTTAGATTAAAACCTTATGGAACTTGTCCCTCAGCATGTACATCTGAGACAGACAGCATGGAGAGAGACAACAATGTGGGCCCAGAATTGAACAGGAGGAAGAGGGCCACCTAGATTGCCTTCAGAAAATCACAAAGTTCTTTTAATGTCCTCAAGTTTCCTATGGATACAAAGTCCTATCTCATTAATACCAGTACTCTACAAGTATTGCAATATGGTAAGAAATACGGCTTACAAGAATCTCCAAAAAATTAAAAATGATACTCATACAGAGAGGGCAAGGGAGAGATGCATAGTAAGTGTGAGCCAACTACAACATATAGCCAGTGAGGAACCATTAAGAAAAGCTGATAGAGAAGATGGGCTGGTGATGAGGCGAGTGCCTGGGAGGGCAGATGGCAGGCAGGCTAGAGTGCCCCAGAGTGGCAACCTCGAGATGTGAGGAGAAGACAAAGATGGGTGGAATCGCTGTAAATTTATGATAGGAAATAGACAGCTCATACAGGATATACATGCATGAATGAGTTGCAATCCACATCACCGAAAGGAACTTCTAAATCATTGATCTATTGGAGTAATATTTAAGGTCTCTAATCATTATCCTGGGCAGCTAGGTGGTATAGCAGATAGCGTGCGCTGGGCCTGAACTCTGGAAGACTCATCCTTCTGATTTCAAATCTGGCCTCAGACACTTACTAGCTGTTTGACCCTGGGCAAGTCACTTAAATGGCAAACCACTCCAATATCTTTGCCAAGAAAACCCCAAAGAGTCAGAAATGACTGAAAATAACTGAACAACAAAGAAACAATAAGGCCTAAAAAAGTTTTAGAAAAGGAAGGCATCAAAATGTCACTTTGGAAAACATCATATTTATAATTAGAACAACCAAGAAACAACCAAAAAATGGAAGTAATAGTTTTCCTTTGCAAGACAGCAGAATATAAAATTAATCAATATAAATGATCTACATTTAATAGAAAAAACTGAAAATACCATTTAAAGCAACAAACAATATGAAATATTTGTGCACTGACAACAGGCAAAGAAAGACATGAACAAAATTATTTTCACAGAGATAAAGAATTAATTGGAGGCATCCATCATACATATGAACTTCGCAATTTAATAAAATGTTCAGTGCCATGCTAATGGAAATATTCAGGATCAACCTCATGGAATTAGCTAAAAATATAAAATTAATATTTGAGAACAGGATAAACAGACAAGAATTTTAAGGGAAACTATTAAAAAATGACTTGAGAGAGAGGAAGGAATCCAAGGTCGCACTGTTAGATATCAAATATACTACTATATTACAAAACAATAAATAACCAAACAAATGTAAATTGTACCAATGATCTAATTTGTCTCTTTTAATTGAAAAAAATGTGAAGAGAAAAATCTGTATTATTTTAGACAAAATACATTTACATTTGGTTTTGTAAAAATGGAGAAGTTAGTACAACCAATAATGTATCTGCAATAAAAAGAAAAAATAAGAAATAAAATCTTTGTGATACAATGGTATAAACAAAGTAACATTTGAAATCTCTAAGGGATTGACACTTAAGAGAATTCAATATGATGACAGGAAATGAAAATGATAAATGTTGGAGAAGATGTGAGAAAATTAGAACACTAATGCATTGTTGATAGAGTTGTGAACTGATCCAACCACTCTGGAGAGCAATTTGGAACTATGCCCAAAGGACTGTAAAACTATGCATGGACTGTTTGGTCCAGCAATGCCACTACTACATCTGTATTCCAAAGAGATCATAAAAAAAGGGAAAGGATCCACATGGAAAAATATTTATAGCAGTGCTTTTTGTGGTGGCAAAGAACTGGAAATTGAAGAGATGCCCAGCAATTGGAAAATGGCTGAACAAGTTGTCATATAAGAAGGCAATGGAATACTATTTTGCTATAAGAAATGATGGGACTTCAGAAAGAACTGGAAAGATTTACATGAACTAATGCTGAGTGAAGTGAGCACAGCCAACACTGTACACAGTTAACAGCAACAGTGCAAGATGATCAATTATGATAGATTTAGTTCTTCTCAGCAATACAATGATCTCAGACAAATCCAAAAGACTCATGATAGGAAACGGCATCTATATCCAGAGAAACAATTATGGAATCTGAATGCAGATCAAAGGCCACTATTTTCACTTTTTTTTTGTTTTTTGTTTTTTTACCTCGTGGTTTTTCCCCTTTGTTCTGATTCTTCTTTCACAATAGGACTAATATGGAAATATATTTAACATGATTGTACGTGTATAACCTATTTCAGATTGCTTGCCATCTTGTAGAAGAGGAGGAAAGGAGAAAAACTTGGAGCTCAAAATCTTACAAAGATGAATCTTAAAAACTATCTTCACATGTAATTGGAAAAAAGAAAATACTTTTAAGTTAAAAAAAGCAAAACATTTCAGTGTTAAAAATAATAATGTAATATTAAAAACTTAAAACAATTAAAAGGCTTCTCCCTCTGAATATAAGAAATGTCATTTCTCAATTAACAAATTGGTAAAAAAAAATACAAAGAAATAATTTTCTAAGAAAAAATATCAATCAATAATCACCTGTAAAATTATTCAAAGTAATAATCTGAGAAAAGCAAATTAAAACAACTTTCACAAACTACCTTATATTCATCAAACTGGCAAAAATAGTTTAAAAAAACAAAGAGAATTTAGTGTTGGCTGGGCTATCAGAGAATCAGCACATTACTATTACTACGTTGGTGGAGTTGGGAATTTGTGCAATCTTCCTAGAGAACCATTTGGTTATGGAGCAAGAGTTACAAAATCAATTATGTCCCTTCACCTAAAGCCTCCACTGCCAAAACTAAGAATGTTATTTACAGAAGAATAGGCCTTTCTATGGATAAACATATCTGTAGTGGCTTTATTTGTAATAGAGCTCATTAAGCATTGTCCAAAAAAGGTTAAGTGACTTTCCTTATATCATGTTTGTTGTTGGTCAGCTGTATTCAGTCATGTCCGATTCTTTGTGACTCCATTTGGGGTTGTCTTGACAAAGACACTGGAGTGGTTTGCCATTTCCTTCTCCGGTTCATTTTACAGAGGAGGAAACTGAGGCAAACAGGGTTAAGTGATTTGCCCAGGGTCAGACAGCAACTAAGAGCCTGAGGCTGGATTTGAACCCATGAAGCTGAGTTTTCCTGACTCCAGGCCCAGCTCACTGCTGGATCTCATAGGTAGGCAAAAAATAAATAGCAGGGCAAAGATTGAACCCCTAGTACGAAATCAATTCCATTTGAATAGAATCCATCCCAGAGGCTGGGTAACAGTGATAAAAAGATGAAAATGAATCAGTCCCTGCCCTCAAGGAGCTTCTACTTTACTGCATCCACTACACCATAACCAATAACCCATAAAAGTGTATCTATTAAAACCTAAAGGCTTTGCAACAAACTTGTCAGGAGAGAGAACACCCAGACAAAGGTAAGTACCCGTCCTTGAAGGCTGAAGTAAGATTACACAAATCTAGGAGCTAACAAAAGAGAAAGAGAAGGCATTTTGTTGGAGAAAATAGTCTTCAACAGGCAAAGGCTAGGGGTAGAACTCTTACTGAGAAAGTATTTGCTCTTCCCCCACACATACACCATCTTCCCTCCCATCCACAGCAGAGTAAGGAGTCTGCAGATTTTGTTCCTTAAGGACCGAAGTCATTTTTTGCTGACAAGCTGACAGCGGGCCCACACTTAAACTGGGCTCTGAAAACCAACCTTGTTGGGGCCAAGTAGGCTAATCAGAAACATCAGGGTCATGCAAGGAACATTTTGCATTCCTCCCTGTTTTTGGATCTCTTTCCTCATCTGTCAAAAAAAAATCCCGAATTCTGAACAGCCTGCAGTGGTAATCAGCAAGCCTACTATGTGTCTACTAAGTGCCTACTATGTGTGCCGGACACTGTGCTGAACACTGAGGATACAAAGAAAGGCAAAAGACAACAACAAAAACCCAGTCCCTGCTCTCAAGGAGTTCCCAGTCTAATGGAGAAATATGGTGAAGGATCATGTTCTTTTCCCTATCTGAGGAAGAAGAAAGGGTTACATTAAGTAAATCACTGGGGCATGAGATGATTTCATGGCCTTGGATTCAGGAACTTAAGAATTCTGGTATGCAGCAGCTAAAAACAAACAGCAGGAGCTCAGGACTGCAGCGTGGGGATCGTCACATGCTTTCAGACTATCCTGAAATTCCAGGGCCTCTGATTAGGATCAAAGAATATTAAATTGAAGAGGGTCCATCCTGAAAAATTCTACCCAGTAAAACTCTGGGGTGGACTCATCTTTAGCAGAGAGAGAACAAAAAGTAAATTCTGAAATCTTTTGGAAAAATAGTTTTCTTTCTCACGAGTCTTTACTCTCAAATATTTTAAACTCAAACACTTCCCGCAGCTGCCTAAAATAAACATTATCCGCTTGTTCTTCCAGAATATCTTCATGATAAAGCACATTCTATTCCTACTGACTTGTCCAGCATCATCACATGTCAGTCCTTAGAGTCAAGTTAATATTCTGTATTTCCATTAAGTCATAGGAACACAAATTTAGAACAGGAAAGAACTTTGGAGGCCATCAAGTCCAATTCCCTCATTTTAGAGATGAAGAAACTGAGGGATAGATAGGGTCATGATTTGCTTGGCCTCACGGGTCTAAGTCCTCCTGACGTCCAACTCCAGCACTCTAACTACTCCACAATGTCTCAGCTAAACAGACTACAAAAGATGACAAAAAGGCTTGGCCTAGCTGATCCAAACATTTGTATTTGTCTTTGTAATAAATACTTATGCTTGCATTTGAAAAACTTAAGACACCAAGGATGTAAACCTAGGTGACTGGAAAGATGGCAGTACCCTCAAGAGCAATAGGAAAGTTTGTAAGGAAAGGATATGTACTAAGATTTTTGAAGATCATAACCCATGCACGACAACCCACCCTGTGCAACTCACTCTGCCCCACCCAGGATGAAAACTGGGGAGACTGAGGCATGACTCCCTGGTCATTAGCCCAGATAGTCAATAAGCATTTATTATGTGCCAACAGGGGCAGCTAGATATTGAAGCAGATAGAGTGCCGAACCGGACTGGAGTCAGGACCTCAAACCTTTACTAGCTGCTGTTTGACCCTGAGTGAGTTACTTGACCCTGTTTGCCTCAGTTTCCTCATATGTAAAATAAACTGGAGGAGGAAATGGCAAACCACTCCAGTATCTTTGCCAAGGAAACCCTAAATGGGGATACAAGAAGTCAGACATGAATGAAACAAATGAACAACAAGAGATGCCTACTATATGCCAGGAATTATGTGCACCAGGGAGGAGGCAAAAGACAGTCTCTGCCCTTATAGAACTCAATTTCATGGGGAAGTGATCTTAGGGGCATGAGGTAGGGATGTCCACTGGCCCCTGACTAGCATGCTAGCTCTATGGCTTCCAAGGCAAGATTAACTGCCCAGGGGCAGCTAGGTGGCACAGTAAATAAAGCATCAGCCCTGGAGTCAGTAGGACCTGAGTTCAAATCCGACCTCAGACACTTAACACTTACTAACTGTGTGACCTTGGGCAAGTCACTTAACCCCAACTGCCCCTCCAAAAAAGAAAGAAAGAAAGAAAAAGACTAACTATCCAGTGGGACTGATACAGCCTGCCCAGCACAGGAGATGGAGGAGAGGAGTAAAAGATAAAGAGATAAAGATAAAAGTGTGGCTCTGCGGGAGATCAGTCCCACAACTGGCTATCTGGGGAGGGTGGAATATACTCAATCTTTCTACTCTGGTTGTTTACAAACACCATGAGGTCAGACTATGGTCCCCATTTGGGAAACACTATGCTAGATACTGATATAGATAGAAAGATAATAAATCATGCTCCCTCCCTCCATGGAGCTTACAATCTAGAAGGAAGAGAAGGAGGGATTACAAATAAATAAATTCCTAAGAGTGTCAGAGAAATACAACAAAGTCCTGTATGGGCTCATAGGATCACAGCTCAAAACTCTAGAACCGTAAGGGACCTCGGACCTCATTTATTCTGGAGGGAAGAGCATCTCTTTTGTTTACTTTAAACCTCTAATTTCTCTGCAATTATTGACAGTTAAAATACTTTGAAAAAAAACTAAAGAAGTCTGGTTCCTTACTTTAGAGGCGGTCAGGGAGAACGAGGTCCAAGTTCCACCTCAAACTCGTGACATGATCTTGGATAAATCATTTGACCTTTCTTATCCCCAGCTTCCTCATCAATAAAACACAGGTAGTAAAAGCCCTCACCTCATAGGATTTTAGTGAGAAGCAAATGAGTTAATATATGCAACACACTTTGCAAACCACCTTACAGTGCTATGTAAATACCAGCTCTTTGGATAAGGCATCAGAAATCTGATTCCCTTTACAGAGGGAGACCTGAGAGAAAGCCAGGTACAAGAAAAGGCAGAAAATCTAAGTCCAGATGGTTTGTGGATACAACAAAAGAGACAAACAGGAATCTGGCTAGAGACTCCAAAACAGGTCTCCTTCTCTGAGATTTGAACTTGGTTCAGCAGGAATTCATACAAGGAAGCAGAGATACTCTCCCCTCTAGAATAAATGATTACTGAACCTCATTATAGGAAGATACAACTCTTAGTTTAATTTTTGTTCACTTGGATCTCCCAGATTCTTCTCAAGCTACAAGACCTGAAATATTACTTCCCAAGACCTAAACCAATAGCAGATATAACAAAAGAATCATTTTACCGATTCCTATTACATGTCTTTGTTTT
>WOXC01009270.1:0-189818 GCA_011680675.1 Gymnobelideus leadbeateri
AAAATGTTTTTTTGGTCAAGAAGGATCAGCAAAAAAAAAAAAAAAGTCTGTATCACTTGGGTAAAAAGGGGACACTGTTCAGGACAGGAGGCATCTCAGCAAGCTGGAGGCAGGCCCTAACTCAGCAAACCAATGGAAGATCCTGAGTCCCAGAACAGTGAAGCAGGCAAACATCAACACTAGGACCTCCTACATGCTTTAGCACAGCCAGGGGAGCTGGTAGACTGTAGCTTGGAGCACTACCATGGGTGCTGGCACAGTACCAGGCAGAAAGGTGTCTTCTAGCAGTGGACATAAACATGCTTCAGTATAGCTCAGGGAAATGCAGAAAAAAATCATCTTGAGATCTAGCACATGCTAGAAACCACCACTAGGACCCCAGGCCAACATCAGGTAAGCTGCCAGAACTTTACAGCCTACAGGGGCCAGCATCTGAGGCCCTAGGTCACAAAAGTAGTCACTTGGCCCCAGGCCCCCAGCAGAAGAATCTTGGGACAGTGACCCTGTGCTCCATCACGAGAGCTCAACTTTAAAATTCAGGGCATAAGCAAACACCATGAACAATAAACAAAAAATAATCATGACTATTAAAGAACTCTTATGGTGACAATGGAAAATCAAAACACAAACTCAGAAGAGGACAACACCATCAATATACCTCTATCTGAATCCCAAAAGGGGAATAGGAATTGGTCTTAAGCCTGAAAAACCTTCTTAGAGGAGCTCAAGAAGGATTTTAAAAGTCAAATAAAAGAGGTAGAAGAAAAATGTGAAAAGAAATGAGAGGTATGCAAAAGAGAGGCAATTATTTGGAAAAGAAGGACAAAAACTGACTAAAGTAAACAACTCCTTGAAAAGTAAAATTGGCCAAATGGAATAGTAGGTATAAAAGCCAACTGATGAAAATTATTTCTTAAAAATCAGAACTGGGCAAGTGGAAGCTAATGACTTGATAAGACATCATGGGGCAGTCAAACAAAATCAAAGGAATGAAAAAAAAATAGAAGACATAAAATACCTAATTGGAAAAGCAATTGACCTGGAAAATAAATTCAGGAAAGATAATTTAAGAATTATTGGACTAGCTGAAAGCCACAATTAAAAAAGAGCTTAGACATCATCTTTCAAGTAATTATTGATAAAACCTGCTCTGAGGTATTAGAAGCAGAGGACAAAAGTCATTGAAATAATTCACTGATCACCTCCTAAAAGAAAGCCCAAAATTAAAACTGAGAGGAATATTAGAGCCAAATTCCAGAATTATCCGGTCAAAGAAAAATACTGTAAGTAGGTAGAAAGAGACAATTTAAACAATGTGGAACCACAGTCAGGATTACTCAGGACCTAGAAGCTTATATATTAAAAGATCAGAAGGTCTGGAATATGATGCTCCAGAAGGCAAAGTAGCTTGAATTACAACCCAGAATCAACTATCCAGAAAATTGAACATAATTTTTCAGGGGAAAAGATGGGCATTCACTGAAATAGGGAACTTTTAATTATTCCTGAATAAAAAAAAAGCAGAACTGTATAGAAAATTTGATCTCCAAATACAAGATTTAAGAGAAGCATAAAAATGTAAACAGGAAAGAAAACAAAAGATGTTATTCAATAAGGTTAAGCTGTTTACATCCTAAATGGGAAAATTATATTTTAACTCTTTAGCACTATATATTTATTATGGCATTTAAAATTGATATACACAAATATATATATATATATATATGTTTACCATTTTTATGTATGTATATCTATATACATACATAAAAATGGTAGACATAGAGAGGGTATGGATATAGGTTGACTTTGATGTGATGATGAAAAAATTAATTAAGGGGTTTGAAAAAGGATTGTACTGGGAAAAGCGAAAAGCAGGAGGCAGAAAAGATTAAATTACATCACAGGAAGAGGCTCAAAGACATAGAAGGAAACAAGGGAGGGAGACAAGTACTGTTTGAATCTCACTCTCATTGGATTTGGCTCAAAGAGGGAATAACATAAACACTCAATTGATTAAAGCAATCTAGCCTACCCTGTAGGAGTAAGAGGGGAAAGAAGAAAGGAAAGGGAGGGATCAAACAGAAGGAAGGGCAGACTGAGGGAGGTCATAGTAAGAATCAAAATACTGGTGAGGAGGGCAAGGGAAAAAGGAGAGAGAAAACCATAAGTAGGGCAAAATAATGTGGAGAGAAAGATACAGTAATCATAACTGTGATTTTGAATGAGGTGGTCTCTCCTATAAAATATAAGCATATAGCAGAGTGGATTAAAAACCATAATCCCACAATATGTTGTTTAAAAGAAACATTAGAAGCAGAGAGATACACACAGAGTAAAGCAAAAATAGCAATCCTTATCTCAGATAAAGTAAAAGCAAAAATAGATCAAATTAAAGAGATAGGCTGCATCCTAGCTATTTGTTTTTAAGGAATCTATTCTTTGGACAAGATGCTTATGTCAAATCATTTTTTTCCATTCAAAATATTTTACAGAGCTAAAAAGAGCTTATATTCTACTTCTCTCCTGTTTCTCCTTTACATATTATTAAAGCTAAAATAAAATATGTTGTTTTCCAAAAGCAAAATTAATGAATGATGCTCATCAGTGATATTTAAGGGCTAAAAATATTTAAAGTGCTATATTGGGTTACTGCATTTAATTTCTTTGTTATTGTTATATAAGTTTAGCTCTATGTACATTATACACCACCATTCAAGTGAGTTCCTTTTTTTTTTCTTTAGTTGTTCTTTCTTTTTGTGCTGGTCCATTTTTAAAAAGTGACCTGTATTTTGTTTCCTTCCACTTAACTTTTGCCCATCTTCCTTAACTATTGCCCTTTCACTTCTTCTTTTTCCTAAGTGTTGTCTCCCCACTTACTTCCAATTATTCTGCTGATGCTAAATTTTCTTATTATGAATAGGCAATTCAAAAGACACCAAGTGCATCAGAGCACAACTTGTGGTCAGTAATAGAACACAGATGAAAGAAGTGTCCTTAAGTATCAGTTTACTGAAGGGCCACACTGTGGAGGAAAACAGAGAAAGTACAAAAATCTAACAAAGGGCAAAAAAATAAAATAAAAGAAGAAATTCACTCCAAGTAAAGTTAAAGCAGTTAGTTCAATCTTCATTGATGCTGGCATAAGTCTTAATGTTTTGTCTGCAGTCTGTGGCAAAGATCTTAGAAATCCCTCAATATCACTTCAATTATTTCCTTGAACATGACAGTTACTGACCTATGGACTAGACTGGAAAGTGTTCCTATGAAAAATTCCAATATTAGTTTTGCTCAAATCAAACTCACTCTTCAGAGCTCAGCTCAAGGTTAACAACTTCCACAAAGATTGCTTTGACTGCTGCAGCCCAGAACTCTCTCCTCTCTGTATTCTAGTCATACTTTGTGATATCCTTATGTCACTATACACATGGTATGTCAGTAACAAATGCACCTATTTTTAAAATTTCCTAATCAGAAATATAATTTCTTGAAGTATACATGAGTCACTGTGTTTAGAGGACAGACCTGATTTCTTCCTTGACAGTATGACTACCCAAGGTTAACATATCATAGGAGCACTGATTTTGTGCCAGAAGGGAATTTATAAGTCCTTAGTTCCAACCCCTCAATTTGCCAATGAGGAAACTGATGTCCAGTGGTACTGAGTGACTTATGCCAAGTCACACAGTAAGTGTAAGTAAATCTAAGATTTGAATTCACATCCTCTCACTTAGTCTAGAGTTCTTTCCACGATGTCATTCTGCCTACTAGTCATCCCCTCCCCCAACCCTCTGTAGCATGTGTTGATAAATTAGTGAGGGGAGAGGAACACGAAAAATTTGAAATTTGAGAACCCTTAGCAAATTGCAATCATTACTTGCAAAACAAAATATTTTGGAATTGGGGGTGTTCTATACTCTTATTCTTATCTAGTTTTCCATTTTTATCTCACCATTCAAACTCAGAAGAACTCTACACTTCCGTAAACCTGGATTGCTCAAAGTATTCCCTGTGCCAGAAATCGTACCAGTCAAGCCCTATTTTAGGGCCTTGTCAATTTTATGATAGAGTGATGACCTTAGAGACCAATAATCCAAACCCTGCATTTGTAATTTCATTTTACTTTTACAAAAATAGAAACTGGGTACTACAGAGCTCAAATAACACATAGCAAATAATCAGCAGAACTGGGATTAGATGCCAGGCTCCCTGATTTCCAGTCCACTGATTTTTCTATTACACACCAGGATTCAGCAACTCTGATAATGTATTTACTTCAGGTGTTGCACTCATTCCAGAACTCTGGGGCTCAAATAGCCCTTATAGCTACTAGCAGCTTTGACAGTAGATGGCCTCAAGCTGCTTTGGCTTTGAGAGGTTTAGAAGCCTTAGTGTTTATGTACTGCTGGACCTGCTTTATCTCTGCTCAAAATCTCTGCATTTTTGCTTACTTCCCCTAGGCTAGCAGTCTTTAATTAAGTGCTTATACTAACACTTTTTTTTCCTTTTCTTTTCTGGGGCTGCATTTTGCTAATACTATAGGCAAAAAATTAGGAAAAATTGCTCTATAAGAAAAGTGTTCATTTTTTCTTCTTTCCTGTCAGAAAAGAAAAAATCTAGTAAAGTCGCCCTAAACTGATATTGAAAGCTAGGAGGGGGGGTGGCTAGGTGGCACAGGGAATAGAGCACCAGCCCTGGAGTCAGGAGGACTTGAGTTCAAATCCAGCCTCAGATACTTAAAACTAGCCATGTGACCTTGGGCAAGTCACTCAACCTCAACTGCCCTACCTTCCTCCTCCAAAAATTAAAAAAAAAAAAAAGTTTAGCAGAACTTTAGACATAATCTAGGCAGAAGTGATCTGGAAGTGGAAAGGCCCTCAGAGAGCATCTTATTCAACTTTCTAATTTTTGCAAATTAGAAAAATGAGATCTAAGGAGCTTAAATAAATTGCAAATGGAAACAAATAGAAAGCTCGCTGCCAAAAGGCAGTATTTGAATTCAGGACCTCTTTCTCCAGAGCCAATGCTATTTTGAGTCTATCATACTCTTCCCTCCATGGTCTAATTCTGTTTTGTGTTCTATCAATAAAAATAAGTCTCTGCCTCAGTTACTATGGAACCCACTGTTTTGAACAAGCTTCCTTGTCTTAACACTTGCAATAAGTCATTAAAACTTTGGTAGAAGAGTAAAATGGCAGCTAGTTGGATAGAGGGCCTGGTCTGGAGCCAGATCTGGCCTCATAAATGTACTAGTTATGTCATGATGGGCAAGTCATTTAACACTCACTTCCTCATTTGTAAAATGAGCTAGAGAAGGAAATGGCAAATTACTCCCAAATCTTTATCAAGAAAACATTATCCATGTTCACAAAGAGTCAAACACAATTAACACAACTAAAGAATGAAAGAAGGGCAAAATAAATATACAGGCAAAAAGTGCTTTCAACAATTGTACCTCAGTAATAAATTGTATATAAATACTGAATCTTTTTTTTTTCTTTTGAAAGGGCCAAGAGGAGTGGTAAGAAAGGAGAAAATCAAATGGGATTTTATTAAAAAGCATCGGGTTGGCATTTCATATATCTTCCTACCCTCAAATATTTATGTGTGTGTGTAAACACACACATATAAATATGCATATGTACATATAAATCAGTTTTTATATATACACACATAAAGTATTTAGATTTTCATATATGTTTGTACACATATGTGCTAGGGGAGGCTAGGTGGTGCAGTGAATAGAGCACCAGCCCTGAAGTAAGGAGGACCTGAGTTCAAATGTGACCTCTGACACTTAACACACTTACTAGCCATATGACTTTGGGCAAGTCACTTAACCCCTATTTCCCTCCAAAAAAGCAAAAGAAAATATGTATATTCTTATATGTGGAGACAGATGTAGAGATCGATAGAGACAGAGAGATAAAGAGATGGAGACAGAATCAGAGTATAAGTGCCTGTAAAAGAATGTGAAGAGATTCACTCAAGGATGACAACTTTGGAAAATGTGACCCCTTGTGATGGAAAGAAGTATTGGCTATGGACCATAGGAAAAAATATAATTCATTAGGACAAAGCAAAAAACAAACAAACAAACAAAAGAAACACAAACACACATGCATATAAACACATATGCATATGAACACATATACATACACATATACACACATATGAGATTTGTATGTATACAGTATAGATATATGAATCATTTTCTACAAAGCTCTTTATTGCAAAGATGGAAGATATCAGAAAGGAAATATGTGTCATTTGAATGATAGTGTCAAACAAAAATTGAAGACATTATTGTTTTAGAGCCATATTTGCCCACAGAATTGAGTCTGAGGAACATTGATAGAAATAATAGCTCTTTGAAAGCAGAGCTCAAATGACAAGATTCTTCCTTAGGGAGAGTCTCTATATATCAGTCAAATCCATCCTAATCCTCACCTCCCAAAATATGTTGTGCTTCTATTATGTGTAAAACATTGTGCTTTGTTGAGAACACTGTCCAAAAAAAAATAGTCCTTACCCTAAAAGAATCTAAATTTGAATTAGGGATTGATGCAATGCAATGGGGCAATTTGCTGGTAAGAACCCAACCCTTAGAAGATGTTCTGATTTGCATACGCTAGCGAGCTATATAGAACAGCCAAGATAACCCTTGCAGTTCTAATACTATATGTGGAATTTGAAGTTTGTCCATTCATGCACAACTGAAGGGCTAGAAGCATATGATAATGAAAGGTTTTCTCAATGACTATGAAGGCAGAAGAATAATGATTCAGGTTCTGCTGAGTCAGAACTTACTTTGCATACAGTAGCGAATGTTCTTCTTATCAATCTTTTCTTTCTAATTTAGTAAAAGTGAAACAAGGATGGCTATGACCTGCTGAAAAGAGGGAATAGTGACTACCCTATTTGCCATATGACACTATATGACATTGAACACATGACTGCTACATTTTATTCAGAATCATAGTTCCTCTTTGAATCTTTGAGTTCAGGAAATATATTAGAGTTATCAACCCACTGTCAAATAGAGTTTCTTGGGGAGTCTACAGAAGGAAATGACAGTAACTACCAAAGTTGCAGTAACTACCAAAGTTGCAGTGACCAACAACAGAGTAACTGCTTATAGAAGGACTTCAAAAGACAATAACCCAAGAATGACTGCAACTTCAGTGATTATGACCCCTATGCAATGGAAAGAGGTGTTACTATGGACTATAGAAAGAAAATATTACTTGGAGGCCAGTGGAGAGTTAAATCCAAGAGAAAAACCATTCACAATTTGACCCCTTCCTGACTTTCCATTCTTTCTATACTTGACCCTCAATATGTACTTTATAATTCAATTATATTTGTCTACTTGCTCTTCATACACAGTACTACATCTCCAGAATCCTTGTCTTTTCACCAGCTCCTCCCCAGTCCTAGAATACTCTCTTTCCTAGCTTTGACTTCTAACTTCCCTGGCTTCCTTCCAGACTTAACTCAAATTCAACCTCTTTCCAGAGGTCTTTCCTGCTCCCTTCTCCTGCTACTAGGATTTTCTCTCTTCAATTATAAATTATATATTTTATATGTACATAGGTAATTGAATACTATCTCCTTCATTACAATGAGTTCTTTGAAAAGCAAGGCCATGTTATTTTATTTTACTTTTTTATCCTTTCTTTATATTGCCAACTGACATCAGAGTGGCCAAAACATAGCAAAACAAACAAACAAACAAACCACTTTATACATAGTTCTTCACTGGCTGGCTAATCAACTATGAAAGGGAGAAAATGTGGGGTTTTTTGGAACTAGGAGCTAAAATGAGGTAAACCTTTGTCATATAAGTTCTCTATAGATTTGCTTCATCACCATTTCAGAATAAGTTTTATCCCATATTCTCACCAGAGAGTGTGGTCAAGTCAACAAGCATTCATTAAGTGTCTTCTATGTGCCAGGAATTGTTTTAAGCACCATGTATACCAAGAAAGAGAAAACAAAAGGCCTTGTCCACAAGGAGCTCACAATCTAATGTGGAAGACATTATAAAAACAATGTACTAAAAAGTCATATGCAGGATACATCAGAAATAAGTAACAGAAGTAAGGCACTGGAATTAAAGAGTTTGGGAAGTCTTTCTGTAGAAGGCAGAGTTGAGGAGGGAGAGTGTTTCAGGCATGGGGAGCAGCTAAAGGAAATTTCTGAGGTCAAGAGATGCAGTATCTTGTTCGTGAAAGAGCCAGGAAGTCAGTGTTATAGGATTTAGGGGTACATGGTGCAGGGTAAGGCATAGGTAGATTGGAAAAGTAGGAGAGAGGAATAGGTAATGAGAGGCTATGAATGCTAAGCAAGGTATTTTGTATTTGATACTGATTCCTTATAGGGAATAACTAGATTTTATTGGAGTGACAAAGTTAGACTTGAACTTTAGGAAAACTACTCTGGTGGCTAAATGGAGGATGAGTTTGAACAGGGAGAAACTTAAAGGAGGCAGACCCACCAACAAGCTATTGCAGTAGTTAAGGCATGAAGTAATAGTGGCTTACACCAGAATGGTTGCAGTGTTAGAAGAAAGGATGTGTATTACAGAGACATTGAAAAGGGTGAAAATGGAAGACTGTGGCCACAGATTAGATATCAAGAGTGAGAGGCAGTGAGGCGTTGGGAATAATTCCCAGGATGTGAGCCTAAAGGACTGAGAGGAGGATAATGCTACCCTGTACAGTAATAGTGATGGAATCCTAATAAAACTGCCTCCAGCTCTAATATTCTAACTTCTCCAATGGGCCTCACTGAACAGTAAGCATGTCCTAATCTAACAACAATCTGGCATTAACCACTCCTTAGGCCCCAGAATAGATTATAGGACTCATTGAACAGCAGTCCTACTCACCCTACCTAGCCACTGACACCTGTACTCAATATCCTAACTTCCTCATATATGCCTCACTGCTTCTCTAGAATAGCAGGTATGTCCATGAACTCATGCCTTACTGAAATAGCAAAAGTTTGCATGTGATGGAATGCTAGCCGTTGCCTCTAGCTATCAACTACCCTTGGAATCAATCGATTCCTCATATTTCTCACAGAAAGAGCAGGTATGTCCATGCATTCATCCACAATTACATGCATCTAATCTTAGACAGGATCATAATAGCCAGCCAATCAGAAAGCAGCATCACCAAGATGCCTGAAAAGGATGTGCACCCCAAAACAATAGAAAGGACTTTTCCCTAAGTAGGCACCTGCACAGTCACAGCAAAAGCTCTCCTTTAGGTGAACTTACAATGTAGAGAGACTTTTTATACTATTATTATAATACATAAAACTGTGCCCCGAAAAAGGGTTTTTCTATTATGCATTGTGGATGATTTCATGCACAGTTCCACTGAGGCTGGGACACTTTCCCTATTACTTAATGCCTTGATAAATTCCTCCTGTCTTTTCAATATTCATAATTTCTTTTATGTAGTCAGCATCATTACACTATGAAATTGCTTGTCTTACCTTACAGAATTTACCACTTCCTCTTGGAACTCAGCATTCTGTAGAAGGTCAATCTCAAAAAATGCCTTTATGTGGATTAGAGATGGTCTGAGTCTGAATTCTTTGAGACAACCCCCACAAAACACCATGAAGCCACAGCAATAGGGAAGGTTAAAGGGGGTAGGACATGGAGAAAATATTAGTTCAGTTTTGGAAATGTTTAATTTAAGATGTCCAGGAACATACAGTTAGAAATGTTTGAAAGGCATTTAGAAGTGTGAGATTGGACGTCAGCAGAGAAGAAGTTAGGGAAAGATAGTTTTGAGAGTAATCAGTCTAAAAACAACAATTAAATCCTTGGTAGCTGATAATAACACTAAGTGAAGTAGTGTAGACAGATAAAATGAACCACAAAAGAATCATGAGGAACACTTACACTTAGAAAGGGATCTCTGGAGGAGGACCCAACATTAGGAAAATGATAGAGTGGACAGCTAGGTAAGAGGAGAAACAGGAGATAATAGTATCCTGAAAACCTAGCAAGAAGAGAGCATCAAGGAGAAAAGGGGAATCAGCAATGTCAAAGGCTAAATAGAGATTAAGGAGAATGAAGTCTCTTATAATAGTATTGATTTCATTACTAAGAGAACATTGATACTTTTGGCTAAAGTGGTTTCTGTGGAATGATAAAGATGAAAGCTGTATTTTAAGGTTGAGCAGAAGGGGAGAAGAGAGAAAAGTTGAGGAATCTATATAGCTGGTCTTTTTAAGGAATTTAACTACAAAGAATAGAATAGATATAGAATGATACTGGAAATGGAAGGAACAAGTGAGACTTTTTTCAGGTTGAGGGAAACATGGACATGCTTTTTGGCAGGAGAGAAACAGAGAGAGATTGAAAATAAGTAATAAAGTCTGGGTAATGGGGCAAGTTGTTGGAGGAGATGAGATGAAATGGGATACTTTGAATAAGTAGAGTGGTTGGACTTGGTAAGGAGTAAGTTGGCCTTTCCATGTGAGACTTAGGTGAAGAAGGAAATAGTAGCACAAGGAGAAGTGGGGAGAAGAGGGAGCTCATGGTGAATGTTTTTTTTTTTTCTGTAAAATATTAATCAAAAATCTTAACTGAGAGGGGATGGAGAGTGGCATCCAACCATGGGAAGTTTCGGGAAGTTTGAACAGTTTTGGAAAAGCTGCTGTGGAGAATGGGATAATGAATTAGTAACACAGAATAGTAGGATTGCCTGAGAGCCCAGTTGAAGTTGTGTGACTTACATTTGTATTGGCACCAAACATAATTGAGTGCTTTTCTCTATCTTCCTTCAGCAGTATATTATGTAGATTGAGTATATATAGTGGTATATTATATAATGTTTAGTATAGCAAAAGTAGGAGACAGTGGGAGTCATCCAAGGCTGAGGGTTGGCAGAGCAAAATTGATAATATGAATGATAGGGACTGAAGGGAAGAGGACAGTATAGAGTTGAATTGGTTCACCAAGTGGTCCAGATGGGGAAAAGAGAGGGGAGTGACTAATGCAGGGATGATGGCCTGAGAGATACCTGAGGGATCAAGGGATTGAAAGTCATACTACAGATGAAGAGCAACATGTTATAAGGGAAGAGAGTGGGAGAAGTGTAAAACTAATAGATTAGGGTCAGAAAAGAAGCTTTTCTAATTATTGAGCCCGAAGATGGCATCCTTCTCCAGGAGCAAACCATATTCCCAGGTTTTCTTGCTGGCCTATTTTTTAAACACACCTGCACTATATCCCATTCCCCCACAATTTAATCAGAGCTACCTCATTTGATAACCGTATGAGAGCTTATGTTTTAATAATGGGCAATGACTTAAAATTTGCTACAACTTCCATCTAATATTTACATTTTCATAGAAGCCCTCAGGATATTAGCCTAACCAGATAAATGTCACAAAGCATTTCACATACCTGATAGAAGCCAGCAAAGGAAGGATATTATGTTGGGGCCATTTTAGTGTTCCTCAATTTATACCACAAAAGAAACTATCTCTATATGAAAGGTCAGTCTTCTTTCCCACTATCAGTGATCTCAAAATTATGTTTTATAAACTATGTGTGTGCATTTGAAAATCTGACAAAATTCAGTATTAAAAGGGAAAAAACTGTTTTGTGCTTGAGGAAGGCTCTCTGAGTTCATTCAATTTTCAAATCTATATTTCTGCATGCACATGGCAAAGAAAGCATTATTCATAGCTGTACTCCAACTCAATGCTACCCATAATTCTCTCCTTAATTATGAAGTTCAAAATTTCATAATCCTTCACTGGGCCATGCGGTTTTATATGCTCTTGAGTATGAATTTTACTTATAAATTTTTATGTAGTAACAAGATCTAGTATCTTTTTGTTATTATAATAACCATAACCAAAAGCAGGGGGTAGCCATATAGTAGTTCATCAATTAAACAAAAGTTGTCTAGAAATCCTGGAGTTCAGATTCAGTTCATTCTTCATTTGAGAAATAATTAACAATAATGCCAAAACACTTATTCCCATAAATGCACAACCACTCATTTTCCCATTCATTCTCTCACATACATATTTAAAACACTCAGGGGTGTCTAATGAGTTCTTTGTCCATGTCTCTGTCTCTAATCAACTCAATAAATATATTTTAAGAGCCTACTGTGTGTTATGCACTGTGCTAATAGATGGAAGTACAAACAAATGTGAGGGGAAAAACAACTCTGAATCATATGGGAGAGACAACATGTAAACAAATGTACAAACAAGACAGAGACAGTGTCAAATGAAATTTTTAACAGAAGGAAGTCACAAGCATATAGTTTTCTTGTAAAAGGTGGGACTTAAAGTTTGCCAGCAGGAAGAGATAGGGAAGGAAAACATTCCAGGCATGGGAAATAGACAAGAGTTGGAGAGTGAATGCCTTGCTTAAGGAATAGCAAGGAATACAGAGTGACTATTACAGAATTCACAGAGTGTAGTAAGATCTAAGAAAACTGAAAAGATAGGAAGAGGACAGGCTATAAATTAATTTAAATACCAAAGAGAATGTGTTATATAATAGGAAGCCACTACACTTTATTGAACAGTGGGCTTACTTGAGCTTTAAGAATACTACCTTTATAGCTCAATGAGCTAGAGTATGGATGGAAGATGCAAAAAGACCAATAGGATTTTGGCTCCCATTAATGCGTTTACCTTTAATAGTCAGCTAGATCATATAATAAATTCAAAGCAAAGGAATTTAATTAAATGACCATGTTTGTGGTAAGGAGGGCTTATAGCAGGATGGTGAAAATGTTAGAGGAAAGAAGAGGATATACATGTGAGCAATTGAAAATGTAGAATCCAGAAGACATAGCCAATTGCATATAGAGGTCAAGAGAGAGTGCAAAGTCAAGGATGTCAACTGAGTTATGACGGCAGATAACTAGTAAGATGACAATAATAGTAAAATTAAGAAAACAGATGGTTTTGGAGAAAACAAAAATTATTTACGTTTTGGAAATGATGATTTTATAATATCAACTAATTACTGAGTTCCAAATGACACTATAGCAATAGATCCTTCCATCATGATAATATACTAATCCTTATTTATTATAGATATAGTAGTTGTGGTTCTATTATTCAATCAGATTTCAGGCTTATGTTGCTCCCAATACACTGAACAGTTTTGTTTATCATCTTCTCAATATTCTCTTCTCTTTGGGTTTTAGTGACATTGCTCTCCTTGTTCTCTTCCTACCTATTTGATTAGTCATTCTCAGTCTACTTTGCTGGATCTTTATCCATTTAACTCTCACTCAATGTGTCTATCCCTTAGGCTCTGACCTTGGTCTTTCTCTTTTATCCTTCTTCACTATTTGACTTGGTGATCTCATCAGCTTCCATAGTTTAAATGATAATAGCTATGCTATTGGTTTCAATTGATGAAGGAAGTATTATTAAATTAATGAAAAATATTCCATTCCATTGCTGTAAGGAATTAGTGGTGTTTAGACAACTTTTAACAATACTGATCAGCATCTCTTATATAATTTAGCATTGTAGAGAGTTGCACAGGACACTTAGAATAACTTGCCTGTGATTTGTACAGTTAGTATGCAGAAACGGTAAGACTTGAACCCAGATAGCCCTGACTCCAGTCAGTTTTCTATCAACTGCACCACCCTGTCTCTCTGAAAATCTCTACCTATATAGAGATATATGGACTGGATCTGTGATTACTTGTTTTAGGGAACTCTCAAATTAAAGAACTTCCTCTATTATCGTATAATGTTCGAAATTAGTCTCACATTTCTTAACACAATTCTTATTTTTAGCACTATCCTTGAGACAACCATGATTTCATGATTTTATTTATCTTTATACTCTTCAGGGAGAAGAAAACTTTATTAGACATAGAAAGACATTTAGATAGAGATGAAGAGATAGAGATATAGATAGAGACAGAGAGATAAAACGACAGAGAGAGGAAATGGAAGGAAAGATAGAAAGAGATGTTGAGTTTAAGATTTCTATTAGACATCTGATTTGAGATGAATGAAAGGCAGTTGGATTTTGGAGATCAGGAGAGAATGGAACAGAATAGGGGGATGTGAGAATCGTCATTGTAGAGATGGCAATCAAACCCATGGGAGCTAATGAGATCACCAAATGTAATAATATAGAGGGGAAAAAAAGTGGGCCCAGTAAAAAAAACTGTGGAGGACCTCTAGGGTATGATCTGGATGAAGGTCAAACAAGAGATACTGAGCAGTTATCAGATAGGTAGGAAGATAACCAGGAGAGAGTGGTTTTCAAAGGAACAAAAGATGAGAAAGAAGGATGAAGAGGGAGCTTGTGGTTGAATGGTCTGTTTTTTTTTTCCTGTAAAATAAGAGGGAAAAGAATCTTAGCTCAGAGGGAAAGGGAGGAGGAATTAATAAAAGTATATAGTAAGGTTGCCTAGCAACAGTAAAAGTCTAGTTGAGGTTGTGTAACATAAAATTTTAATGAATCCAGTCAGAATAGTTGTCTGATTTTCTCCAAATTTGTTTGGCAACACATTTACTAGAGCAAAAGTGGCAAATGGTAGGAGTGACACATGGCTGAGGCTTGGCAAGGAATAATCTGTAATATGACAAGGGGGCTGAAGATTCAAGAAAAGAGGACATATTGTAGAGTTGAAGTGATTCGCCAGCAGGTCAAAATAGGAAAGAGGAAACAGTGGCCAACTCAGGGGAGATGGCCTAGGAGTGAATTGAGAAGTCAAGGGGTTGGAGGTCATAATGTATACAAAGAGAAGAGTTTCATAAGGGAAAGCAAAGGGAAAGGTGAAAATCTAATAGATTATGGTAAGATAAAGGTATTTCAGAATTCTTCGATATGAAAGTGGCACATTTATGGGTGATAGCAAGATGAAAGGTATGGGCATCTTTGTGTGTGACTAAGGTAGGATGGAGGAGTAACTCAAAGAGAGTGAGCTGATTTAGGAAATGAGTTTTCAGATTGTTTGAGGAAAAGACAATATGTATGTTGAAGTCCCCTAGTATGAGGACAGGAATTGTGGAAGAGTAAAAATTTGTGAACAATGTGTACAGAATTTATAAAGGAAGGAAGAGGTATGACTTAGGGCTTTTAAACAACAGTTACCAAGATATTTATTGGTTGACAGATAAGCATTGCATAAACTTCAAAGGAAGAGAGGTAACTGAGTGGTAAAGGTAGGATGAGAACCTAAATGTGGCAATAGAAAGCAAGGAATATTGCAATTCCCATCCCTTGACCAGTGAACCAAGGACAAAAAGTGAGCAAGGGGCCAATATGGGAAAGAGTGGCCAAGGTGACCATTTCTTTTGGGAGGATCCAGATTTCAGTAATATCTAATAGCTGGAAGTAGTAGGAAAGAAAAATATTAGAATGAATGGAAGTTTTATGCTTACAAAACAGACCTTTTCCAGACTATGATGGAAAGGCTAGGTGGTATTTGGTTGAAATTTTGTGGTAGAAGAGCTGAAGAGAAAGGGAAGAAGGAATATGGTAGTGAGGAGTAAAGAACAGTGTCTGAATGGTGATCTACATGGGTTCAGAATCACTGCGATTTGAATGCTATGACCAGGTATGAGAATATTTATCATTGATTAAAGAGTGCCACTCTTCTTCCCAATGGAAGTTGGATATTGGTCAAGAGGCAAGTGTACTGTGAGATGGGAGGGATATGTTTAGATGATTAGATTGGAAGCTCTGCTTCACTACTCTTCTCCCCCTCTAAAGGGGATTAGAAAAGTTAGAAAGGAAAGGGGCACAGATGGAGCTAGAAATCAAACCTGAGCAGAAGAAAGAAGTCCTGTTCCCTACCAACATTCCTTTTCCTATTTTTTTGATGGACAGGCACAGGCTTGAGGAACAAAGGTAGGCTGCTCCTCTTTGCGCCAGAGGTGGACGTTGCATCATGCTATCACATCTGGAAATTATTGCTTTCAGTTAGATGGAAATCATTCGGGGAAGATGGAAGATTCTAATCTGTTGCTTTGCTGTCTTCCTTCAAAAGGAAATGCTGCACCTGCAGGAGATAGAAGGCATGAGGTTCATGGTCAGTGGAACTTTTGGCTTCTATACTTGGGTGAGATTGGCAGTTTTCTCTTGGTTGAGTGTTGATCTCAGTTTACTTTCATCTAGAGTTTACTCATTTTCATGTATTTTATAGCATATTCTAATCTATCTAGCTTCCTTGATTTCTTTTTTGCTACCCATTTTAATAAATGTGTTTTTTTTTTTATTATTCACTATTGGTAGTGGTCTTTTGTGTAACTAGTACATAGGTACAAAGGAACCAAGAAAAACACTAATATTTAGGGGACAATACAGATATAAATAGATATAGAATAAAATAAATAGATATAATAGTTATAGAATGAATAGATATAAATCTTTTCCAGTATCCCCTATCAGAACAAAGAAACCAGTCACTTGACCCCTGATCCTTTTCCCACCAAGAATGGAAATAATTTTCATTTGGAGAAGAAAGGGCAATAAAATTGTGATATCTGTCTGTCTTACTGTGAGCTGCAATCAGAAAGCCCATGTGGATATGTGTGTGTTTGTTTGTGTGTATGTGTGTGTGTGTATGTGTGTGTATACATGATTATCTGTCTAGACCTAAAAAGAGACATCAGGATCACCTAGTTGAAAAAACTGGCACTGAGAAGTTTAACTGATTTTCTCGAGATAAAGGTAGTAAATGTCAGCACTGAATTAAATTTATTTTTTTCACCAGATTCATGTTTGTATAGAAATTTAAGTATGACTTCTTACAAAGGTGTGTTAGTGAGACAGAGATTAAATGGTTGCTGCTTTTTTATCTTTGTAGCTTAAATTTAAATAGTCATAGCATATAATATTATGTATAGTATAAATACATATTAGAGAATATGTGTCATATTAGATACATATTAAAATTTCAGCTTCACTGCTAACAGGGTGATGCAAATCACATATAACAAACTTTGGATATTACAATATATATGTATATTTATATATATATATGCATGTATATATATGTATATATACTTCATATGTAAAAATATGACTGAAACTACTAAGAGCAGAGAATTCAAAATAATACAGTTGCTGAATACAAAAGCCTTGCATGAATCTAAAGAATGAATGCTTTTGAAAAAGAGAGGAATTTGAATGAAAAAAGTGAAATTCTGGGTTACAATGGGTGATAGGAAACCTATTTCATAAAGCAGTATTTGTAATTGCTTTCTCCTTCGGGGTAGTGAATGATAAAAAATGAGATGTGTAGCTTTTAAAATGTGAATAAACCTATTCTAATATAAGATTAAAGCATAAAAATGAAATCTGCTGTTGCTATTTTCAGTTTAGAGATGCTAGTTATGTTTATTTGGTGTGTGTGGGTGTGTGTGTGAGAGAGAGACAGAGAGACAGAGATTCAGAGACAGAGAGAGACAGAGACAGAGAGACAGACAGAGACAGAGAGACAGAGACAGAGATATAATGAGAGAGAGGAGTAAAGATGACTCTATGCCAAGCCACAGTCTTGGATGACTCATCATTTTTTTTCCTTTGCTCTTACACATGTGCTGCTGAACAAAGTTGGAAAAAGTCCACACCATTTCAACTGGATCTACCACAAACTTATTTAAAAAAAACCCGTCCAGGCCCTTGCTACTGCTAGGTAATATTAGTAAGCCACAACCCACTCTCCACAGTGGTTCTTCCAAACTTTTTTCATACCCCCCTCCCCAAACATATTATGACATCCCCTACTTCAGCATTCTCAGTTGAGATTTTTGACTTACAATTTTACAGAAAAAGTGAAGGCATTTACTATGAGCTCCTTCTTTGCACCTCTTCCTCATCTTCTATCATTCAAATGCCATTATCACTAACTGTCTCATCCCTGCCTCATCGTGATGAAATAGGTTTACTCCTTTTTTTTTTTCTTTTGCTTTCTGGAAGGGGCAAAGGTAGGGCAATTTGGGTTAAGTGACTTGCCCAAGGTCACACGCCTAGTAAGTGTTAAGTGTCTGAGGCCATATTTGAACTCAGGTACTCCTGACTCTAGTGGTGGTGCTCTATTCATTGCACCATCTAGCCATCCCAGTAGGTTTACTCCTTACCAAGGCCAATCTTGATTTCTGTTCAAAGAGGCCCTTTCTATCTCATCTTTTCCAACAGCTTATCCCATCTGTAATCCCCTACTCTATCATTTATTTTAAGACTCTCTCTGTCTACTGGCTTATTACTTACATCATTCATTATTTACAAACATTTCCATGTCTTCCCTATCCTAAAAATTAAAAAAAAAATACCTTCATTTGTTACTTCTATGATGTAACATCTCTTTTGTTCTTTGTAGTTAAACTCTTCGAAAAGGTCATCTACAATAAGTGTCCCTACTTTTCTCTCCTCTCACTCTCTACTTAATGCCTTACAATACAGATTCCAACTTTATCATTTCATAGAAACTGTTCTCTTTAAAGTTACTAATCTTCTCTTTATTGCTGAATCAATGGTATTTTATCATACTTCATCCTCCTATCTCTATTTGACACTGTTGATCAGCCTCTCTTACTTGATACTCCCTTCTTCCTAGGTTTTTGGGATGCTACTCTTTCCTGTTTCTCCTACCTATCTGGCCATTTTTCATCAGTCTTCTAGTTTGTATCTTCCTACAGAGCACCCCCTCTAACTGTAGGTGTCCCTCAGGGTTCTGTCCTGTCACCTCATCTCTTCTCTGGCTATACTACTTCACTTGGAAGTCTCATCAACTCCCATGATTTAATTGCCATCTCTAAGCTCATGATTCTCAAATCTACCTAAACTCTCTGTTGACCTTCAATCTCATATCTCCAACTCCCTTTCAGACATATCAAACTGGATGTTCAGTAGACATGTCAAAATCAACATTTCCAAAACTGAATTCAATATCTCACCCTATATCTTCCTCCCTACTACCTTCCCTATCTCAGCCACATGGGAAAGTTCAGGGGCTTTTTCTTTTTGTGGTCCAGATTCCAAAGACATGGTCTTTTCCTTTTGGAGATTCAGATCCCATACACAAAATTAATATATATTTATTTTTGGCCAAAACTTATTAATTTCATCTTCGTAAAATATCTATAATATGCCACCTTCTCTCCTCTGACAATACCACAACCCTAAAGAAGGCACTCATCAACTCATGCCTATACTATTACAATAGTCTGTTGGTGGTCTCTTTGTCTCAAGTCTCTCACAACTCCATTGCCTCTTTCATTTAGCTACCAAAGCAATTTTCTTAAAGCACAGGTCTAACCATGTTACTCCCCTACTCAACAGACTCTAGTCACTTATTATATCTATGATTAAATATAATATATTTTTCTCATTCAAAACTCTTCTATAAGCCCCTATTACCTTTCCAGTCTACTTGCACCTTAGATACTGAATATACTGTTCAATCCAATGATATTGGATTCCTGGTTCTTCTTTGAATGAGACGTTCCATCACTAGGCTCTAGAGATTTTCTTTTCCTGCCCCCAATGCCTGGAATGTTCTCCTTTTTCACCAATGCCTACTAACTTCTTTGGTTGCTTCCAAGTCCCTATTTAAATCCCATTTTTATAGGAAGCTTTTCCCAACTTCTCCTAAACCCATTGCCTTCCTTCTGTTAATTATTTCATATCCTACATATAGCTTGTTTTGTATGTATTTGTTTTCATGTTGTCTTCTCCATTAGATACAAAGCTCCATGGAATCAGGGGATGTCTTTTGCTTTGTTGTATACCCAGTGCATAGCACAGTGTCTGAAACATAGTAGGTGCTTCATACATTTTCATTGATTGATCTACAATCCTGTTCCTGTTCCTTAGTATCTAATTTTTATGTCTGTCAAGTAAACTTTATAGTTGATACCAGGTAAACCTTTAACGTTAGAATCCTGTTGTAACTATTGCATAAGTAATCATTGGTTATAGCATTGCCAGCAAAAAGATGAGGATTACATAAATAATCATAAAATAGAAATGAGATCTCTCACTGAATTGTTCTAGTAAGAAGGTAAGGTGGATATAGATCAGAACTGTTTGAAAAAAGATCCTCTCTCTAGGCACTGTCACTTCCTTCTAAGAATAATTGATGAACAAAAGAGAAGGCTTACCTTCCTACACTCAACATGCTATTTAAGAGGTAAAACTCTTAATACTACACTCAAGGAAACAGAATTAGAAAGTTCCAGGAATTCCAAGCTAAATACATTTCTTTACACTTTTGGAAGAGTATAGAACTACCCCATCAATGAAAAGGAGCAGTCAGGACAAATAGATTGTGGTCTTATTCAGCACAAAAACATTCTAACTAGGGAAGAGGCAAGATGGCAGGGTAGAAACAAGACTTCTGTGGGGATCCAGCTTCCACCTCCGCCAATTCATGTAAAAAATTACTCTAGGCAAACTTTGGAGCTACAGAACATACAAAATAACAGAGAGAGGCTAACCTCCTGCTGAAGACAGTCCAGCAGGCCAGCAGGAAGGGGCCAGCACAGCACTCTGAGAACCAAGCCCAATCCCCTGGGGGCCAGAGGTTTTAGCCTCAGGGTGGCCACAAACAGCCACTGCCTAGAGGGACTTCAGACCACCAGCAGCTGTGGCAGTTTCCAGAATTATCAAAACATAGATGCAAAGGAGAAAGTGAGAGGTCAGTTTAGTGTGGACTTTGGGATTTGGTAGTTCAGGAGTGTGGTCTGGCCTTTATGCCCTGAAGGGAGAAGCCATTGAGGCACCACCATGGCCACCACATAGCAGTTTTAGCTCCTGGCTTGCAGATTGTAGGGGGACCAAGCAACCAGTCTGAGCGGTAATCACTCTTGATTGAACCTGCTTGGATCTGGATTGCTTTCTAGGTTGGAGGTCCTAGGGTGCAAAACCAGCTTGCCAGAGCATGTTAACACTCTTGAAGGGCACCCAATACAGCTCCAGCAGCTGTGAAAACCACAGTGATTGAGATAAACCTGCCCTTTCTCATAGCAAGGTCCATCCATAGCAAAAAGCTCAAAAGTCAAGTAATGGAGTGCCAACATGAGCAAGGAAAGGAAGAAAGCAAAGAGAGCAATGCAAATTTACAGTCCTATTTTGGAGACAAAAAGGATAAAAGCATGGAACAGGAGGAAGACAACAAAGTCAGACCTCCTGCACCAAAAGCTTCCAAGAAAAATATGAGTTTGTTATAGGCCATAGAGAAGCTTAGGAAGGATTTTGAAAAGCAAATAATAGAAGTGGAAGAAAAATTGAGAAGACAAATGAGAATGATGCAAGAAAATTATGAAATGAGAGTCAACATCCTGGCTGAAAAAATTAACACCTTAAAAATAGATTAACTTGGTGGACTCAAGATGGCAGAGTAGAAAAAGCTCTACCACACAGCTCTTGCTCCCACTACCTACAAATTTAAAGAAAACAGAAATCTGAACAACCTCTGCAGCTCCAGAACCCACAAAATAACACAGAGAAGCTAACATCCTGCTGAGGACAGCTGGCAGCCCAGCATGGAGCAGCTAGCATAGCACTCTGGGAGCCAAGCCCAGGCCCAGTTGAGTTGGTGATTTTAGCCCCAGGGTGGCCCAAATAGCAACAGGCTGGAGGGACTCCAGAAAACCAGCAACCGTAGCATTTCCAGAATTGCCAAAACATAGAAGCCAACTACAAAGTGACAGGTTAGTATAGTATGGACTTTGGGATTCATTTGTGGGGAGAGTACATCGACCTCTATCCCTGGGGGCGAAAATCTGCTGAAACAATTCAGCACAGCCATGGACACACAAAACAGCTTCAGTCCCTGGCCTGCAGTCTGTAGGGGTACCCGGTGATCAGTCTGAGGAATAAGCACTCCTGCTTGAACCTGCTTAGATTTGGCTTGCACTCTGGGGTAGAGGTCTTGGGGTGTGTGACCAGCTTGCCAGATTGTGTGGATGCTTCAGAGATGGCACCCAACAAAATACCTCAACCAGCTAAGAAAACCCCAGCGTTTGGGAAGGAAGCTTCCCTGGCTGGTGGCAGAGTCCTACTGTGGCAACAAGCCCAAAAGTCAAGTTATTGGGTGGCAACATGCCTACGCAAAGGAAACAAAATAAACAGAAAATTTAAACATTAGACTCGGGGGGTGGAGAAAAGATGGTGGAGTAGAAACAGCTCATCCAAGCCACTCTGCCCCCAGATTCCCCCCAAACTATGTAAAAGGGGACTCTGAACAACTTCTGGAGCCCCAGCACCCACAGAATAACACAGAGAAGCTAACCTCCCTCTGAGGACAGCCCAGCAGCCCTGTAGGAAGGACCAGAGAAGCGGTCTGGGAGCCAGCAGCATGCAGTGCGCAGAGCTTGGGAGCCGATCCAAGTGGAGCCCAGGTCCGCGTGAGCCGAGGTTTTAGCCCCAGGGTGGCAGGGCTAGCAGCTGGATGGAGAGACCCCAGAACACCAGCAGCTGTGGCAACTCCAGAATTATCAACATAGACATGCCTAGGGCAAAGTAAGAGAATAGTGTCCTATGGATTTTGGGACCAGTATTTGGGGAATGCGTTGGCTCCCTCCCCTGGGGGCTAGAAGCCACTGATGAGACACGCCATTTTGTAGTTTTCAGAGGCAGCTCCAGCTCCTGGCCTGCTAACTGTAGGGAGATCCAGTGATCAGTCTAGGGGGGTAATCGCTCTTGCTTTAAACTCCCTGGATCTGGATTGTGATCTAGGGTGGAAGTTGTGGGTGGGTTTACAGCTTGCCAGAAACAGAAGTTGCCCCCCACACGTTAGGGATGAAAATTCCTCTATCCGGCCTTAAAGCCATACTGTGGCAACAAGCCCCAAAGTCATGTAATTAAGTGGCAACATGCCAAGGCAAAGGAAACAGAAAAATGCAACCCTAGACTCCTATTTTGGGGGCATAGAGCTGGAAAAGGACTGTGAGGTCAGAAGTCCTACTCCAAAAGCCCCAGGGGAAAACATGAGCAGGTTGCAGGCCATAGAGGACCTTAAGAAGGACTTTAAAAATCAAATAAGAGAAGTGGAGGAAAAATTGGAAAGAGAAATGAGAAGGATGCAGGAAAAGTATGAAATGAGGGTCAACAGCCTGACTGAGGAAAACAACACCTTAAAAAATAGACTAACTCAAATGGCAAAGGAGGCCCAAAAGGGCAATGAGGAGAAGAATGCCTTAAAAAGTCGAATTTGCCAGATGGAAAAAGAATCTCAAAAGTTCACTAAGGAGATTCATTCCTTCAGAGTTAGACTGGAGCAAATGGAAGCTAATGACTTTATGAGAAATCAAGATGCTGTTAAGCAGATCCAAACAAATGAAAGATTAGAAGGCAATGTGAAATATCTCATGGGAAAAACCACTGACCTGGAAAATAGATGCAGGAGAGACAATTTAAAAAATTATTGGACTACCTGAAAGCCATGATCAAAGAAAGAACCTAGAAATCACCCTCCATGAAATTCTCTAAGGAAAATTGCCCTGATATCTTTAGAACCAGAGGGCAAAATAGAGGTTGAAAAAATCCACCAATCACCTCCTGAAAAAGATCCCAAAACGAAAACTCCTACTAACATTATAGCCACATTCCATAATTCCCACATCAAGGATAAAATATTACAAGCATCCAGGAAGAAACAATTTGAATACTGTGGAAACACAATCAGGATAGCGCAGGTTCTGGCAGCTTCTACACTGAGAGATCAAAGGGCTTGGAATAGGATATTCTGGAAGGCAAAGAAGCTCACATTAAAACCAAGAATGACCTACCCAGCAAAACTGAGTATCATGTTCTAGGGGAAAATATGGTCATTCAGTGGCATAGAGTAATTTCAAGCATTCTTGAAGAAAAAAAAAAAACAGAGTTGAATAGAAAATTTGATATTCAGATACAAGAAGCAAGAGATGCTTGAGAAGTCAAACAGGGAAAAGAAATTATAATGAACTTATCAAAGTTAAACTATTTACATTCCTACATGGAAAAACAATAACTGTAACTGATGAAACATTTCTCAGTATGAAAATACCTGAAGAAGGTTATATGGGCATATGAATACATATGTGAATGTATATATATATATATATATATATATATATATATATATATATATATATATATATATATATATTTACAGGTATACATAGATAGAGGACACAGGTTGAATTTAATAGGAAGGGATGGTACTTAAAAGTTGAAGTTAAGAAGTTAGAGCAAAATATAACAAGATGAGATGGGAAGAGACAGAATGGGGTAAACTATTTCATATAGAAGAGGCAAGGGAAAATGTTTACAAGGGAGTAGAAGAATAAGAAGGCAAAAAGGCAAAACCTTATTCTCATTGAATTTGGATGAGGGAGAGAATGACACACAAACTAAATAGGATATCTCACCCTAAAGGAGAGTGAGGGGAAGAAGATTAGAGGGAGGATGATGGAAGGGGAGGCAGGAGGGAAGGCAGGGAGGGAAGTTACAAACACCTACTTGTGAAAAGGGGCAGAATCAAAGTAGGGAATAGAACAAGTGGGAGGTGGGATAGGAGGAAGGGACATATAGTCAGTATTTTACAATATATCCACTACAGTAATGTTTTGCATAGGTACACATGTACAACTTATACTGAATTGCTTCTCTTCCCAATAAGGGTGGGTCACAAGGGAGGAAGGAAATGAATCTGGAATTCAATGTTTTAAAATCAAAAGTGTAAAAATATATAAAGACTATTATTAATAAAATGTTACATATAATTGGGAAATATGATATACAGGCATTGTGGCACAGAGATTCACCTTGCCCTTCTGAAAATGTTGTAGGGGGTATGGGAGAATAAATGGGAGAGAGCAGATGGGATGAGGGTATATCCCATGGGAATTATATTCTGGGCTGAGGGGTAGGAGCATGAAATGGGGAAAATTGTAACTCAAAGTGTGGCACAAATTAATGATGTAAACCATAATTTAATGAAGCATTTGGAAAAAAAAATAGATTAACTCAAATGAATAAAGAGACTCAAAAAGCCAATGAGGAGAAGAATGCCTTAAAAAGATGAATTTGCCAAATGGAAAAAGAATCTCAAAAGCTCACTGAAGAGAATCATTCCCTCAAAATTAGATTGTAGCAGATAGAAGGTCATGATATTATGAGAAATCAAGATACTATTAAATGGATCGAAACAAATAAGAAAAAAATATAGAAGGCAATGTGAAACATCTCATTGGAAAAAACTGTGACCTGGAAAAAAGATCTAGGAGAGATATTTTAAAAATTATTTTACTTCCTGAAAACCATGAACAAAAAAAGAACCTAGAAATCATCCTTCAGGAAATTCTCTTGGAAAATTACCCTGATGTTTTAGAACCAGAAGGCAAAATAGAGGTTAAAAGAATACACCAATCACATACTGAAAAAAGATGCCGAAAAGAAAACTCCTAGGCATATAATAGCCAGGTTCCAGAATTCCTAGATTAAGGAGAAAATATTGTGGAAACACAATAACAAAGGATTTGAGTCCTTCTACCCTGAAGTATTAAAGGGCTTGGAATATGACAGGAGGTCATAGAAGCTGGAAATAAAAACAAGAATCACCTACCTAACAAAACTGAGTATCAAATTTCAGGGGAAAATATGGTCATTCAGTGGAATAGAGGACTTTCAAGAATTCTTGATGAAAAAACCAGAGTTGAATAGAAAATTTGACATTCAGATACAAGAAGCAAGAGAAGCACGGGAAGGCCAACAGGGAAAAGAAATCATAAGAAACTTATCAGTGCTGAGCTATTTATATTCCTTCATGGAAAAATGATATTTGTAACTTATGAAACTTTTCTCTGTATGAGAATGGTTGAAAGGAACAAAAATGTGTTTGTGTCTGTGCGTATGTATGTGTGTGTATGTATGTATGTATAAGTATATATACATATATGTCTATATAGGAGGGTATATGGGTATATGAATACATATGTGAGCGTGTGTGTATATACGTGTACTGGTATACATAGATAGAGGTCACAGGACCAATTTAATAGGAAGGTATGATACTTAAAATGTAAAATTAAGAAGTGAGAGAGAAATATAATGAGAGGAGATGGGGAGAGACAGACTGTGGTAAACTATCTCATATAGAGGAGGCAAGGGAAAATGGTTACAATGGAGGGGAAGAACAGGAAGGAAAAAGGTAATGGGTCAACCTTATTCTCAGTGAATTTGGATTAGGGAGGGAATGGCATACACAAAATAGTGTATCTCACCCTACAGGAGAGTAGGGGGAAAGGGGATAAGAGGTTGGGTGATGGAAGGGAGGGCAGGCTGGGGTGGGGGGGGGGGAGAAAAGTTGAAAGCACAATATTAAAAAGGGACAGGATCAAAGTAGAGAACAGAACAAGTGGGAGGTAGGATAGGATGGAGGGAAATAGTTTTTCACAATATATCCACTATCAAAATGTTTTGCATAGCTACACATGTACAACCTTTATTGAATTGCTTATCTTCCCAGTAAGAGTGGGTGAAAATGGAGGAAGGGAATGAATCTGGAATTCAAAGTTTTAAAACCAAATGTTTAATATATATGCCATTACTAATATTATTTTACATGTAACTGGGAAATAATATATACAGGTACTGGGGAATGGAGATCCACCATGACCTACTAGAAAATCAAAAGGGGGATTGGAGAAGATATGGGACAGAGCAGATTAGAGGAGGGTATATCCAGTGGGACCACTATTTTGGGGTGATGGGTAGGGGACAAAAGTGGAGAAAATTTGTAACTCAAAATGTTGTGGAAGTGAATGATGTAAACAAGAAGTTAAACAAACAAACAAACAAAAAACAGTCTAACCATGGAGTGGAACAGATTGAGAGACTAGTAATTCAAATTTAAAGCATCATAACTTAGGAGAGGGGTGACCAGTTCAATAACAGTTCTCTCATAAATGATTTGTTTTTGCAGATTGCAGCGAAGGAAAGTATAGCCATAAATGCCAATAATTTCAGACTTTTGAGTTATCCTACAGTAATGTGTTCCCTACACATGTGTGTCATTATAATAGTACTTGAAATTTGTAGCTATTCTCCCTTAATATACTATGTACTTTGGTGGAAGACTGTATATCATATTTTGGATAGAACATATGATATGATTATTCATTCATTGATGTCAGTTTAATGAATGTTTTGGTAAAGAGTTAATGGAATCAGCTGAATGATTTGTTGAATTAAAAAGTAGTTGAATGGTGGAGTCAGGAATTACAGCATACAGTGTAAGGGAATAGTGGTTCATCAGTTCATTCTTTAAAATGATAAATCTGCTATAATATTTGTCTCAACTCTGGGGAAATTCTGAACTATAAGAAACAATGTTCATTGAGAAAGAGAGTCAACTCAGAGAAAGAACATAGAGGAAATGGTAGGACACCCATGCTAATATAGATAGATAGATAGATAGATAGATAGATAGATAGATAGATAGATAGATAAATAGATAGATATAGATAGACAGACAGACAGACAGATGGATAGATAGATGATGGATAGATAGATAGATAGAACAGTAGCTCATGTATAACTTATTTTACTAGAAATTTTCCTGGTTTATGATTTGGTCAATAAACATTTATGAAGAGTCAGTCACTGTGCCATGCCCTGGAAGTACAAGAAGAGGCAAAAGAATATGTATATGTATATGTATATGTATATGTATATGTATATGTATATGTATATGTATATGTATATGTATATGTATATGTATATGTATATGTATATGTATATGTATATGTATATGTACATGTCTATATATACACATATATGTACATATATGTATATGTGTGTAAGGGAATATAATGAGTATATATAATAACTATAATATATAAGCATACAATGTAATATATAATGAGTATACAGTAAGTATAATAAGCAAACAAATATGTACAAACAAGTAATATACAGGATAAATGTAAAATAACTAATAGAGAAGACACTAGAATAAAGAGGTATGAGGAAAGGCTTTTTGTGGAAGAAAGTATTTTTGTAAGGAGTGAAAATAGACAGAGAGAGATTGAAGATAAGTAATAAAGTGGCAAACACAAAGGGATAATTGGTTGTAGGAGGTAGAATGAGTTTTCTAGTGAAGGTGGAGAAATGGGCCTTGGTAAGGAGTAAGTCCAACTCTTCATGTGACACAGGGATGAAGGTAAAGGTGGTAGAAGTCATCTGAGTTATAGGAGATGAGGAAGAGAAGAGGAGAAAGAGCGCATAACAAATGGCTTCAAACACTGAAAGGTTAAATAATGCGCCTATTTTCACAGTCAATATTTATTCTGTCAATTCTCATTCCTAACATTTTTCGCTTCTAGAAGTTTGGTTCCTTAGCTATGCTATCTGGGAGTTCAGAATATCCTCTTTCTTTGCATAGAATTTTGGGCTTCAAGAAGCAATGCCCATAAATTCCTTCTTTAACACTTATTATTATTATTATTATTATTATTAGTTTTATTGTTGTTGTTATTGTTGTTATTGTTATTATTATTTTAGTAGATGCTCAAGTTCTTTCTACAATGGAAGGAGAATTTTTTGTAAACATTAAATATATAGATAGATCTATATGAAAATTCAAATATGTGAGTGTCAAAAAATATTTTCCACTATATGTCAAGCACTGTGCTAAGATGTAAGGATACAAAAAAAAAAAAACCAAACAAACAATAGGCAAAAGACAGCTACAGTACTAAAGGAATTTAAAGTCTAATGTGGGAAGACAACATACAAAAGGGAGATGAAGGGAGGTGGGAACATAGGGTGAGGTAGAGAGAGATTGGATGGCCTGGGATCCCTCTTAAAATGTAGGTTCTAAGAGACTCTGGTTTTCACTGTCCTATTTCATTCTGATCCTGTGCTGACATCATGTTGACCATTTAAATGATCAAAGCTGCTGATTGGATAAGGCTTGTGGTCAGTTGCAGTAACTGTAGCACCAATTTTCATACAAGGAGTCCCTGATTAGCAACTCAAATGTTCATTCAATTTTTGATCTTAATGGAATGCTAACAAAGCTGCTCCCAGCCAAAATATCCTAATTTCATTATAGGCCCCACTGAACAGAAGGCTCACTATACCTACCACTCCCGCCCCCACCACCACCACCAATGTCCTAACTTCTTCATATATGCCTCATTGCTCACTAGAACAATAGGCATGTTCTTGTGACAGGAACCCAGATACTGAGTCTACTAGTCACTGCCCCCACACCCATTCCCAAAGAAACAGATGTGTTCTTGTATTAAATCACAATCATAGGGGCAGCTAGGAGGTGCAGTGAATACAGCACCAGCCCTGGAATCAGGAGGACCTGAGTTCAAATTCACCCTGACACAACACAAAAAATTAGTGGTGTCACCTTGGGAAAATCACAACCCCAATTGCCCTCCAAAATGCAAAATAAAATAAATTAAAATAAAATAACAATCACATCATTCATCTAACCAAAGACAGGACCATAATACCTAACTATCCATCTTAACCAGACAGAACCACAATACCTAGCCATTTGGAGGGTAGCATGATCAGAATGTTTAAACACCACACCATAGATGTATGGTGTTTAAACCCCTCTTCCATTAACTAATCCTTTAACAAACTCCTCCTGACTTTTTAATATTCATGATTCCTGTTATGTAATTACATCTTTCCCTATAAAAATCCATCTTGCTTTCTCTGAAGCTGTTGGTTCCTCTTGGAACTTAGCCCGCTTCATGAGAGGCATCAATCTTGACAAACTCCTATACTTGGGTCAGAGGTGGTCTGACTCTGAATACTTTGAGAAGGTTACACCACAGCACATCATGAAACCCCAATGTTTTTTGGATGGGCAGGGCACCTATCTCAACAGTTACATTAGAAAATATTTTTTTTGGAATTTGATATACATAAGCAACCCAGAGAAATTTTTCACCAGAATTAGACCTAAGAAGTAATGTCTTCTCATCTGACATTGATTAGATATTCTCAAATCAAATTTATCTTTAAAATATAAACGTTCTGCAAGATGGCAAAGTAGAAACAGCACTTCAAAAGCACTCCAGTGCACTTCAAAACCATGTAAAAGGGGACTCTGAACAACTTCTGGATCTCCAGCACCCATAGAACGGCAGAGAGAAGCTAACCTCCCTCTGAGGACAGCACAGCAGCCCTGCAGGGAGTGGCTGGTGCAGCTGTCTGGGAGCTGAGCCCAGGCCCGCATGAGTCTCAGTTTTAGCCCCAGGGCGACCAGGGCAGCAGCCTGCTGGAGGGACCCCAGAAGACCAGGAGCTGTGGTGATTTGAGAATTATCAACACAGATATGCCTAGGACAAAGGGAGAGGTTAGTGCCCTATGGACATTGGGACCGGTATTTGGGACCGCGTCTGCAACTTCCCCTGAGGGTGAGAAATGGCTGAGGAGACATGGCACAGCTGCCATTTTGCAGCTTCAGTTGCAGCTTCAGCTACTGGCCTAAAAACTATAGGGGGATCCAGCCATAAGTCTTGGGGGTGTAATCGCTATTGCTTTAACCTCCCTGGATCTGGATTGCAGTCTGGGGTAGAGGTCTCAGGCTCTGTGTACAGCTTGACAGAGTGTGTGGGGGCTTCAGAGAGGGCACCCAACAAATACCTCTGGAAGTTGAGAAGACCCTAACATTTGGGACAGAAGCTCCAGTGTCTGGGGGCGGAGTCCTACTGTGGCAACAAGCCCCAAAGTCAAGTAACTAAGTGGTAACATGCCTAGGCAAAGGAAACAAACTAAAGAGAAAAAATCAACATTAGACTCCTATTTTGGGGCCAAAGAGGATGGAAGCATGGAACAGGAGGAGGACTGTGAGGTCAGAAATCCTGCACCAAAAGCCCCAAATGAAAATATGAGCAGGTTAGAGGCCATAGAGGACCTTAAGAAGGATTTTAAAAACCAAATAAGAGAAGTGGAGGAAAAATTGGGAAGAGAAATGAGAAGGATGAAGGAAAAGTATGAAATGAGAGTCAATAGCCTGACTGAGGAAAATAACATCTTAAAAAATAGACTAACTCAAATGGCAAAGGAGGCTCAAAAGGGCAATGAGGAGAAGAATGCCTTAAAAAGCCAAATTTGCCAGATGGAAAAAGAATCTCAAAAACTCACTAAGGAGATTCATTCCTTCAGAGTTAGACTGGAGCAAATGGAAGCTAGTGACTTTTTGAGAAATCAAGATGGTATTAAACAGATCCAAACAAATGAAAGAATAGAAGGCAATGTGAAATATCTCATGGGAAAAACCACTGACCTGGAAAATAGATCCAGGAGAGACAATTTAAAAATGATTGGACTACCTGAAAGCCATGATCAAAGAAAGAACCTAGAAATCATCCTTCAAGAAATTCTCAAGGAAAATTGCCCTGAGGTTTTAGACCCAGAGGGTGAAAGAGAGGTTGAAAGAATCCACCAATCACCTCCTGAAAAAGATCCCCAAAAGAAAACTCCTAGGAATATTATAGCCAGGTTCCAGAATACCCAGTTCAAGGAGAAAATACTACAAGCAGCCAAGAAGAAACAATTTCAATATTGTGGAAACACAATCAGAATAGCACAGGACCTGGAAGCTTCTACACTGAGGGATTGAAAGGCATGGAATATGATATTCCTCAGGGCAAAGGACCTGGGATTAAAAACAAGAATCACCTACCCAGCAAAACTGAGTATTTTGTTTCAGGGGAAAATATGGTCATTCAGCGGAATAGAGAACTTTCAAGCATTCTTGAGGAAAAAACCAGAGTTGAATAGAAAATTTAAAATCCAGACATAAGAAGCAAAAGATGCTTGAGAAGGTAATCAGGGAAAAATATCATAATGAACTTATCAAAGTTGAACTATTTACATTCTTACATGGAAAAACAATAACTGTGACTGATGAAACCTTTCTCAGTAGGAAAATAATTGAAGAAGGTTATATGGGCATATCAATACATATGTGAATGTGTGTATATATGTTTAAAAGTATACATGGATAGAGGGCACAGGTTGAATTTGGTAGGAAGGGATGATACTTAAGGGGTGAAGTTAAGAGGTGAGAGAGGAAAGTGGCAAGAGGAGATGTGGTGAGACAGGGTAGGGTAAACAATTTCATGTAGAAGAGGCAAGGGGAAGTGGTTGCAGAGGAGGGGAAGTACAGGAAGGCAAAAAGGCAAAACCATATTCTCATTGAAGTTGGCTTAGGGAAAGAATGACATGCATACTAAATGAGATATCTCACCCTGCATGTGAGTAGGGGGAAGGGAGATGAGAGGGGGGGGGATGATGGAGGGGAGGGCATTATGGGGGGAGGGGAGGTTGCAGGTACCCACTTTCAAAGAGGGACAGGATCAAAATAGGGATAGGACCAGGTGGGGGGTGGGATGGGTGGGAGGGAAATATAAGCAGTCTTTTACACTATATCTACTATGGTAATGTTTTGCATAGCTATACATATACAACACATACTGAATTGTTTATCTTCCCAGAGGCAGTGGATGGCAAGGGAGGAAGCAAATGGATCTGGAATTCGAAGTTTTAAAAGTAAATGCTTCAAATATATATAAATACTATTATTAATACTATTATACATATAATTGGGAGATAAGATGTGCAGGCATTGGGGTACAGAGATTCACCTTGCCCTAATGGTAAAGTCGAAGGGGGTATGGGAAAAGATACGGGAGATAGCAGATTGGATGAGGGGATATCTTGTGAGATTGCTATTCTGGGGTGGCGGGTAGGGGAATAATGGGGGAAAAATTGTAACTCAAAATCTGGTGGAAATGAATGATGTAAACCAGACGTTAATAAAGCATTTGTTAAAACAAAAAAAGATATAAAACTTCCCGAGGCCAAACTCACAGAGATCTTTGCTACTATATACATCTCCTTCCCTCAAGTGAGTGATTCTTACCCTGTGTTTGTGTGGGTGAATCTCTGTCTCTTTTGCCATTGTGTGTGTATGTATGTATGCATGTGTGTGCAACCATGTGGGTTTTGCCTGCTGTAAAGTCAATCATGAGAAGGATATACTTGTATATCATAGTGAACTCTATTTATTCAGCACTAAACTAAAGCAAAATATTCAAGAAACTAAAGCACAATATTCACAACAATATAACATAACAAATTGTTGCCAAGATGGCCCCATTGTCTTAAACAAGACAAACATATCATTATACACAATCTCCTCCATCAATACACAGTATTCAAGTAAGTCTTCCTTCTTCCTAACTAAAGGCTGACTTCCAACCATCCTTAAAGCAATCATCCTTAAGGGGTATCAGAAAGTCAAAACATCATCCACCCCCAGTCACAGTAAGTCACAATTTCATCAGTCAATACAGAGTACCCAAGTAAAGTCTTCTTTCATCTTGAATCGATTCTGGCTCCCAAATCCCTCAATTCCTCTTCCACAGACTCACCCACTATCATCTCTTGCCTGGATTCACACATGGAAAGCTCTCTACTCTGGTCTTTGGGGATTGCTCTACTCCAAGTCCTTCACAGTTTCTGGTTCTAGGAAGGCAAAACTTAACAGAACTACCACAACATTTACCCACATTAAGCTTAACAGTGCTAGCACGATATTTATACACATTACCAGCGCTATCATCTCAATTCAGTTTCTGTCTGAGAAAGTAAAACAAATCAACACAAAAGGTTTCTGCCTGGCAAAGCATTCACAATTCAACAGTATAGTCCTCTTTCAAGATTTCTATAACAACAGTAAAGTTCTCTTTCGACAGACAGAATGCTTCTGTCTGACAAAGTAACATCACCATAGACAGAACTGCAGAGTACTGACATAAACATTTTCTCTCTTAGCTCTGCTCACTCCCAGCTCTACTTGAGCTTTTTTCTATTCTGCTCCTTCCTGTTCCACCTTTATTGTTCTAACCTTCCATTCCACTCTTTCTGCAAGCTCCTTCTACCATGGACTCCATGTGATTATCTTATACCTATTAAGGGCAGGGAAAGTCTTCAAACCCCCTAATTAAAGGCCTAATGTATGCTGTATCCAACAGACACTCTTAATATAATCAAAGGTGAGCCTCAAAGGTACTTGAATAGCTGAAATAAGCAGCAAAGTACCACTTTGCTTGCCATTATACCTGCTTCTTTCACTGCATAATGATAAAGATCACGTTTGTACTAGGTTTCTGGATACTGATTCCCTGTAAATCCTAGAAGCTCAGTCTTCTCTAATTTAAGCTGTGAAGCCAAATATATGCAATGTCATATCTAGTCAGCATTAATCCAGTGATGTAATTTTCTTTCAATCCCCATTTTTCCACAAAACAATCTGCTGATGACTTAAAACACCCTTTGTTCTATTGGTACTAGGGAGAATCAATGATACATGTCTCTCTTGAGAGGGTATGAATAGTAAATAGGGGTGTTGGACTATATATCTTCTTATGATCTGTATCTAGGTTGCACTGATGATTCAGAAAGCAGTTAAGCTTATGTGAATCTGTAAGCACATAGATGAGCCCACTTTGATTCTAGAATGTATTCTAATCAAGAGGGTTCCCATTCTTTGTCATAATATAATATTTTGACTGTAACTTGGACTGGATTTTAGAGTGCCTCTATAACATGGTTGTCACTGACCATTAGAAATACTTCTTGGGGCAGCTGATGGCATAGTGAATAGAGCACTGGCCCTGGAGTCAGGAGGACCTGAGTTCAAATCCGGCCTCAGACACTTAACACTCACCAGCCATGTGACCTTGGGCAAGTCACTTAATCCCAATTGGCCCTCCAGAAAAAAACAAAAAACTTCATAAGTACTTCCATAGTCAAGTCAGAGTCAAGATGACTTGAGGTTTAAGTGAATTAAAGTTATTCTATACAGCAGTCATAAGATAGTATTCTGAAGGCAACCTTTCTGAAATATACTTAGAGCTTTATATAATGTGATAGTAGATCAAGTTGTAGGAACATGGGGTCATGTTCCATTTAAGAAAACTGCCTCTTGTGATTTTAACACATATTAACAAAAGCTATAAAATTTTACATGCCAAATCCTTTTAAAATAATGAATGAAAAAAATCTAAAGTGAAAGTGTCAAATTCTTCTAGAATATATTGCATGTATAGAATTTCTTTCAATATTAATTGAAAAAAAAAAGCTAGTCTCAAAGTTGGAAGCATAGATATCAAACTATAGATTTATAAATGACTTCACAGCTGTTTGTCGCTGTAACTTTTTTTTTCTTATTTCTACAGCACACTATGCATTTAAAACATTGAATGTATTGTTGATAATGATAAGGTCAAGATAAATGATTAATTTTACCCTTCTAATTGTGAAATTTCTGAATCTTTTCTCGTTTCAGGTCTTGTTTCCCCTGGATTCCATCATATTGAAGTGGATTCAAAGAAAGTAAGAGAAACATCCTAGATTTTTTCGTTCTCAGGGAAAAAAAAGAAAGAAAACAGTGTTTTCATGCCCAGGAGTTTTAGTGCCACTGGATTCAACATTTCCTTTTATATAGAATTATTTGATATTCTTTTGCAAGGTGCAAAGTGGGAAGAAAATCTGATTTCACAAATTGGTGTAAGTGAACATTTCTTTAAGTATTTTACTAACTTTTATTACTGGAGCTACTTGAAGGACTTAGAAGGCTGAACATCTTGTTGGCTTTTTCTTAGTTTGTTCTTGTTTTGTTTTATTTTTGTTTTCTCCTTGCTGTGTAGCGGGTCATTATGTATAGATGAGACTTGGGGAACATTGGTAAGATTTTCCTCTGTGAATCAGATTAATGTTTTAGTAACTTTTCAGTTTCTGGCTGCTATGGAAGTACACTCCTTTTTTTCCCCTAGCAAAGCTCTCCTAGATATTTTCCTGTTGTTAGGTGTATCTATTCTATGTTCATTTTCATCATTAATAAGACTGGTGGCAAAGTCAAAGCTATAAATGTAAGTTAATGGCATTTTAATAATAAATTCAGAATTTCAATATAAGAAAAAAAGGTATCAGATAAAAAAGTTCACTGGAAAAAAATCCAATATTTATATAGCAAAGTGGGAGGCAAGTTAACTAAGGTATAAAAATACTTTACTCCTTCAGGATGAGAGAAATTAATCCTGTTCTCTACCACTTTTCTCAACTAGGCCTAAGCTGGCAGGCACTGAGAGGGGTCCCTAACGGAATGTAGTTAAAAGTAGAATTCCGAGCTTCAAGAAAGAAGAACAATGGACAGAAAATTGTAATGTAGCCATTGGGTGATTTTCAGGTAAAGTATAGATATGTGTGTGTGTGTATTTAGAAATATCAAAGATCACTTATGTCCCTTTGAAAATCTGTTTCACATAGAAATACACATATTGCCCCCAAAACCAAAGTAAGCCACCAAAAAAACCCTGAGATCTGGAATGAAGGCACTGGACTAAATGGCCTCAGGGTTTTCAAGATCTAAATTGATGATTTTAAGTTTGCCTAACCCTACTTTACTGTAGTCTGCTTTGCTCCTCCTTTTATCTATTGTCTGTTCCTTTTTAAAAAGTATTTATTTTTGGTTTTCAATATTTACTTCCATAAGTTTTAAATTTTATCTTCCTCCCTCCTCCTTCCCTCCCCAAGATGACATGCAATCTGATTTAGCCTCTATGTATACACTCCTGCATTAGTCATATTGGATAGAAGAATTAGAATGAATGGGAGTGTAATGGCAAGCAAAGTAGTACTTAAGCTCCTTGTTTCACCTATTCAAATGCCTTTGATCTCTCCCTGTGATTGTAGCAAGCCTTTGTTGGATGTAGTATACATTTGTGTTGCCCTTAAAAGGTCTAAGGGAGTGTGGAAACCTTCCTTGACCTTAATAGGCCTAACTTCATCACATGGAGACCTACACTGGAGGAACTTCTTGAAAGAGCAGAATAGGAAGGATACAACAAGAAGGGTAGAATGGAAAGTAGCAGAGCAGACAAAAATTTAAGCATGAGCTAGGACCAAGCAAAACCGAGAAAGAAGATGTTTGTGATGACAGCACTCTGTCTGTTGTTCTATCTGTTGTTCTGTATTAATTGTGTTAATTTGTCAGTCAGAAGCATTCCATCTATTGAATTGAATTACTCTGTCAGAAAGAAGCACTCTTTTGATTTGTGTTGATTTCTCAGACAGAAAAATGAATTTAGTTGATAGGGCTGGCAATGTATGTAAATATTGTTGTAGCACTCTTGAGTTTGTTTTCCTAGAAACCAAAACTGTGAGGAGCTTGGAGTGGAGCAGTAATCCTGAGCTGCTATATGGAAAAAGAACAGAGAGCTGCTTATGCCTGAATCCAGGCAACGGTTGGGTAAGTCCAGAGAAGAGCTGGGAGAACTACCTACGTGAGAATCCAGGCAACAGTCAGGTAAATTCAGGAAAGAGCTGGAAGCAGCCAGCAACTGTAAGAGGATACATAGAATTTGGAAGTCAGCCATCCAGTTAAGATGAAAGGACATTTATGTGGGTACTCAGTGCTGACTGATGAGATTTGTAACTTACTTGTGACCTAGGGGTGGAGGACTTTGTACTGTAAACTACCTCTTAAGCATACTTACCTTAAGGATGATTGGAAGCTAGCTTGAGTCAAGATGAAAGAAGACTTTGACTTGGGTAATTTACACGGATTGATGAGATTGTGAATTACTGAATCACAGTTTTTTAATTCATTTTTAAAATTAAATTTTATGTATGTTTTTAGTTTATATCATTCATTTTCATAAGATATTGAGTTACAAATTTTCTCCCCATCTTTCACATACCCACCACCCAAAACAGTGATCTCACTCTATATGCCCTCCCCCACTCTGTTCTCTCCTATGTCCTCTCCCATCTCCTCTAAATATCCAGTAAGGCAAGATTTATCTCCAGTGGATATGTTGTGAAAGACTGACTATGTTTCCCTCCATCCTATCCCATCTCACACTTGTTCTATACTTCACTTTGACACTGTCCCTTTTCAAAAGTGTGTGCTGCTAACTACCTTCCCCCCAAATCTGCCCTCACCTTCAACATTCCACTCTCCTCCCCTCCCCCCTACTATCCCGTATGGTGAGATACCCTATTTAGTGTATATGTCATTCCCTCCCTAAGCAAAATTCAGTGAGAGTAAGGCTGACCCAATCCATTTTACCACCCTTTTCTTCCTTTCCATTGTACGTTTTCACTTGTCTCTTCTATATGAGATAATTTACCCCATTCTGTCTCTCCCCATCTACCCTCATTATATTCCTTTCTCACCTTTCAATTTCATCTTTTAAGGCTCATCCTTTCCAATTTAATTGATCCTATGCCTTCTGTGTACACCTGTACACATATATACAAATGCTCACATATGTATTCATAAGCCCAAATACCCACCTATATAGACATATATATATACACACACACACACACACACACACACACACATATATATATATATATATATATATATATATATACATATAAACATATACACAGATATTTATATTCCCTTCAACTATCCTCATACTGAGAAAAATTTCATAAGTTTGCATTATTCCTTATAGGAATGTAAATAGTTTAACTCTGACAAGTTCCTTATGATTTCTTTTTCCTGTTTACCTTCCATGCTTCTCTTGCTTCTTGTATCTGAATGACAAATTTTCTATTCAACTCTGTTTTTTTTTTCATCAAGAATGCTTGAAAGTCCTCTATTCCATCAGATGACCATATTTTCCCCTGAAACATGATACTCATTTTTGCTGTGTAGGTTATTCTTGGTTTTAATCCCAACTCCTTTGGCTTGCAGAATATCATACTCCAAGCCCTTCAGTCCCTCAATGTAGAAGCTGCCAGATTCTTTTAATCCTGATTGTGTTTCCGCAATATTCAAATTGGTTCTTCTTATATGCTTGTAATATTTTATCCTTGATCTGGGAATTCTGGAACCTGGCTATAATATTCCTAGGAATTTTCTTTTTAGGATCTTTTTCAAGAGGTGATTAATGAATTCTCTCAACTTCTATTTTGCCCTCTGGTTCTAAACCATCAAAGCAATTTCCTTGAGAATTTCTTGAAGGTTGATTTCTAGGTTCTTTATTTGATTGTGCCTTTCAGGTAGTTCAATAATTTTTAAATTATCTCTTCTGGATTTATTTTCAAGGTCAGTGGTTTTTCAAGTAAGATATTTCACATTGCCTGCTGTTTTTTCATTTGTTTGGATCTGCTTATATAGCATCTTGATTTCTCATAAAGTCACTAGCTTCCATTTGTGCAAATTTAATTCTGAAAGAATTAATCTCTTCAGTGAGCTTTTGTTATTCTTTTTTCCATCTGGTAAAAATGGCTTTGTAAGGCATTCTTCTCCTCATTAGCTTTTTGAGCCTCTTTTGCCATTTGGGTTAGTCTATTTTTAAGGTGTTATTTTGTTCAGTCAGGTTGCTGACTTGCTTTTCATGATTTTCTTGCATCATTCTCATTTCTCTTCCCAATTTTTCCTCCACTTCTCTTATTTGCTTTTCAAAATCCTTCTTAACTCCTCTATGGCCTGTAACCAATTCATATTTTTTCTTGGAAGTTTTGTTGCAGGAGTTCTGACTTCATTATCTTCCTGCCATTCTATGCTTTGATCGCTTTTGTCCCCTGAAAAGGAATCCAAAATTCAATTTCTGTGCTTGCTTTGCTTCCTTTGCTTGCTCATGTTGCCACTCAATTACTTGACTTTTGAGCTTTTGCCACAGAAGAACTCTGCTTTCAGAGAGGAAGGCTTTGTCCCAAATCACTGGGGTTTTTGCAGCTGCCAGTGCTATTAGTTGGGTGCCCTCTCAGAAGCCTCCACAGGCTCTGGCACCTGGTCACAAACCACAGGACCTCCACTCTAGACAGCAATCCAGATCCAAGCAGGATAACACAAGAGTGTTTACTCCTCAGAATGATCCCCCTACAATCTGTAGGCCAGGAGCTCTGAAGCAGCCATGCTGCAGTGGCTGCACAGCCACCATGCCTCAGCTGCTTCTCCTCCTGGGTGCATAAGCCACACCACACTCTCAATCCCCCTGTTCCCAGAGTCCACACTGACCTTTTACTTTGCCTTTGGCATTTATTAGTTGATAATTCTGGAAACCACCACAGCTTCTGGTGATCCACTCTCCTGAAGTCCCTCCAGCCACTTCTGGTCAGGGCCACCCTGAGGCTAAAACCACAGGCTTAAGTGGGGATAGTATGTGCTCCCAGCTTGTTGAGATGGCCCTGTCCTGTCTAGTTGCTTGGTTACCTTTAGTGGGAGATTTGTTTCACTCTGTCACTTTGTGTGTTCTGTAGCACTAAAGTTTGTTTAGAATCATATTTGGTAGGCATTTCAAGTGGTTATGGGTGGAACACATGGAGGTTTCCTGCTTCTTTTCCTGTCATCTTGGCTCCTCCCCACCATTTTATGTGGTTTTTTTTTAAGACTATGTGGCCACCTTAGAAACAAGTTATTATGTTATATTGTTGTTAATGTTTTGCTCTGGTTTATTGCTGAATAAGTAGAGTTCACTATACTATGTGAGCAGATCATTAAGGTTATTCACAAAAGCAGTCCTCAGCAGAACTGCTCCTTCTTGGCTTTAAAGAGTCGAACCAAGAGAAAAAAAAAGCAAAACAAAACAAAACAAAATAACCTTCACTCAGCCTTCAGACTTCATAGGTCTTTCTTTGCATATGGATCACATTTTCCATTCTGAGTCTTTTGGAATTCTTTTAGGTTCTTTCATTGCTGAGAAGTCCTAAGTCTATCAAAGTCAATCATCAAACTTTGTGGCTGTTACCATGTACAGTGTTCTCTGGGTTCTGCTCACTTTACTCAGCATCAGTTCATATAAGTCTTTCTAGGTTTTTCTGAAGTCTGCCTGTTCATCATTTCTTATAGAATAATAGTATTCTATTACATTCATGTACCAAAATTTGTTCAGCCATTCCCCAATTGATGGACATCCCCAAAATTTCCAGTTCTTGGCTACCACAAAGATAGCTGCTATAAATATTTTTAAACATATGGGTCCTTTTCCCATTTTTATGATCTCTTTAGGATACAATCCTAGAAGTGGTATTGCTGAGTCAAAGGGTGTGCACATTTTTATAACCCTTTGGACATAGTTCCAAGTTGTTCTCCAGAATGGTTGCATCAGTTCACAATTCCACCAACAATGTATTAGTGTTCCAACTTTCCCACATCTTCTCCAATATTTATCATTTTCCTGTTTTGTCCTGTTAACCAATCTGATAGGTGTGGTGTGGTACCTCAGAGTTATTTTGATTTGTATTTCTCTCATCAATAATAATTTAGAGAAGTTTTTTCTATATGACTAGAGATAGTTTTAGTTTCTTCCTCAGAAAACTGCCTGTTCCTATCCTTTGATCATTTATCACATGGGGAATGACTTGTGTTCTTATAAATTTTACTCAGTTTGTATATTTTAGAAATGAGTCCTTTATCAGAGATACTAGTTGTAAAACTTCTTTCCCAGTTTTCTGTTTCCCTCCTTATTTTGGTTGCACTGGCTTTCTTTGTGCCAAAACTTTTCAATTTAATGTAATCAAAATTATCTATTTTGCATTTCATAATGTTCTCTATCTCTTGTTTGGTCATAAATTCCTTCATTCTCCATAAATCTGACAGATAAACTACTCATTGTTTTCTTAATTTGTTTATAGTATCAGCCTTCATATCTATATAGCATTCCCATTTGAACTTTATTTTGATATATAGTGTCAGATTTTGGTCTTTGCCCATTTTCTACCATGCTGTTTTCTAGTTTTCCCAGCAGGTTTTGTCAAATACTGAGTTTTTATCCCAGAAGTGCAATGTATATATAATTAAGGTAACTGATTGTTATAGGAATGTAAATATTTAAGGTCTTCCCCGACCCTAGGCTTGTTGTAAAGCATACCTGGAGCCTATGGTGGGATGCTTGTTTCTCAGGAGATACTTTGTGATTGGGCAATGAGTCAAGAGGGTTGTTACATTCTCTGACCCAGTAGAAGGCTATACAATCCCTGATGTGAAACTTTGTTTTGGGGCTCACTTTGAGAAGTGTTGTGTGATTTGACCAGATGGGATTCTGGGTAGCCATTGAGAGCCCCTCAGCTTTGAAAACCCAGATGTTGATGCTTCCCTCTCTGGTGACTGTGATTAGGTAGGGATGTATGTAATGGTTGGACAGTTTGGAAGCCCATCTGCTGAAATATTTCTCTGTCTTGTAACTTCTGCTTGTATCCTCTTTATACTCTGAAGTTCGGGATGCTGACCTTTTTTCCCCTGAACTAGGTAAACAACCTATGTTTCATTGATTAAAGCAAGATTGTTATCCCATTTTGAGTTGCTTTCCTTTAGAAAGGCAGATCTAAGAACCTATTTTGGCAGCCATCCTGGGGACACTGGAGAGCTTGCTGCTACACTGATACTAGCAAATAATTTCCACTCTAGCAACCAACTCTCACAGATCTTCAACAAAGGTATCAGAGGTAATCTAGTTCACAACATTTATTTTCAGTAATCTCCCTAATGTCAACTATATAATTTATGTTCATGTCCAATATCAACTTAACTTCCAGCAATGTAGAATCCACAATCAATTGTAAGGTCTTTTATTCCATTCTTTTTTCTCAGCTTTAATTAATATAAAATTTTTTTCCTACATATATATCAGACCTATGTTTTGGTAACTCCTATCCATCACTTCTAATTTTGTTTTGGAAAAAGGGCTAGAAAAACCAACCTATTCCTTCTTATACACAACTTTTCAAATACTTAAAAATAATAGGTATCATCAACTCTTTCATTCTACTTTTATTCTAAGGGGCAGGAGGAGAGAAGTACATATGTGAACATAAACAACATAAATATAAAGTGAATAAATATTAATAAGTGTAAATTAGTAAAATCTATGTTAGTTTAGTAGGGATGACACTGGAACTGAAAGGATTAGGAAAAGCTTCATGCAGAAAAGTATATACAAGTGTAAAGTATATACAAGTATATTAAAGTATATACAAGTTCCAAGTTCTCAATGGCCTCTCCAAATTATAACATCCAGAACTGAGTAGAATATTCTAGAAGTAGTCAAAGGAAGCTTACTCTGGGATTGTGGTGTATGCGGTATTCAAGGAGGACCAACATTTCCAGTGTGAGGGCTTGCCAAGCCCTTTTCAGGGCTGCTCATCCACCTTTGTGGACCACCTATAAGCCAACCCTCACCTATGACTCCAAGAAGTTGTAGTATGTGCAGCATCCATACCACAGTAAAACCATCTCAGCAGATGGTTTAAATCAAGTTGTTTACCAACAGGCCTCAGAACCATTTGATGAGTCCAGAGAATGTCTACCCCTAAGCATGTGAAGACTTCTTCCAATACAATGTACAGATGAGAATAATTTGTTACAACATCATGAAGGCAGATGAAACTGACCCTGTGGCATACTTAGAATTTAGTCAGACATTGAAGATCCCGAGGTCATGCACTGCATCCTGGGCCATTGCTAGTCATCTTGGCATTTGCCTCACCACTTGACCTTAATCACTCTGGAAAAGAGAGTGAGGCCGACACCTTCTTGCAGCTTTCTCAAATTCAATTCATAAAAAGTCAAGACATCACCTAATGTTGTCTTTGGTCCTCTTTAAAAATAAAGGACAAGCAACAATTTTTAACATTCTGAACTTTATGTTTCTTTCAAATGAAGTCTGTGCCCTCTCTCTCTCTCTCTCTCTCTCTCTCTCTCTCTCTCTCTCTCCTATGCACACACATACATGTAGGTATGTATTATACAATATGTATACATGTATGTACTCTATGTATGTGTAATACTTCCCTATGAGTTGACTCATAATCAACTTGAAATCTACTGAAATCACTTGTTTTGTTTTGTTTTGTTTTTTCAAGATACTATCAGGAGACTCAAGTTTTCCAGAGCTAAGATTCAATAAACAAGCTGTGCCCTGAACTTGGCATAATGACAATCCTTTGTGCTCACCCTCTGAATAATCTCAGCCATAGCAAAATTAAAGAATTGTTTAATATAATTATTATATTGCTTTGACAAGAACCATGTGTTCTCTGAGCTCAGAGAAGCACCCGGTGTATGGGGTGAAGCCCTGCTATGAATCAAACTTGTCTCACTATTGCTGTTACCCCTGATTGTCATGGCTAGAGCTCAATGCATATTTTTTGGTATAAGTATTGAGGTTTAACCACACTAAGCTGGTTTCCCCAGTGGGAGCTGGGGGTCAGGGTGGCACATTTGTCTAATTTCCCTTCTTGCTTGCAAGCATTTCCTCACTATGAAAGTAAACTTCTATTTGATTCCTGACTCTCCTTTCTTTATCCTTCTCTGTTCAGCTCAGTCATCCACAGGTCAGAAGGATATGGTGGTGGTTATGCCAGTGCAAAAAAAGGGTTGGATAACAGAAGTATTAGATGATATAATAGGCAATACATTGAAATTGATTGTGGTGTGTGTGTATGTATGTATGTGTGTGTGTGTGTAAAGTGGGTGCTGAGTAAGAGGGAAGAAGACTAAAAGGTTGTAAACATGGGTACAAAAACAAAAGTAATGGTTATATTAGGAGGAGACTTAGGAAGAAATAATAATGGGGTCTGTTTTGAGGAAGTAGAGTTTGAAATAACTATAGAACAGAGAGTTCATTGATAAAAATGTTGTACAAAAGAATGCCAAGGAAAAATCTCTGTGATGCTCTACCAGAAATAATTCATCTACTTAACATCAATCAATTCAATTCAAATTAAATTAATTTAATTTAACTAATCATTTATTAAGTTGCTTTCTAAGTGCTAGAGGCAAAAAAAATCAAAAGAAAAGGACACATTATCTGACTTTGAGAAGTTTACATTATATTTGAAATGGGAGGAAGTGGGGTGGGGGAATTATTTAAAAATTAAAAGTTGACCTAGTGGAAATAATGCTGGCTTTTGAATAAGATATAGATTTGAATCATAGTTCTGCTACTTATTATCTATGTGACCTCAGTCAAGATGTATGACCTCTGGGGGGTGGAGTCAAGATGGCAGAGTAGTAACATCACTTCCATGGAGATCCAGCTAACAAAACTTCAAAATCATGTAAAAGGGGCACGATGAACAACCTGTGGAGCTCCAGAACCCACAAAATGAAAGAGAGAAGCTAACCTCCTGCTGAGGACAGTCCTGCAGCCCAGCAAGGAACAGCCAGCAAAGAGCACTGGGAGGGGCCAGCACAGTGCTCTTGGAGCCGAGCCCAGGCCTCTGTGAGTCACAATTTTAGCCTGAAGGTGGCCAGACCAGCAGCCGGCTGGAGGGACCCCAGAACACCAGCAGCTGTGGAGTCTCCAGAATTATCAACACATAGATGCTTAGGACAAAGTGAGAGGTTAATGCCCTATGGACTTTGGGACTGGTTGGGAGAATGTTTCAACTTCTTCCCCTGGGGGCCAGAAGCTGCTGAGGAGCTGGTGCAGCTTGAGACACATTGCCGCTATGCAGCTTCAGCTCTTGGCCTGCAAACAGTAGAAGGATCCCGTGATCCATGTGGTGTGTAAGCGCTCTTGCTTTTCCCTTGTTGGATCTGGATCTTGGTCTGGGGTGGAGGTCTTGGGGTGTGTGACCAGCTTGCCAGAGTGTGTGGAGGCCTCACAGAGGCCACAGAACTAATACCTCCAGAAGTTGAGAAAACCCCAATGTTTGGGACGGAAGTTTCCCTGGTTGGTGGCAAAGTCCTACTGTGGCAACAAGTCCAAAAGTCAAGTAATTGAGTGGCAACATTCCTAGGCAAAGGAAACAAAATAAACAGAAAATTTCAACATAATACTCCTATTTTGGGGGCAAAGAGGATCAAAACATGGAACAGGAGGAAGACTGTGAGGACAGAAATCCTGCACCAAATGCCCCAAATACAAACTGGCTACAAGCCATAGAGGATTTTAAGAAGCAGGTGAGAGAAGTGGGGGAAAATTTGGAAGAGAAATGAGAAAGATGCAAGAAAAGTATGAAATGAGAGTCAAAAGCCTGACTTAAGAAAATAACACCTTAAAAATAGACTAACTAAAATGGCAAAAGAACCTCAAAAAAGCAATGAGGAGAAGAATGCCTTAAAAAGATGAATTTGCCAGATGGAAAAAGAATCTCAAAAGCTCCCTGAGGAGAATCATTCCTTCAGAATTAGATTGGAGCAAATGAAAGCTAGTGACTTTATGAGAAATCAAGATGCTATATTAGCAGATCCAAACAAATGCAAGCATAGAAGGCAATGTGAAATATCTCAGGGGAAAAACCACTGACCTGGAAAATAGATCCAGGAGAGACAATCTAAAAATTATTGGACTACCTGTAAACCATGATCAAAGAAAGAATCTAGAAAACGTACTTCAAGAAATTCTCAAGGAAAGTTGCCCTGAGGTTTTAGACCCAGAAGGCAAAATGGAGGAGGAAAGAATCCACAGATCACTTCCTGAAAAAGATCCCAAAAAGAAAACTCCTAGGAATATTGTAGCCTGGTTCCAGAATTCCCAGATCAAGGAGAGAATATTACAAGCAGCTGGGGGGAAACAATTTCAATACTGTGGAAACACAATCAGAATAGCACAGGACCTGGCAGCTTCTACACTGAGGGACTGAAGGACATGGAATATGATATTCCTCAGGCCAAATGACCTGGGATTAAAACCAAGAATTACCTACCCAGCAAAACTGAGTATCTTGTTTCAGGGGAATGTATGGTCATTCAGTGGAATAGAGGATTTTCAAGCATTCTTGAGGAAAAAAAAACAGAGTTGAATAGATAAATTGACATTCAGACAAAAGAAGCAAGAGATACTTGAGAAGGTAATTAGGGAAAAGAAATCAAAGGGATCTTATCAAAGTTGAACTATTTACATTCTAACATGGAAAAACAATAACATTGACTGATAAAACCTTTCTCAGTATGAAAATAATTGAAGAAGGCTATACGAGTATATGAATACATATGTGAATGTGTGTATTTATGTTTACAGGTATACATGGATAGAGGGCACAGGTTGAATTTGGTGGGAAGGAATGATACTTAAGGAGTGAAGTTAAGAGGTAAGAGAGGAATGTGGCAAGAGGAGATGGGGAGAGATGGGGGCAGAGTAAACTGTCTCATGTAGAAGAGGCAAGGGGAAGTGGTCACAGGGGAGGGGAAGAACAGAAAGGCAAAAAGGCAAAACCATATTCTCATTGAATTTGGCTCAGGCAGAGAATGACATACATACTAAATGGGATCTCTCACCCTGCAGAAGAGTAGGGGGGAAGGGGAGGAGAGGGGGTTGGATGGAGGGAAGGGCATACTTGGGGGAAGGGTGGTTGGAGGCACCCAGTTTTGAAAAGGGACTAGATCAATGTAGGAAATGGACCAGGTTGGGGGTAGGATGGGTGGGAGGGCAATATAGACAGTCTTTTACAATATATCTACTACGGTAATGCTTTGCATAGCTATACATGTACAACATATACTGAATTGCTTATCTTCTCAGAGGGAGTGGGTGACAAGGGACGAACGGAATGCATCTGGGATTCGAAGTTTTAAAATTAAATCTTTCAAATATATATAAATACTATTATTAATATTGTTTTGCATGTAACTGGAAGATAAGATGTGCAGGCATTAGGGCACAGGGATTCACCTTGCCCTAATGGAAAAGTAGAATGAGGTATGGGAGAAGATATGAGAGAGAGAGCGAGAGAGAGCAGATTGGATGAGGATATATCCTGTGGGACTGCTATTCTTGGGTGGTGGTTAGGGGAAAAACGGGGAAAAAATTGTAACTCAAAATCTGGTGAAAATGAGTAAGGCTAGGTCCTGATTAGTGTGAATTCCACGGAGTGGTTGCATTATTTTAATTTCTACTTTTTGAAAATATATTTGTATGTAAAATATGGTAATTGATTACAACCTAACAGAAACATACAATAAAAATATTTAAAATTTAAAAAAAAACAGAGCTATTTAAAATTAAAAATAAAACAGAGCTGAAGAGAAATCTGGGCTTTCAAATATAAGAATCAAGAGAGGCATGAGAAGGTAAACAGGAAAAAGAAACCATAAGGAACTTATTAAAGTCGAACTACTTACATTCCTATATAGAAATACAATAAAATATTTTTTTATCAGTAGGAGGATAGTTGAAAGGAATATACATATATATATACATATACATATATGTATGTATATGTGTATATGTATATGTATGTGTATGTATACATATATATAAGTATATGTAAATACATATGTGTATATATAAGAGGGTATAGGGGTATGTATATATGCATATGGATGTGTGTATATATGGGTTCATGTATATATAGACAGAGTACACAGGAAGAGTTGAATATGAAGTGATGATATCTAAAAAATAAGGTTAAGAGGTGAGAGAGGAATATAATGAGAGCTAGAATATGGGAAATTAACTCATATAAAAGAGGCAAGAGAAAACTGTTACAATGGAGGGGAAGAGCAGGAAGGCAAAAGGGAATGGGTCAACCTTACTCTCATTGAATTTGACTTAAGAAGGGAAAGACATAAACACTCAATTGGTATCCAATAGTACAGGAAATTAGGGTGGAAGGGAATAAGGGGGGTGTGACTGAAGGTAGGGCAGATTGGGGGATAGAGTAGTTAGAGGAAAACACTTTTGAAAAGGGACAGGTTCAAAGTAGAATATAGAATAAGTGGGAGGAGGAATAGGATGGAGTGCAGTATAGTTAGTCTTTCACAATATATCTACTATGAAACATTTTGTGTAAATATACATATACAACCTATATTCAATTGCTTATCTTCCCAATGGGAGTGGGTGAGGAGGGAAGAAGGGAAAGAATCTGAAAATCAAAGTTTTCAAAATACATGTTAATTTTTTTTCTTTTTTTACATGCAGCTCTTATAACTCAGAACTAGAGGTGATTATAAAAACTAAGTTATTACCACAAAAAATGCAAAATGAAGGATAAAAAAATCTAACCATTAAAAAAAAAAAACTACAATGGGAATAGAGTTGACCAGGGTTTATTTTCAGAGGAAGATATTGAAGTAAAGAAACCCCCAAAAGAGTAATGTCAAATGGTCACCTCCCCAAAAAGAATTCATAGAAGATCTTAAAAAATATTTTAGGGGACAAAGTCAAGATGGCAGAGTAAAAGCAGGAACTTGCTTAAGTTCCTGCTCCAACCACCTCAAAAACCTGTAAAAAATGACTAAACAAATTTTAGAGCTACAGAACCCACAAAGTGAGAGAGAGAAGCAAAACTCCTCCTGAAGGCAGTCTTGCAGGCCAACTGGAAGGGACTATCAGTATAGGCTGGGAGGCAAACATAATCCTGCATGATCCATGCTGTCCCAGACTCACAGCCCAGACTTGCTGTAACAGACTTCAGGACAGTGAATCACCAGCAGCCATGGCAGTTTCCAGACTTCCCAATTAATAAATGACAAAGAGAAAGTAAAAGGTCAATGGGGAAATTTGCAGGAACTGGGTGAGAGAAAAGTGTGGTCTGGCTCTTGTTCCATGGGTAAGAGGTGTGTGGTGGCTGCCATATGGCCACCTCTGGAGCTCCTGGCCAGCAGATCTTAGGGGGAACAAGTGACCATTCAGAGAGTAATACCTCTTATTTTGACCTGCTTTTATCTGGATCACAGTCTTGGGTTGTAGTCCTGGGGTGAGGAATGCTAGTGTGCCAGAGCTTATAGTGGCTTTAGAGAGGGCAACCTCCTCATATCTCTGAAAACAGCTCTGACAGTATTTGCAAACCCTCAGCAATTTCGGACACAGCTCTCTCCACTCTGGAAAAAGAGTTCAACCAGGGCAAAGAGCTCAAAAGCAAAGTAATTGGCTGGCAAGATGAGCAAACAGAGGAAACACAGTTAGAACATAGAATTGTTTTTGAGGGACAAAGAGGATCAATATATGGAACCAGAAGAAGACAACAAAGTAAAAATTAATTCATCAAAATCTTCCAAGAAAAATATGAACTGGATGCAGGCCATGGAGGAGAAGGCTTTTGAAAAACAAATAAGAGAAGTGGAAGAAAAATTGGGAAGAAAAATGAGAATGATGCAAGAAAATCATGAGAAGTGAGGTAACAGCCTGACTGAAGAAAATAACACCTTAAAAAACAGACTCAATCTAATTGCACAAGAGGTCCAAAAAGTCAGTGAGGAGAAGAATCCCTTAAAAAGCAGAATTGGCCTAATGGAAATGTAGTTTCAAAAGCTCCTTGAAGAAAATAATTCCTTCAAAATTAGATTGGAACAAATGGAAGCTAATGACTTTATGAGAAATCAAGATGTTATAAAACAATTTCAAACAAATAAAAAATAGAAGGCAATGTGAAATATCTCATTGGAAAAACCATTGACCTGGAAAATAGGTCCAGGACAGATAATTTAAAAATTATTGGACTATCTGAAAAGCATGATCAAAAAAAGAGCCTAGACATCATCTTTCAAGAAATTATCAAGGAAAATTGCTCCGATATTCTAGAACTAGACGGCAAAATAGAAATCAAAAGAATTCACCAGTCACCTCTTGAAAAAGATCACTACAAGAAAACTCCTAAGAATATTATAGCCAAATTCCAGAATTCAAGAAGAAAATATTACAAGCAGACAGGAAAAAAAAAAAACAATATGAGTATTGTGGAATCACAATCAGGATAACAGATCTAGCAGCTTCCACATTAAGGGATTGAAGCACTTGGAATATGACATTCCAGAGGTCAAAGGAGCTAGTATTAAAACCAAGAATCACCTACCCAGAAAAACTGAGTACAATACGTCAGGGGAAAATATGGAAATTTGATGTAATAGAGGATTTTCAAGCATTCTTGATGAAAATCCCAGAGCTGAAGACAAAATTTGACTTTCAATAACAAGCAAAAGAAGCAAGAGAAGGTAAACAGGAAAAAAAATAAAAAAAGATTAGGAATGCATTAAAGTTGAACTATTTACATTCCTACATGGAAAAGCAATAATTGTAACTCATGCGACTTTTCTTAGGATGAGGATAGTGGAGGGGAATACATATGTGTGTGTGTGTGTGTGTGTGTGTGTGTGAATACACTTACATATATATGTATAGGAGAGTGTGTATAAATATATATGTGTGAGTGTGTATGTATGTATATATATACATAAGCATAGGGCACAGGGTGAGTTGAATATGAAGGGGTGATATCTAAAAAATAAAATTAAGAGGTGAAAGAGGAATATATTGGGATAAGGAGAAAGGGAGGGATAGAATAGGATAAATTACATCATATAAAAGAGGTAAGAGAAAGCTGTTACAATGGAGGGGAAGAGCAGGAAGTTGAAAAGTAATGGGTCAAACTTACCTTCATGGAATTTGGCTTAAGGAGGGTATACCATACACACTCAATTGGATATCTAACCCTACAGGAAAGTAGGCGGGGAGGGGATAGGAGGGGAGATGATAGAAGTGAAGGCAGAATGGAGGAGAGGGGAGTTAGAAGCAAATACTTTTGAAAAGGCACAGGTTCAAAGTAGAAAATAGAATAAATGGGAGGTGGGACAGCATAAGGGAAATATAGTTAGTCCTCCACAATATGGCTACTATTGAAATGTTTTGCATTCCTATACATGCACAATCTATCTTGAATTTTTTATCATCCCAGAGGGGGTGGGTGAGGACAGAAGAAGGGACAGAATCTGGAGATCAAAGTTTTAAAAACAAATGGTAAAAAAAAAAAAAAATCGGGGTGGCTAGGTGGCGCAGTGAGTAAGAGCGCTGGCCTCGGAGTTGGGTTGACCCGAGATTGAATCCGGCCTCAGAAAATGGGCACCCACACATAAATAATGACTAGCTGTGTAACCTTGAGCAAGTTGCTTAACCCCAATTGCCTTATTAAAAAAAATGTTTTTTTACCTGCAACTGGAAAATAAGATATACAGGCACTGGGGTATAGGAATTCATCTTGCTAGGGGCGGAGACAAGATGGCAGAGTAGAAACAAACCTCCCGCCACTTCAAATTCATATATGAGGGTACTATGAACAAGCTTTGGAGCTAGAGAACCCACAAAATGACATAGAGAAACTAATCTCCCACTGAGGATAGCACAGCAGACCAGCAGAAATCAGCTTGCACAGCAGTCTGGGAGCTGACCCATTAATAATAAATACTATAATTAATATGATTTTACCTGTAATTGGGAAATAAGATATATAGGCATTGGGGAATAGAGATCCACCATACCCTACTGGAAAAGGTGTAGGGGGTATAGGAGAAGATATGGGAAAGAGCAGACTGGAGGAGGGGATATCCTGTGGGACTGCTATTTTGGGGTGGTGAGTAGGGGAAAAATGGGGAAAAATTGTAACTCAAAATCTGGCATTAAATGAATGATGTAAACCAGAATTTAATAAAGCATTTTAAAAAAGAAAATTCTAGAAAAAAATAATCAAAATAGAAGTTCAATGAAAGGGTCTGGAGAAGAGGGTGCATAGTAAAGAAGTAGAAATGACTTATATTCCATTATTCCTCACTAAAGAACAACTTATAAGAATATAAACAATTTCTATATTTTTCTCATGTTTGCACCATTCAAGTACCTACCCCCAACTTATTTGTAAATATTTATTGCTCTCAGCTGTAAATATTAATTTCATTTAATCTTTCTTGATAAACTGGTATTCTAATTGAAACAAAAAAAAGAAATCCATCTTGCCCTACTAGAAAGTTAGAGGGGGGAACTAGGAGGAGGATATAAGAGAGAATAGATTGGGGGAAAGGGTATTCAATAAGGTTTGCTGTGTTGGGGTGGAGATTAGGGAAATGACAGGGAGAAAATTTGTAACTCAAGATTTTGTGAAAATGAATGTGGAAAACTAAAAATAAGTAAATATTTTTTTAAAAGACTTTAAAAATCAAATGGCAGAGATGGAGGAAAAAGTAAAAATAAAACAAGAATAATCCAAGTAAAACAGGAAGATTATGAAAGGAAAGTCAACCAAATAGAGAAGGAAATCTAGAATATTAAGGAAGAAAATTCGAATTGAGCAAAGTGAAGACAGCTAAATCATTAGAGATCAAATAATAAATAAACAAAATATAAATAATGAAAAGATGAAGAGAAAGTGAAACCTCCTGTAAGAAAGTCAATAGATTTGGAGAATAGATCAGAAGAGAAAACATATAGTTTGACTAACTTAAAGTTATGACAAAAAAAATCTAGATAGAATAATATAAAAAATTATTAAAGAGAACTGTTGGGGAAGCTAGGTGGCACAGTGTATAGAACAAATGCCCTGGAGTCAGGAGGACCCGAGTTCAAATCCAGCCTCAGACACTTAACACAAAAAACTAGCCCTGTGACCTTGAGAAAGTCATTTAACCCCAATTGCTTTATCTTCCTCATTTATCTTCAACTGCTCTACCTTCCCTCCTCCAAAAAGAAAAATAAAATTGTCCTAAAGTTATAGAATAAAGGGGGGAGGAATAGAAAATAGAAAAAATCCATCAATCACCACTTAAAAGAGATCCTATGATTAAAACTCATAGGATATAGTCAAATATAGTAAAATTCTGAAACCCCCAGTTCAAGGATAAAATATTAAATACATCAATATTGAAACAATTTAAATAGGAAGGTGCCACAATTAGAATCACACAAACCTAGCAGCAGAGACATTAAAAGATCACAGGTCTTGTAACACTATATACCAAGGAGCAAAAGAACTGGGGACCCGGCCAAAAAATATCATAACCTGCAAAGTTAGGTGTTATCCTGCAAGAAAAAAGTGAACATTTTATAAACTCTCAGATTTTCAAGACCTTGTTTTAAAAAATCCTTAACTTAACAGAAGATTTGACATACAAGAACCAAGAAAAATATAAGGCACATAACAAAGACTTAGAGATCCATAAAGACCGACTGTATACTTTTTACATATGTGAAATGTATGTCTAAGATGGGTATTAATAATGGGGTAGCTCATAAGAAATATTGGGGTGAACTTGAATATGATGAGAATTTAAAAAGTAAAACCATTTAGGAGCAGCTAAAAGGAATATTTTATGCAAATGAGGTATAAGAGGAAGAATCAATACAGAGGAATTAGATGAGGGAGGAGGCCTGGTAGCTCTGGTAACCTACTTTCATTGGCAATAGCTTTAAGAGGAATCAAAACATATGTATATTTAGAAGAGTATGCAAGTCCTCTAAATTCAGAAGAAATAAAATGGTAGGGGGATAGGGAGGAATGAGAGGATAAGGGAGGGATCTTTAGAAAGAAGGTTGAGGATATAAGCACAAGGGGAGTATAGAAGAGTGTTTAGATTTATGGGAATGGGAGGATATGGGAGGGATCCTTGGAGGGGAGTACACAAGAAATAGGATGGCAAAGTAGTTTGTAGAAGTAGAAGTGGCAGAAGGGGTAAGAAACAAGAGATATGCACAAGCAAAAAAAACAAAGATGAAGAGTAGAATTTTTTAGGGAATATATGTGTGTGTGTGTGTGTGTGTGTGTGTGTGTGTGTCTATCTATAGCTATAGAGAATCATATCCAAACTTAATTGTAGCCTTCTGGGGAGTGGCAGAGGTGTGTGTGTGTGTGTGTGTGTGTGTGTGTGTGTGTGTGTGTGTGAACAAAGTAAAAATGCACAGCAGAGAACAAAAGAAAACTTACAAGGAAGCAAAGAAAAGATAGTTCTCAACACAATGTACATTATTCATCTTACAGGCTTTCTTGAAATGAAAATTTATTGTTATATATTTTTAATCCTCTCTTATAGTCTGCTAGGAACATGACATACTTTTCTTTTTCTTTCTTTGTATTTAAGCTCCAACATTTAAGGTTATGATATGTTCTTGTTTCTTTTCTCTATTTGTGTTCTAGTCTCTGAGTCTAAGATATTTTTTTAAAGAAAAGGAAAGGGGAGGCTAAGTTGCTCAGTGAGTAGATCACTGGCCCTAGAGTCAGGAGGACCTGAGTTCAAATTCAGCCTCAGACACTTAACACTTACTAGCTGTGTGACCTTGGTTGAACCCAGAGCATGCATCAAGATGACAGAGTCACTGGCAGTAGTGGTGGTTTCCAAATCTCTCAGCCCACAAACCCCAAAGACAGCTTGGAAAGTCAGCAGGAAAGATCTGTCTCACTTGTGTAAGAGTGGAGCACAGTTCAGTAAAGGTTGTACCAGCACAGCCCTGGCCACAACAACCAGAAGCAGGCCTTGAATGTGACTGAATCAATGGTGGCAAGTGCAGTGGCTGCTTCCAGAGTTCTCAGTCTACAGATGGTAAATGGATAAAACAACTGCTCAGAAGGTTATGAGTGTCTTTTTGCTGGCACTGAGGCAACACTGTTTCTTTGCCCATACTCAGATTCAGGCCCCAGTCCTTGGTCGCAGTCCAAGGGAGAGGAAGAGAACTGGCAAAACAGAGCTTGTGGGTACAGTGGAGGGGAGATCCTCTTCAAAATTCCAGGGCAGAAAAAAAAAAAACGTGCTTATGGTTTATCACAAACCAGAGCACAAGGCAGGAGATGAGTAAACACCTGTCCTTAGATGAACCTTGGAACAACTGAAAACTTTAGAGGTCCTTTGAAATATCTCTGAAAACAGCTGTACAAAACCCCTCAAGCTTGGGACAGTCCACTGTCCACCCTGGAAACAGAGCCCTACATTAACAAACAGTTTAAAGTCAAGTAATATGCTGGGAAACTGAGCAAACAATGGGAAAAAATACAACTCTGACTATAGAAAGTTACTAAGGTGATAAGGAAGATTTGAACATACACCTAGAAGAACACAACAAAATCAAAACTCCTGCATTCAAAACCTCCAAGAAAAATATAAATTGGTGTCAGGGCATGGAAGTGCTCAAGAGGGATTTTGAAAATCAAGTAAGAGAAGTGCAGGGAAAATTGGGAAAAGAAAAAAGAGTGATGCAAGAAAATGATGAGATAAGGGTCAATAGGTTGGTAAAGAAAATAAATCTGGGAGCAGCTAGGTGGCGCAGTGAGTAAGAGCATCAGTCTCGGAGTTGGGATGACCCGGGATCAAATCCAGCCTCAGAAAATGAGTACCCACCCATAAATAATGACTAGCCATGTAACCTTGAGCAAGTTACTTAACCCCAATTGCTAAAAAAAAAAAAAAAAAAGAAAAAAAGAAAGAAAGAAAGAAAGAAAGAAAGAAAATAAATCCTTAAAAAAATAGACTAGGCCAAAAGGTAAAAGAGGTCCATAAAGTCAACGAGGAGAAGACTGCTTTAAAAACAGATGAATTGATTGAATGGAAAAGGAGGTGCAAAAGCTCACTGAAGAAAATAATTGTTTAAAAATTAGAATGGAGCAAATGGAAACTAATGACATTATGAGAAATCAAGAACCAATAAAACAAAACCAAAAAAATATAAGATAATGTGAAATATCTCATTGGAAAAACAACTGACCTAGAAAATAGATCCAGAAGAGATAATTTAAAATGTATTGGTCTACCTGAAAGCTCTGGACCAAAAGAAAAAAAGCCTTGGTATCAAGAAATATTTCAAGAAATCATCAAGGTGGTGTGGCTAGGTGGCGCAGTGAGTTCAAATCTGCCCCAGACACTTAACATAAAAACTAGCCATGTGACCCTGGGCAAGTCATTTAACTCCAATTGCCCTCCAAAAAGCAAAAAACAAAAACAAACAAACAAAAAACAAAGAAATCATCAAGGAAAACTTCTCTGATATTCTAGAACAAGAAGATATAATAGAAATTTGAACGAATCAACCAATCACCTCCTGAAAGAGGTACCAAAATGTTAACTGCTAGGAATATTATAGCCAAATTACAGAGCTCCCAGATCAGGAAGAAAATACTGTAGGCAATCAGAAAGAAATAATTCAAATATTGTGGAGTCACAATTAGGATAAAACAGGATTCAGAAGTTTCTATATCAGATCTACACAACCTGTAGATCACGAACCATTAGTGGCCTCTTCAATAAGATAGGGGGATTTCAAGCATTACTGATGAAAAGACCAGAGCCTAATAGAAAATGGTAAATATAAGACTCAAGAGAAGCATAAAAAGGCAAATAGCAAAAGAAAATCATAAGGGATTTAATATTAAACTGTTTACATTCTTCCACGGAAAGATGATGTTTGTAACTCATGAGACCGTTCTAAGGGGGTGGCAAATTTAGTATGGAGTACAAGGTTAATACAAAGACTGATGACGATTTAGAATCACCATGGTGGGCTGACAATAATGGGGATAGTGTGTGCTAATCATTAAAGGAACAATATCAGTGGTTGAAGAAAGGTCCTTTGAGAGGAGCAGAAGATTAATTACAAGCATAATGTCACAGAATACTTGCTTATATTGTGTTGCAGTACTCATAATAGACAATCATTTCCTTCTTTCCCTATCTCTTTCTTTCTTCTTTACTTCCTTCCTTCTATCTCTCTTTCTCTCTCTCTCTCTCTCTCTCTCTCTCTCTCTCTCTCTCTCTCTCTCTCTCTTTCTTTTCCTTTCTTTTTCTCTTTCTGTAGATCTTTCCTTGCTTCTTTCCTTCCTTGATTCCTTCCCTTCCTTCCTTCTTTTCTTTTTCTATTTCTTTCTACCTTCTCTATCTCTCCCTTTCTCCATTTTGCCTTTTCCCTTCATTCCTTTCTTTCGTTTTTCTTCCTTTCTTCCTTTCATTTTTATTCCTTCCTTCCCTCCTCCTTCCTTCCTTCTTTCCTTTCTTCCTTCCTTCCTTCCTTCCTTCCTTCCTTCCTTCCTTCCTTCCTTCCTTCTTTCTTTCCTTCCTTTGTTCCTCTCTCTCTCTCCTTTTTCTCTTTCTGCTTAATTATCCATACCCCTTTCTCTATACTGAAAAAAAAAAACCCTGAATATTGATATAAGGCACCTGTCAAGGCATCCAGTTTAGTCCCTAATTATTTTAAACATGAATTGATTACAATCAAATTGCACCCTTTTTCCTAAATTAGTTCTTCATGATATGGGTAGATTTGGAACAACATTGATCTGAAAACAGAATTTGTTTGTTTGCTTTTATCAACTTTACTTTATATCATACCATTAGTAAGAAGAATCTTAAAAAAATATTTGAAAGTAATTTTCTTTAGTTTGAAGGGATTGAAAACCAGCAGTTTATTAGAATAAACAGAGTTTGTTTATTTTATTCACAGACAGAACCCTCATCTCTGGAATACTAATGAAAAAAGTATTTTACCCATTCTGCTGCCCATATTTCTCACCTACTTTCTGCAGCCCTTATCCAATAGGCACAGCTTTATTTGGGCTCTCCTGAGAAGAATTGGTTGCTAGAAGAGCTGTCATTCCAGTTAAATTAGTGGTACCTGCCTGTTGTTAGATACAACCCAGATGATAACCAATAACTGCAGCTTTCCCTTGTTTATGCAAAGGAAAATCAGGAGAAAGATACTTGAATATGATCAACATAGTAATAAAGGTTTGCGCTGGACATCAATATGAGGTACCTGCTTGACAAGGTACTTATCCTTGTTCTTAGTAATATGGCAGATACTGATATCTCATATCTTATTGATGCTTTCTCTGTTGGGGAATTCTAAGCTGTTTATACCCATAAATGCCTTACTAAACTCTAGAAAGAGCATTCAGCACTATTTTCACTATAGAAATAAATATTTACCTTAGATTTCAGGTATTATTTTTAAGAGTCAAATTTTATTATATATGAACTGGGATAGGAACTGAGACTGTGATTTCATTGAAAAAGACAATGTTTAGATGAGGGGACCTTTCTACCAATGCAATTCAATACCTTCTCTGCTTATAGCACTGAAAATTTAAGTGAATTTCCCAGGGCCACATAGTCAATATGTTTTATTTCAAAAGTCAAACTTGAATACAAATCTGTATCTGATGTATACTAGCTATCCAATGCACTATTATTGCACACACACACACCCACACCCCCACACCCCCCCCATATATATATATATATATATACACACAGATATAAGCTATAACTATATACATACATATATGCATTATTTATAATTACTCATATATTTGTACATTATTGATCTAATAATTCTCCTAAAGGTCCTTGTGCTCTTTTGATGCATTGCTTAGCTAAATACTTGCCTATGGTCTAAATTCTGAGAGTGCCCACTAAATTCTTCTCTCAATAGAGAAAACTAAATATTTTAGGTTTTCAATAATTGTCAAAATAAGTCCAAAACCCAAAAGATTGGGGGGCGAGAGTAGAAACAGCTTGTCCAAGCCTCTCTGCCCCCAGATTCCCCCCAAACTATGTAAAAGGGGACTCTGAACAACTTCTGGAGCCCCAGCACCCACAGAACGACACAGAGAAGCTAACCTCCCGCTGAGGACAGCCCAGCAGCCCTGCAGGAAGGACCAGCACAGAGGTCTGGGACCTGGCAGCGCGCAGAGCGCAGGAGCCGAGCCGAGCCCAGGTCCCTGTGAGCCGAGGTTTTAGCCCCAGGGCGGCAGGGCCAGCAGCCAGCTGGAGGAACCCCAGAACACCAGGAGCTGTGGCGACTCCAGAATTATCAACATAGACATGCCTAGGACAAAGTAAGAGGTTAGTGTCCTATGGACTTTGGGACCTGTATTTGGGGAATGCGTCAGCTCCCTCCCCTGGGGGCTAGAAGCCGCTGAGGACAAACTCCATTTTGTAGTTTTCAGAGGCAGCTCCGGCTCCCAGCCTACAAATCGTGGGGAGATCCAGCGATCAGTCTTGGGGGGTAATCGCTCTTGCTTTAACCTCCCTGGATCTGGATTGTGATCTAGGGTGGAAGTGGTGGGTGGGTTTACAGCTTGCCAGAAACGGAAGTTGCCCCCCACACGTTCGGGACAAAAATTCCTCTATCTGGCCTTAAAGCCATAGTGTGGCAACAAGCCCAAAAGTCAAGCAATTAAGTGGCAACATGCCAAGGCAAAGGAAACAGAAAAATGCAACCCTAGACTCCTATTTTGGGGGCATAGAGCGGGAAAAGGACTGTGAGGTCAGAAGTCCTGCTCCAAAAGCCCCAGGGGAAAACATGAGCGGGTTGCAGGCCATAGAGGACCTTAAGAAGGACTTTAAAAATCAAATAAGAGAAGTGGAGGAAAAATTGGAAAGAGAAATGAGAAGGATGCAGGAAAAGTATGAAATGAGGGTCAACAGCCTGACTGAGGAAAACAACACCTTAAAAAATAGACTAGCTCAAATGGCAAAGGAGGCCCAAAAGGGCAATGAGGAGAAGAATGCCTTAAAAAGTCAAATTTGCCAGATGGAAAAAGAATCTCAGAAGTTCACTGAGGAGATTCATTCCTTCAGAGGTAGACTGGAGCAAGTGGAAGCTAGTGACTTTATGAGAAATCAAGATGCTGTAAAGCAGATCCAAACAAATGAAAGATTAGAAGGCAATGTGAAATATCTCATGGGAAAAACCACTGACCTGGAGAATAGATCCAGGAGAGACAATTTAAAAATTATTGGACTCCCTGAAAGCCATGATCAAGGAAAGAACCTAGAAATTACCCTTCAAGAAATTCTCAAGGAAAACTGCCCTGATGTTTTAGATCCAGAGGGCAAAATAGAGGTTGAAAGAATCCACCGCACACCTCCTGAAAAAGATCCCAAAAAGAAAACTCCCAGGAATATTATAGCCAGGTTCCAGAATCCCCAGATCAAGGAGAAAATACTACAAGCAGCCAGGAAGAAACAATTTCAATATTGTGGAAACACAATCAGAATAGCCCAGGACCTGGCAGCTTCTACACTGAGGGATCGAAGGGCATGGAATATGATATTCCAGAGGGCAAAAGAACTGGGAATGAACCCACAGGTCACCTACCCAGCAAAACTGAGTATTTTGTTTCAGGGGAAAATATGGTCATTCAGTGGAATAGAGGACTTTCAAGCATTCTTGAGGAAAAAACCAGAATTGAATAGAAAATTTGACATCCAGACACAAGAAGGAAGAGATGCCTGAGAAGGTAATCAGGGAAAAGAAATCAAAAGGAACTTATCAAAGTTGAACTATTTACATTCCTATATGGAAAAGCAATAATTGTGACTTATGATATCTTTCTCACTATGAAAATAATGGAAGAAGGGGGTGTGGTCATATGAATACATATGTGAATGTGTGTGTATATGGTTACAGTTATATATGGATAGAGGGCATAGGTTGAATTTGTTGGGAAGGGAGAATACTCAAGGGATGAAATTATGAGGTGAGAGAGGAAAGTGGCAAGAGGAGATGGGGAGAGACAGGGTAGGGTAAACTATCCCATGTAGAAGAAGCAAGGGGAAGTGGTTGCAAAGGAGGGCGAGAATAAGGAAGGCTAAAAAGGCAAAACCACATTCACATTGAATTTGGTTCAGGGAGAAAATGACATACATACTAAATGGGATATCTCAACCTGCAGCAGGATAGGGGGAAGGGGGATGAGAGGAGGGATGATGGATGGGAGGGCATTCTTGGGGTGAGGGGAGGTTGGAAGTACCCACTATAGAAGAGGGACAGGATCATGTAGGGAATGGACCAGGTGGGGGGTGGGATGAGTGGGAGGGAATTATAAGCAGCTTTGTACAATATATCTACTATGATAATGTTTTGCATAGCTAGACATGTACAACATATACTGAATTACTTATCTCCCAAGAAGGAATGGGTGACAAGGGAGTAAGGAAATGGATCTGAAATTCGAGGTCGTAACATTAAATGTTTCAAATATATATAAATACTATTATTAATACTCTTTTGCTTGTAATAGGGAGATAAGATGTGCAGGCATTGGGACACAAAGATTCACCTTCCTCTAATGGAAAAGTCGATGGGGTTATGGGAGAGAGCAGATTGGAGGAAGCGATATCTTGTGGGACTACTATTCTGGGAGGCTGGGTAGGGGAATAATGGGGGTAAAATGATTGTAACTCAAAATCTGGCGGAAATGAATGATGTAAAACAGAAGTTAATAAAGCATTTGTTTAAAAAAAAAACCAAAAATTTCCAAGTATCCCTTCTTCCCAGATAGACTTAAATTTGTAGCAGACTGGCCAGTGGATGAAAATTTGGAGGTTGCCCCTTAGTCCCTAGATTAATAAAGTAGTTGAAGTCAACAGACTTGGAGTATAAGGCTCAATTGTTCTATTTACTGACTATGTGAAGATTTCTGTCACTCATTTTTGGCCTCATTTTCTTCACTGTAAAATTTTTAAAAATTTTTAAAAATTAGAACTGGTCATTTTTGAGGTTCTTCCAAGTTAAATAGTTCATGAACTATGTGAACCAGAAAGAAATATTTACATGTTTCAGTGATAAAGCTCTATTACATAAGAGACTACATAATTCTCTGGCATTAGATAAAAGATAAAATCAGGGATTGATCATACAAACTTATTTGCATATTTTACTTAATAGTTGGGCATAATTATGCTATGATCATAATATTAACTAATAACACTTTTCCTATCTAATTTGAAGGTCTTTTTTGGGTACATTTCTTTTGCTCATGAAAAGTTTCGTAAACAAGCAGATGACTCATGTAGAAGAGGCTTAATTGGAAACCAAAGTTAATATGCAGCACTTTTAATGAGGAAATTGTAAAACTCTAGTCTTTTTGACTAAGAATCCTATGTCCTAATGGAAACTTGAAGCCCCAAAGATTTTGCTCTGCTACAATTCACTGACTTCTGAGAGATCTGGCATTAGAATTGCAATGGATATCACTGCATGATAAACATATTAATCACAGGGTTAATATGAAGGAAAAAGCTGAAAATTTTATTCATTAAGATTTCAGAAGGTTTGATGTTCCCTTAATTATCATGATGTGCTTCAGTGGACATTTCTGTCTAATTGTACATGACTCTGTGTTGAAAGACAATTGGAGAGGTGAACAGAAGCAATTTGGGCAAAAAAGAAATAAAACAAAAATCCTCAAATATGTTATGGAAAGAAAAATACTTAGAGCAAGGTAGAAGTATCATTTTCTGTCTTAAATGATATTAGCATGGATCAGAATGATTCAATTATTTCTCAGTTTCTTTTTATTTCATACTGATTTAATTCATTGACATTGAAGTAAAGCAACCATTATTTTCAAGGTGCTATTCTAAGGCAATGAGTTTGCCATGCAAATTTTTGGGCTGATTTTTTTTCACAGAGAGTGATAACTTGAGGATTTTTTTTTTGCTTTTTGGAGTGCAATTGGGGGTTAAGTGACTTGCCCAAAGTCGTATGGCTAGTAAGAGTGTCAAGTGTCTGAGGCCGGATTTGAACTCAGGTCCTCCTGACTCCAGGGCTGGTGCTCTATTCACTGTACCACCTAGCCACGCCCTCATAACTTGAGGATTTTTAATGAAATAGTAGATACTGAAGTAATCTCTTGAGTAGTTCAGTTTTATGACTGTCATGAGAACAAGATAAACTCTTGTCAGTCACTGTTATTGAATAGATACTACATACCTTGTCCTCCCATTTTAGTGTACTGATAATTTAATGTAGTTTTAGTGCACTGATCGTTTCCCTGATCTCATGTCCTCTTTCAAAAAAAAAAAATTAAAGGTGCCATCCCTTGACTCAGTTCTTAAAGAGGCCTATTCACTGAATGGCCATTATTTCACCCTGAGTGTTTGAAAAGGCCTTAGCCTAAAAGGGCCAGGGTCTCCCATTGCATCCTGGGTCATCTACAGTCATCCTGATGATTATCTGATCACTGGATCAAGATATCTCTGGAGAAGAAAGTGAGGTTCATGACCTTGCACAGTTCTACCTCACTCAAATAAAAGTCAACTGCAAGTCATGTCATAATTTCCCTGATGCCATGGTCCTCTTCAAAAATGAAGAAGAAACACAACTGATAGTTTGATGGATCTATTAATGTGGTTACTTTCTCAAGTGGTAGAGATAACAACATATTCATATCATCTCCTTCTATGCAATGCTAGTCCACATATCCGTATAAATCCTAGATAGGGCCATAGGGGCATATTTAATCTAATTGGCTAAGGGATTTCTTTTAGTTTTCAACATTATAGGAGTTTCAATAGGGCATATGAGTTGTCTAATCCAACTCACAACAAAACTATTTGACAACATCAAGACCTCTTTAGTACTGATATATTGAATATATAATGGTTGGCAAACCAAAACTTTAATGTCTCAGTGGTTTCAAAGGTATAGATAGATTAGTTCACCCCTCTTCCACTGAAATTACACCAGCGACCCCTCCTCACCCCCTCCTCAACTGTTCACCATTTCCCCCTTCCCCCTTTCTTGTCCCCTTTCCCTTCCCTTTTCCTCTCCCCCTCCTCTTTCTCCTACCCATCCTTCCCTCCATTCTTTCTCCTTTCTCCCTTCCCTGGCCTAGATGATGCTGTGGTGGAAACGGCTAAGGAGGCCCCGGAGCCCGCTGAGGCAGACATCACTGGACTGTGCCAGGACATGTTCTCCAAAACGGCCACCTACCTAACCAGCAAGCTGACAGCCACCAGTGAAGTTTATAAACTTCTGGAAAATATGAACAAACTGACTACCTTGAAGTATCTAGAAATGAAAGATATTGCAATAAACGTAAGTAGAATCCTAAAGGACTTAAACCAGAAATATGCCGCCCTTCAGCTTTATCTGGATCAGATCACTTAAATTGAGGAGCAAGTAGCCACTCTTGAACAGGCAGCTTACAAGTTGGATGCCTATTCAAAGAAACTAGAAGCAAAGTACGAGAAGTTAGAGAGGCGATGAAAGAATTCTTTAGCACAAAGACTTTAACTATAAGAATGTTTTATAAGAAATATGTGGGCTGGGACTTCTCATTAGGCTTCAATTCCCAAAAGGAAGCCATGCTGCTGATCCAAGGAGAATCCCAGCCCCCACCTCTGGTTTGATATGTAACTCTGGCCACCCCCGTGTTTTCCTCAGCCTGTACCCCTGGAACCTCATCTTAGCCTGTGCTTCCTTGTGTGCCTGCTCAGAAATCAGGATCAACCCTATCTGGAGCAGACACAGATGAGAGGCTCTCAGCTCCCTGGCCCCTCCCTTGCCCCCACCCCACTCATAACCTGTTCTTCAGGTTAAATAAAAAATGCCAACAAAATTACACCAACACGTTATTATTTTGAGAACTGGATAAGATAATATCTGTGAAATGTTTTATAACCCTTAAAGTGCTATATAAATGCCAGCTATTGATGGTATTGCTTTTGTTGCACTCATTCAAAATGTGTCATGGGATCAATGAGAAACTTTCTATTATAAATAGACAAGGTCCCTCTTGATTCAAAACTGTGATCCTTAATGGGGCAAATGACTGTAATGAGGAATACAGCTTTCTGTCCATCAAAGATTCATTATTGGATCCATTGACAAAGTCTAAGGTAAGTTTTTCCCTTTGTGAGAGAAGCCAAGGTGAAATTTTGGGTCCTGGTAAGAAAGTTTATAATTCAGATTAACCTGAATTAAAGGAGCTAGTTTTTTTCTTAGTCTGGTATATATAAGCAAACACTGGACAATCATTTTTGAATATGTAATGGTAGGTATTCCCTTCATTTATGGCTTTTATTAGATAATTTCTGAGGTCCCTAACAACTTCTAAATTCTACAATTTTGTGAGAGGAATATAATAGGGGCCAATTGCCTATGAAGAACATTCTTTGAAGTATACTCAGATATTCCCTGACTATGTCTAGTTCAAATACTTTAATGAACACCAACTTTTGTCCATGGTGATTCAGAGTTTTGGTACTGTGGGATAATGGTAAATCCTCTAATTGGTTGTTGAGTCAGAATTAAGTAGATTAATAAAGGGAATAATCTCTTTCACTCTTGTCCTATTGACTTTCAAGCATAAAGATTATTCTAACTATGTGGAAGCTCACAAGTCATGAGCATGTGATTTATTCTTGTGTGTGTGTTTGTGTTTTCTTTCCTGATGCTAGATAAGTTATTGATGTTGAAGTTGTCCTGTGGGAACTAGATCTTGAAAAAGTCCAACTTTCTTAGGAGTCCTTGAATATGTGTAAACAAGGGCTGAGTCATATGCTAGAGCATTAATGGCAGAAGGTGGGGATTAGATGAGTTATTGTCAGTCTCCTAGCATTTATTAAATGCCTACTCTGTACCATGAACTGTGCTAAACACTGGGGACTTAAAAATGGCAAAAACTATCCATTCCCTCATGGAGCTCAGTCTACTGAGGAATTCAGCATTCAAACCCCTATTTACAAACAAAATGTCTACATGATAAATTGGAGATCCTGTCAGAGAAGAGACCCTAAATTTGAGGACTAAGAAAGGCTTCTTAGAGAATACGTGGTTTTTGCTGATACTTGAAGGAAAATAGAGAAGTAAAGAATAACATTAACTAGGGAGAGTGCTCCACAAATGATGAACACTTGATTTAAAAGCTCAGGTCAGAATGTGCTCAGCCACACATATCTTGTGTAAGGAAAAGGAAGATCAATGTCACTGAAATGGAGAATATTTAGAAGAGATTAGCATTTAAGGACACTAGAAATATAGAAAGTAGATAGGTTAAGAAGGAATGTAAGACTCAAACAGAATTTTTTTATTTTGTCCCAGAGGTGATAGGAAATAACTAGAGTTTATTAAAAGGGTATGTGGAATGGAGAGATAAAGGCAATATGATTATATCTATGCCTTTTATTTCATTGTATTGTCGAAAATGTGCTTAGAATAATTTACTTAATGATTTGATTTTTGGAGGACTTGTGCCAAAATTGCACAATAATACAATTATACAAATAATACAATAATACAAATTTTGTTATAGTTTTCACTTGATATTATATTGCTATGTCTGCTATTGACCTGATGATTTTTTTCCCTATAGTTTATATAGAAGATGGTTCCCATTAAATCTATCTCTCCCTTTAGCACAATTTTATATTTCTTTTTTGAGGGGTTCAATTTTCCAGGTAAATGGCCAATTCCAAGGAGATTCAAGGAATTTAGGTTTTCAGTAAATTTAGGTACAAATAGGATATGTAAGCGTCTAGGTAGTGCAGTGGATAGAGTGCCAGGTCCAAAATCAGGAAGACTCCTCTTCTTGAGTTCAAGTTTGACCTCAAACACTTACTAACTATGTGATCCTGAGCAAATCACTTAACCTTGTTTGTCTCAGTTCCTCCTCTGTAAAATGAGCTAGAGGAGGAAATGGGAAACCACTCTACTATCTTTGCCAAAAAAAAACATAAATAGGGTTATGAGGAGTTGGACATGACTGAAAAAACTCAACAACAAAAGAGAATATATAAAAGTGATGGAAAAGGTGGAGTATCTTAGTCAAAGTTGTAGCCTCTTCTTGCAAGCTCAGTAATAACACCTCCTTTTTCTGGTAATTTAACTCACATACACAAGATGAATATTAATTTTCACCTAATTTTCTGTTTTCTTCATCTTTTTTGAACATGATCTTATTGGTTAGAAGTCAGTGACCATCATATCTTGAAAGATTCCCTATGATTTAAGTTATTAAAGATCAATAGAAATCCGATTACATGCCTGGTAAAAATGATCTTTAAAAGAACATGCATTTCTTTCTGAGACATCTAGGTAGCACCAATCATTTAATCACTTTTTGCCTCAGATTACTTATTTGTAAAATAGAGATAATAAAAGCACCTACCTCATTTCATTCCCTTTCCCTTCTATAGACCATGTATTAATACAGTATGTAGGAGTCTATCCTGGAATATGATGACCTTCATTGGGTGATATAAGGAACACAAAAATGTCATCAAGTTTTATAAATCATGGCGATAACATACTATCATTGCTATGTCTTGTTTGTATGTGTTGTTACTTTTTCATTCTAATGACTTGTTAGATGTTTTCCAGTGACTTGTTAAACTTTCATATATTTCAACTGTAGGTTGTATTAGGAAAGTCATGGTGTCTACAAATTTTGATGTGATAAACACAGTGTTCTTTATCCTGATCAGATCACTGGAATATTATGCTCATTTCAGTTCTGGATGCCACAGTTTAGGATGGGCATCAGTAAATTTTAGAACAAGTGATTCATACTGATGTGAAAGTTGGATGTAAGTTGGATTTGAAGAAATCTGAGATGCTTTTCATTGCTGAGATTCTGTGATTCTATTGTGTGTGTGTGTGTGTGTGTGTGTGTGTGTGTGTGTGTGTGTGTGTGTGTGTAGGAGAAGGAGGAGGAGAGGGGTTATCTCTTAGCAGATAGGTTATGTAATTCTTCTAGAATTTTCCATCTTTCCTGTATAGAGAAAGTGGAAAGGAGGGGACATACATTAGGGTATGAATATTGGACATGTTTGTTTAGGTAAAAAAAAATCTCCCAGCATTTCTCCACATGATTGTGAATTTAGGAGAGAGCTCTAGATAGATCTGCCAGAACTAACAGAAGAGGGATCCTCTAGACTTTGAGGACAATTTGGCTCTGAAGACTCAGATGTTTATGAAGCTGAGAGAAAATAGGTGCATGGTTTCCCAGGTACTAGCCTGACCCTTTTTTTTTTTGCTCTGGCTCTGGAACAGGCTGCATAGGTGCTTGGTTATCTTATGCAATACTGACTGGTTCTATGTATTGATGTGCTTGATTGCTGCTCTTTCCCTATTTCCACATGAGATTTGGATTAGGCTGTCAGAACTATGCTTCCTTAGTGGTGATATGCCAAGGACATTCCTGTGGACTACACTGACACCTTTTTGTAAATTGTTTTACATATGCTATTTGATCCTCATAACACCAGGTGAGATAAGTATATTTATTATGGTCATTTTAGAGATGAGGAAACTAAGGCTGATAAGAGTTAAGTAACATAACCAAAGTCATGACCTAGGAAGTAGCTAAAGAGATATCCAAACTCGTCTCCACATTATGGTAAGCTGCCTCCTAAAAACATCAACTGACAATTTATGGAGGATATCTGTAAATTCTATTGATGTTTATATATATATATATATATATATATATAAACTCTATTTTAATATAATTATAACTGTTATATAATTAATTTCTTTTTGATCCTATATATTTTATTTTATCCTTTTAATGCCTTTATTCTGAAAGGTATTAATAGACTGCACCAGACTAGCAAATGGGTTTTTGGCACAAAATATGTTTTAAAAGCCCTATTCTATTCCATAAGACCTGGCAAGAAGAATATGGCTATGAATAATTTGAACTAATACAAAGATCGAATGTTGAAGGGTTACAGGGATTGTAGAGGTCATGTAGTCCAAAGTTTCTTCTTACAGAATTAAAAAAAATACTGAGGCCCAAAGAAGTTACGCAATTTGTTAAAGGCCATTTAGTGATTGAGTAGAAGACTGAAGATTCAAAACTTTGTCCTCTTATCTTCAAACTCATTATTCTTTTCATTGCACCATGTTGTTTTCTTTATAGGGGAAGTACCTATATTGATGGGTACCTCCATTGAAGCATCAAAGTATCATCTGCAAAAAGAAAGTTTTGCATTTAATCATGGTCAGGTTGTCTCATTCTAAATTGATAAATTATTCCTTCTCCTTTATTAATAGGTAACTGATAGTCAAGTTGAGAGCAAAGATCGTTGTATTATAAAGATTTTAGCAGAATTCTCTCAAAGTATTCATGGAATAGGTGTGGCTGAATTGGTAGGTCTAATCAGACAATAAGACCGTTCTGCATTTTATTGCCTAGACTATAAAAGGGACTTTTTAACTGAGGGTAAGAAACAGTTTTCATTATAGAAACTTCTTTTTTTTAATGTCATTATGAGATAATTGTAATGACCAAGTCTACCCCAGTGAAGAACTGAGCAAATGCAACTTCATACCTTCCTTGAAGAAGAAGAGGATTATAGATGTTCAATATTGTGCATACTTTCAAACCAGTCAATGTTTTGTTACTTTTGCTCATCTATTTTTTTATCTTTATTATAAGAAATAGCATGTTGGGTATGGGAATAGGGTAAAACATACCCCCAAACAATACAGTAAAATTGCTTATCCTAGTACCTGTTGCTTGAAGGCTAAGCATGCTACATTCCAACCCTCCACAAAAGTTCTCAGGTACCCCCAAAGTCATTTGGGGATCATTTAATCACTCTTTTATTAGGTCCAACCTGTGTCCATATTGTTCCCTCAAGTTTATGGGGGTTCTTTGAACCTTAGTATCATTTAAGCATTTAACAGTCATATTAGCCTTTAAAAATTAATATTTACTTCAAAATGTAGCAAGAACAAACATACACACAGTCCTTACTCTCAACATATGGTGGGCATAATACTTCCTTGTACCAACTCAGTTTCTGAAGAGTAGAAGGGGACTGGTTTTATAGCTTAACTGAGTTGTTTTATAGCTTGGTCCTGCAAAGTACCAAATCCAAAGACCCTTCTTGTACTCATGTATCAAGTGCTGTATCTTTGTACATCTTCCTTGTTGGGATGGTAGGAACATCCATCCTGGAATCTTGCTTTCAATTTCACCATAACTGAAGTCTAGGCAAGGAGACTCCACTGCCAATGACTAGAATTGAAAAGGAAAAACAAATATCAAAACCATATCAAAATCCCAATCTTGTTTCTCAGGGCCACAAGTCTTGAAAGGGGTGTACAAAAAGGTTAGTCATTGTGCTCACCCCATTAATTTCATAACAAACATGTTGGGGATGAAGAAGATCTTCATACCCTTACTTACCTGGGGAGGGAGGGAGGATTGAGAAGATTTTAACTGCTCCAGTCTTGTAGCTTTAATCCACAGCCTATTCTGTCTCCAAAGCTAATGAATAAGACTATCCCCATCCATATGCTTCTCCCAGAAGCAGACATCTTCTTCCTATGTGATCTTGGGCACATGAAAAACTTAGTAACTATATTACACACATATACATATATACATATATATATATGTGTGCGTGCATGTGTGCATGTGTGTATATATTCATATGTGTGCATATATGTGTGTATGCATATACATACATGTGTATATGTATTATATATATAAAGACTCAAAATGTTTGGAAATAAAAATAAAAATTTAAAATATAAGCATTATAATTTTAATTTGGATTAGAAGAGGGTAGGATAAGAGTTATTTCAGATTCCTTGTTGATTTTAGCTTCAAAAATAAAGGAAGGAGATGAAGCAGCATAGGGAATTCACATAAAAAAATAGATGACTGCTAGTATTACTATTTCATATTTCTGATTCCCTGGATTTTGTTGTGCCAGGCTATGAGAGTGGCTGCCAACTGGCAGGGTAGCTGTATATTCATTTTTTATAACATGGCAATCTTATTTAACTAAAGAGCCTGAGTGGCTCTCTTTCACTATCACAAGGAATCTTGACATAGGTTAAGCCACCAGTGTTCCATTGCCATCTAGCTTGAGGCTAATGATACTCAGCTTTTTCACTCTACTATCACCTGACCCTTATCTCTTCATGGTTAATGGAGAAAGGAAGAAACAGAATTATGTAAGCAGAGATACTTTAACATCAATCCATTTTCTATGAAGAACAGTTAACAGCTCTCACAGCAACCAGAAATCAGCAGATTGAAAAGACCACTCTACCACATGAGGAAGGTAAAAGTATTTATTCTCACAAACAGCTTATATAACTCTGATGTTGTAAAAGTCATTGCTTCTATATGGAAAGCCTGATTTCTACTTATAAAGAGACCAGTGAAGATGACCAAACTTTTCCATTACACAAACTTGGCAAGATGATGCAGTATATATATATATATATATATATATATATATATATATATATATATATATATATAAGCTAAACTAAATAATGACAAATTCAGACATGAAAATAAAAGAACTTGTCTATATCTCCCTGCTTTGGTATAAGCAGGAATGTCATGATAAAGGTAATTCTAGTTTAAGCATGATGAGAAATTTCTTATTGGATTTGTAAGGCTTTTTGAAGTGATTCAGGTCAGAGCAATTGCTACAAACAATTACTAAAATAGGATACATAATAAAGGGAAATTTGATAAGACTCATACAATTTTAAATATCTGAATTCCTTTACTGGTCTTTGGGGTGTTCATATAATCAATCAGAGGGCTCTGAATGAATCAAATTGAGGATAGTTAAGAAATGTAACTTGAGAGACCCCTTCAACCCCAAAAGATGGAATAGATACTACAATGTCACAGGGAGAGATGTATAGTATACTAGGAGAACAAGAGACATGGCTATGTATTATTAGCCAATCGTAAGTTTTGATTGTCGATGAAAGTGTAAAGGAAGGGGTACAGAAGAAGCTGGTAAATTGCATCTTAGAAAATATAGTTCAGATTGAAGAATTATATGAAATCGAAGTCAACTACTCAGAGTTATGATGCCCACATATCACAAATTACTATATAAAATCACAAACCATATATATCATAAATTCTTTGTTTAAGAGGATACTGGATGATATAGGACACAAGAAGATACAGATGATACAGGGAGTTACAAAAAACCTGTCAAGAAAAGTGAAATGGTCTTTATCTTTTAGATAAGATATTATTTGTTGCTGTGGTTGGGATTTGCTGTCTTCATGCAGTCAAATGATTGATTAGTTAGAGCAAAGATCAAAATCAATTGAATTAGAAGAAAGAATGAATATGAAAAGACATTACATAGAATTATAGTACAACAAACTGAACTGTTCAAACAAGTTGCTAATGCCCCCCAAACCCCCCCCAAAAAAAGAAAAATAAAAGATGTTGACCTTACCATCATTGTCTTTAAAAGTTGAATGGTATCAAGTAGTTTCTACAATAAGGCCAGAAGAGGGCATGACTTTCCTTAACCAGTAAATACTTAATTTTTCCTTGTTAATATCAGTTTTGAATGAAAACATTCATTAAACACTGTGGAGAAAAGAAGAAGATTAAAAGTACTCACCCTTCTCAAATTAGTAAACATCAGCCAAAGTGAAAATAAGCGTGTGAAAATTTTGACATGAGAACCAAAGCACTTTGTACAAAACAACCACACATAAAAGAAATATTAGGAGTACAACAGATACAAAGAATTCCAGTAACTAGAACAGACTTGTGGGAATTTCTAAAACAATTGATTTTCATCATAGATTTCAACAAAACCATTACATTTGAATTCTAATACCTCAATTCAGAACATACTAAACAAGAGCATGGAAAAGAGTCCTTTAAAAAATTAAATTGAGAAGACTATATGGGTTATACCAAAGAGATAATTAGGAAATGTGTGAAGACAAAATAATCTTGAAAGCATTGAAATTATTTCAAAAGTTGCCTCAGGGATGAAAGGAGACCAAAAGAATAGAAAAAACTTGCAGATCATATTAGTACAACAAAAAGATATATAAAAAAAACCACTAAAATATTAGAAGAGAACAGGGAAGTTTTAGTAAATAATTTTCTACAGAAAACCACATTTTTCAAGTTCCACAACTGATTGAAAGTTGTAGAAAATTAAAGATCCCACTGTCTTTATCTTTGCTGATTAAGTTTAAAAAACCAGCATTTGGGCTGAGTAAAGGAATATGTACCCTTAGAGGCTTTCCTTCATTAGGAGTTCTTCATGTGTGTTAAAAAATCTTTTGAGGAATGGAACCGAAGCTATTTCTCTATTCAGTGAATCTCTTATTAAGAACATTAAACAAATAATAAAACATAGGCTTAAGCAGGCCAAAATGTTAATGTTATACAAGAAGTTTTGCACAAGATTCACTAGAGGGGGTTAGATTTTCAAGAAGCTCCTTTTATGATGTATTTGTGCTTATTTAATTAATTCCAAAGTCATACTAGGTTTATTGATGTTTTTTTTTTTAACTTCAAAAATGAGAAGAAAAAAAAACATTGCTAAGTACATAGCAGACAATAAGAGAAAATTCAATGTAAAATAATAAATGTTAATTTCAAGAAAACCTATATAATAAATACTACATATTGTTTTCAACGTTGCCCAGCTTTCTTGTTAGTTTTATTTTGATCTCCGGTGTGCAGTTTTTACTTGTTTCTCCTCTATCCTCACCAAGGCTAAATATAAATGTATATATATTTATCTTTCAATACATACATACATACAAATACATACACACATATAAACATATACATATATACACACATACACATACATGTAAGGCTGCACTATGTTTATTTCCACTCATCATTGGTTTCTCTGAAGGTGGCCAACATCTTCTTTCAGAGTTCCTAGTCTTTCCATGTTTTTCTAAATCAATCAGCTCATCATTTCCTACACCACAGCAATACCCCCATCCAATCACATCATACCTGAGAAAATATCTATAAAATATTTCCCCCAATTTTCTGCATTCCTTCCATTCTTGGCTACATAGGCTTCATTTATACAAGAAGAATTCAATTTAAAATAATCAAAAATTATATTTTTTGCACTTCAGTAATGCTCTCCCTTTTAATTTAAGGTTTTATACTATTAAGTCTACTTCCTTTACTTCTTTCTTGTTTTCTTTGAAGTTCCTGAGTTTTTGCTCTTCTAAATGTAATTCTGTCATTAATATTTTCTAATGCAGTAAGTATATATATATATATATATATATATATGTGTGTGTGTGTGTGTGTGTATATATATATATATATGTATATATATATATATATAATTTAGTTGGTATGACATTGAATAAATAGGTTAAAATTGTCTTATTAAAAATTTATATTGAGGGGCGGCTAGGTGGCGCAGTGAGTAGAGAGTCGGCCCTGGAGACAGAAGGACCTGAGTTCGGATCCGGCCTCAGACCATCAATGCACACACAAACAAAAAACCTAGCCGTGTGACCTTGGGCAAGTTACTTAACCCCAATTGCCCTCCAAAAGGCAAAAAAAAAAAAAAATTATATTGACTTTACCTACCCAAGAAAAAAATAATATCACTTCAGCTATTTAGATCTATTTGTAATAAAATTATTTTATGTTTTGTTGATGTTTCTTTCTTTCTTTCTTCTTTTTGGAGGGCATTTGGTGTTAAGTAACTTGCCCAAGGTCACATGGCTAGGTTTTTGTTTGTGTGTGTTAAGTGTCTGAGGCCACAATGAAACTCAGGTCCTTCTGACTCCAGGGCCGACGTTCTACTCACTGCGTCACCTAGCTGCCCCTTCCTGATGTTTCTTAAACAAGACATACCATCTCTGAACTCCAGCATATTTCACTTGCTGTCCTCCACAACTGGAATGCTCTTTCTCCTCATTTGCTCTGCTTTACTTCTCTGGCTATCTTCAAGTCCAAAGTAATATCATACCATTTAAAGAAGCTTTCCCCCCAAAATTTTAGTAATTCTAGTACTTTTAATCTATTGATTATTTCTAATTTCTCCAATATATATTTTGTTTCATAACTGCTTATAAGTTTTCTCCCTCACTATGCTGCAGCTTTTTGAATGTGAGAAGTGTCATTTGTCTTTCTTTGAATCTTCAGCTTTCAGCACAATGCCTGACTTTTTAGTAGATATTTGATAAATGTTTATTCACTGACTGAAACTGTTGAAACCATCATACTATGACATTCCCATTTATTCAAAATAGATGGACAAATGGTCTATACATAAATAACCAAATAAATGGGGGGAAAAGTATTTTTGTCCAGAAACTGACTTTTCAGTTATAAGGTCAATTTATTATATTTCTTGGAGAGATGCTATAGAAGGACCAGGACCTTGTGGCATTATTGAATCAGGGAAGATAGTGGTCTGGGTTGAATTTGAGAAACTATGTAGAACTTTTAACAATCCTAATAATTTCTCTGAAACAAGCCCACTTCTTCTATGAAAACTATTCTCTAAGTGATATAACATGTTTGGAAGTCTTTATATACCACAAATGCTGAAGATTAAAATACAGGTTAGTGGGAGGCAGAGTCAAGATGGTAGAGTAGTAACAGCACTTCCATGGCGCTCCAGCCCACACCACTTCTAATTTATATAAAAGGATACTCTGAACAAACTCTGGAACTACAGAACCCACAAAATGACACAGAGAAGCTAACTTCCCACTGAGGACAGCCCGTCAGGGAGCAGCCAGCTCAGTACACCAGGAGCTGAGCCCAGTCCTGTGTGAGTCAGAGGTTTTAGCCCCAGTGCAGCCCAAGCAGCAACCAGCTGGAGGGACTCCAGAATAACAGCAACTATGGCATTTCCAGAATTAGCAACACATAGATGCCAAGGAAAAAGTGAGAGGCCAGTGCCCTATGGACTTTGGGACAAGTACTTGGGAAATGCAATCAGGATAAAACAAGATCTGACAGCTTCTACACTGAGGGATAGAAGGGCTTTGAATATGATATTCTGGAAGGCAAAGAAGCTAAGATTAAAACAAAGAATCACCTACCCAGCAAAACTGAGTATCATGTTTCAGGGGGAAATTTCATCATTCAGTGGAATAGAGGACTTTTAAGCATTCTTGAGGAAAAAAACCAGAGTTGAATAGAAAATCTGACATTCAGATACAAGAAGCAAGAGATGCTTGAGAAGGTAAACAGGAAAAAGAAATCATAAGGAACTTATCAAAGTTGAACTATTTACATCCCTACATGGAAAAAGGATAACTGCAACTGATGAAACCTTTCTCAGTATGAAAATAGCTGAAGAAGTGTATATGGGCATATGAATACATATGTGGATGTGTGTATATATGTTTACAGGTATACAAAGATAGAGGGCACAGATCCAATTTAATAGGAAGGAATGATACTTAAGAGGTGAGGTTAAGAGGTGAGAGAGTAATGTGGTGAGGGGGAATGGGGAGAGACAATGGCATGAACTGTCTCATGTATAGGAGACAAGGGAAGGTGGTTGCAGGGGAGGGGAGGAACAGGAAGGCAAAAAGGTAAAACCTTATTCTCATTGAATTTGGATCAGGGAGAGAATGACATACATACTAAATAGTATATCTAACCCTACAGGAGAGTAGAGGAGAAGCGGGTGAGAGGGGGGATGATGAAAGGGGAGGTGGGAGGGAAGGGGGGAGGGAAGTTAGAAGCACCCTCTTTTGATAAAGGACAGGATCAAAGTAGGGAATAGACCACGTGGGAGGAGGGATAGGAGGCAGGGAAATATAGTCAGTCTTTTACAATATATCTGCCATAATAATGATTTGTATAGCTACACATGTACAACATATACTGAATTCTTATCTTCCCAGTAAGGGTGGGTGACAAGGGAGAAAGGTAATGAACCTGGAATTCAAAGTTTTAAAATCAAATGTGTAAAAATATATAAATACTACATTAATACTATTTTACATATAATTGGGAAATAAGATATATAGACATTGGGGCACAGAGATTCACCTTGCCCTACTGTAAAAGTCAAAGGGGCTATGGGAGAAGAGATGGGAGAGAGCAGATTGGAGGAGAGGATATTCTGTGGGACTGCTATTCTGGGGTGGTAAGTAAGGGAAAAATGGGGAAAAAGTTGTAACTCAAAATCTGGTGGAAATTAATGATGTAAACCAGAAGTTAATAAAACATTTGAAAAAAATGTAGGTTAGTTAAAGGAAACTAAATAGACAAGGTTAACACATATAGGACACCAATAATTAACTATATTTAAGAAGGTAAATAAAAATATTTTTTCAAAGCAATGTGCGAATGGAAAAAGAAATGCGTCACTCTAGAGAGAGCAATGAACAACATATGACAGGATGGCCTAAGCACTATACTAATATCCAATGAAAGTAAACTTATTTAAAATAAGACCACTGACACATTGAATATTCTTTGTGAAGTATTTATGGATGAATGTGATCAAGAATCACATGTAGAAAGCACATAAATGGGCCACAATATTTACTAATGAATATGATACAATTAAACCATGTAATAGTGGGTTTACAAAATAGATTGATTTGATCCTTTAAAGATAAACTTAATTGGTTGGAGGAAGCTGCTCACCTTATACTCTGGTTCAGAAGGAGATCTCAGCAACAGCACAATCTTGATTGCTAAACAATATTGTTATCAACTTTCCTTCCCTATCTAGTGCCTAAGGGAAAATGGTACTAACAAGACTAGAGGTCCCCTTTAATTTTCTCTATAAAGTCTAAAATTAAAAATTTTTGTAAATAGAAAGTGCCATAAAAATGTTAGACATCCTAAATATTATAATTGCTTCACTCATCCTGTGAATACGACCCAGCCTCAAACTTTTATGAGCTCTTAAAATACTATAGTTCTCTTGTACTACCCTTTCATGCAGTGTTGGTATTGTTTTCTCTCCCAGGTTTCTCCAGTCAGTAATGGGTTTCCTAGGATTTTCTTCTGGTACTTCTTCCAGGCTCTATTGTCCTCACTCTTCATTTCCCCTTTTCTGTGAGCCAAAGGTCTTTGTGGGTCACCTCCCTTTGGAGTTGGAAGTGGGTGGTATGGAATATTGAGCTAAATTTAAGAGCATTGCTGAAAATAACTGCACAAGTTGTACTGGAAAAGCACAGTAATAAGAGAACAAACAAACTCTCTCCAATAGGCCAGAAATTCTGCTATTACATAAGACAATAGCCAAAAAGGGGTTCTGAAAGAGTTGCAATAAAGCTACTCAGTAAAAAAATAAATTGAAAAGTTATGCAAATGAGTGGCTCTGATAGAGAACTGAAACTAAGGTAGAGATTAAACAACAAATCCTAGTGGCCTGGGGTGTGTTCTAGTGAACAAGGGAGTAAAATCAAGGAATATTATTTATGGAAAGAAATGTAAAAGTCACTTAGTACTACTACCCCATTTACATCTTTCAGGTGAAGTAACTTTGGAAGTCCAATGACTTTCCTGGGACTGTAGGTGTTATGGTGGTAAAATATCTATTCTAGCTTGGTTTTCCATATGATCAAAGGCACATGTTTCTATATGTTTTTTCACAATTAGGACTGGGATTTGTGACCACAAATCAGAAATATTTTAACTGATAAAGTTGCTTAGCACTAAATTCAATTAAATTCAACCAAAATATTTATTGAATTATATTGAAGGCACAGTGCTAGTTTCTCTGAGAGATATCAAGCCAAATAAGGCACAGTCACTTACCTAATGGATCATAACAGGGAAAAAGAATATAAATACACAGATAATGGAGGCAAGATAGGAGAAATATTAAAAGAGAAGGACAAATATCTATAGAGTTTCAGAGAAGAAAAATCATGTTCATGTGGGGGTAGGACCATGTAGGAAGGAAGAAAGTAAAAATCAGATTGGCTTCATGGAAGGTATAGCATTTGAAAAGGTCCTTGAAATATGAGTAAAATATCAATAGAAGGAGAATGTGAGGGGAGAGAATTCCTGTTAGAATGAACAAAGAATTAGAGATGGGAAAGCATAGGAAGTGTCAGAGAATAATAAGTAGTCCAGTCTGGGTGGATTGATGGATCGGTTGCCATCCGATTGGGAGTGTCAGAGATAATGGACAAGGAGAACAGTTGGAGTGCCATTGCAATTGTCTTGGAAAGTGGTCTCCAAAGTTATTATGGATAGGTGGGGGGGTAAGGCAAGACTAGAAATAGGATGATTGCATTGGATGTCTGACAAACCAGAGTATGTAAAAAAGCTCATATCCTATACTCACAAATAATATAGAATCATGTGACTTTTCTCCGAAACATATATCTACCATTGACCTGTTGACAGCTTCAAACTCCAACTTGAAATTCCTTTCCACTCAAGTACTTGCCTACAGTCTTCCCTTTTCTGATCTAGGCATTGGCCCATTAGAAGAGTTAAACTTAATCCCAATCAAGGCACCTAAACCAGTAGTCATGCAGGTGTCATTGGAAAAACCTGCTGCTCCCCTTCTCCTTCAATATACCCACCAGGAAAAAAAGAAAAGCATTTGTAAGATGAGTGATCAAAAAAAATGTGGGAGTCAGCGTTATAAGTAAGAAGGCACAAGGGCCTCAATTAACTCAAGTAGTGATAGTGCAAATGAAAAGGGCATTTATAAGACTTTGCCAGTATTTGACTAGGCAATGCATTGAGATACGTTTTGGGGGTTAGAAAGTGACATGGATGGTTAGAAGTTATGAAGAGGCATGCATTCAAGATAGCTTCAAAATCTTGAGCTTGAATATGGAGAAAATTGTTTTCCCTGTTAAAGCCAAAATTAACACAATACAACCAAAAATAATGATTGTTAATTATAACACATTTCACCTGAGTAACTTAAAATACTCAGAATACTCAAAATACAAATACTGAAACCTATTGAATTATGTAAGGATAAATGGAAACTCAACTTTCATTCTGGAATTTAAAGGAGACCAACTCACTTTCTAGTATTTAAATTATACTAATTCTGAAGAAGAGTAGGTCTTCACTCTGCTGAATGGTAGAAAATTTTAATTGTAATTATTATTATTATTATTATTGCTTTTTGGAAGGCAATTGGGGCTAAGTGACTTGTCCAAGGTCACATGGCTAGTTTTTGTGTTAAGTGTCTGAGGCCAAATCCAAAAGCAGGTCCTCCTGACTCTAGGGCCAGGGCTCTATTCACTGCACCCCCTAGCTGCCCCAGTTACTTTTATTTTTTACTCATTTTAGCTTCAACTTAGGACCTTGTAAAATACATAAATACATATTTTGAAGGAGGGCCAAAATTAGGTATGCTTCACTTTCTAGACCTTATCACTGAAATAAAAACCTGTGCTAGCAACCATCCTGGGAATGCTAGTGTAGCAGCAAGTATCCCAGCATACCCAAGGTGGCTTCCAACACAGGTTCTTAGATCTGCTTTTCTAAAGGAAAGCAACTCAAAATGGGTTAAAAATCTTGCTTTAATCAATCAAACATATTATTTACCTAGTTCAGGGGAAAAAGTCAGCACCCTAAACTTCAGAGTATACAGAGGTTACAAGAAAACAGAAACATTTCAAGCAGAAAAGCCTCCAACTGTCCAACCATTACATCTATACCTAGTCAGTTACCAGAGGGGGGAAGCATCAACATCTGGGTTTTTCAAAGCCAGGGGCTTCTCAATGGCTGCCCAGAGTCTCGTTTCGTCAAATCACACATTTCTTAAAGTGAGCCCCAAAACAAAGTCTCATACCAAGGCTTATATAGCCTTCTCCAGGCCCAGAGAATGTAACAAACCTCTTGACCCACTGCCCAATCACAAAGTATCTCCTGAAAAACAGGCCTCCCACCACAGGTTGCAGGTGCACTTAACCTAGGGGCAGGGAAGATCTTACACAATACAATCTTATAAAGATGGCAACATCAATTTGCATGCCCATTACAGCTAGGGTGCTTGCTGCTACATTTGGCAACCCTGATCTCTCATAGTTCTCTTCCTAGCCATCTGAATAAAACATCTCAGTAACATCTGCTAGATTATCATCCATATTATACTCCTGAACCATGGGTCAATCCCACAGTTCTTCCTAGACCCTTTTCTCTTCTTTCTCTATAAACTCATTTGGTGACACCATTTCACTCAACAATCTGTTCCTTATTTTTAACTATTAATTCTCCATTACCATGTATATTCAGTTAGTCTACTAAACCTCATTTCTATTTCCATGATATCTCTCAAGTCCATACATTTTTCATTACTCACATTACCTCAGCACCTCTTTGTTGTACTGTTACAATAGCCTGTTTATTGCCCACCCTGCTTTGTCCTGATTAGGGGAGAGAGGATTGAAAAAAAAATTTTTCCTATTATTAGAAAAGTAACAATTGGGGGCGGCTAGGTCGTGCAGTGAGTAGAGAGTAGGCCCTGGAGTCAGAAGGACCTGAGTTCCAATCGGCCCCAGACACTTAACGCACACACAAACAAAATCCTAGCTGTGTGACCTTGGGCAAGTTACTTAACCCCAGTTGCCCTCCAAAAAGCAAAAAAAAGAAAAGAAAAGAAAAGTAACAATTCAGAAGGATGAGAAATTTTCTGCCTTTGTTATAAATCATGCTTTTGTTTTGCTAATAGTTATCATCACCAGTCCTTGGGGAGGCCTACTGAAAGAAGGACCCTCCAAATCTCTTCTCCCTTCCACACTTTCCCATCTCAGTTCCCCTCTTTCTCCTTTTCTTTTTTTGTTTCTCTCCTTTTATATTTCCCTCCCCTTCCCCAACCTTTCCCTTCTATCCCTCTCATTTTTAGAGACTTCCCACAGTAATGAAACTCCAGAAAAATTCCCAACTCCAGACAAGTTGATATTGTTGAGCTATACTTCCTAAGTCTTGGTGTCAGCCTTGAGACTTTGAGATGATAGGATTGCCTAGTACCCTCAGTTGGTGTATGTTGGGAGCAGGAGAAATTTTCTACATTGTAAACTTAACACCAGGAAATAAAAAAAAAAAAAAAACAAGCCCACAAATGATGGGTCAGAATCCTTTGAAGTTGGATGATCTTATTGACATTTTTTACCTCATCAGCTATGTCTGGATTAGTGACACTCTGGCCTGTAGTACCCCATCCTGCATAAAAGATCAAAGTGAGACCTTTGTGTCTAATCATTCACAGCAGTATTCACAAGCACAGAAAGGCAGTGCCAGTGTAAGCACGAAGCAAAGCTCTGCATATGGGGGCAGAATCAAGCCTGAGAAGCGGACAGGGAAACACTTGTCTCAGAGTAGGTGCCTATGATAGACCAAAATAAGGGAACATAGGCCTTATATAGAGAGCAGAGTCATAATCCTTCCCCAACTCTCCCTTCTACCCACCGTACCCCAATGCAAAATAACACTTCAGTGGCAGGACAATAATGTTTAGGACATTGGCAATATTGTCCCAGTATAGAGTAACAGAGTAGTTGACTATAACAGAGTAGGCAGCAGTCATTTATGTAGGTCTCAGTGACAGTGGTCAGTTGGTAACAGGTAGACCCCAAAGGCAATGGCCAAGTTGTAGTAGTTAAAACCACAGTCCAAAGTGAAGGGGGTCAGGTTGCAAAGGGCAGGGACTCAGTCCCTGTTGTGAACTATAATTGTGAACAGGGAAATGTGCTTCAGCAGCTGAGCAGTCAACAAAAAAAACAGAGCATCACTAAGCAGTGATAGCAACTTAATGTCAAACAAGCAAGCAAGGGCAAAAGATAAGCCTATTTCTTACTATAAGATAGAACTGATTGTCTCCTCCACATTTATGTCAGCAAAAAATTGGTCACTTTACAACTGCTCCCTGAGGTGTATTTGGAGGACTGAGAGGTGACATTGTTGAGAGGTGTTTTGCTTTCCGGCAACAAGATGAAAAGGACGGGAAGTCTGACTTTCTTGTTGTTGTTCTGCTATATTTAGTCAATCATTTGGCTAGCTGTTAGCACTTTTTTCCCTATTTCTGTTTTTCTCTCCCTCTTTTATTGTTGCCTTTACCAAGTTCCTCAAATACCAATAAACAAGGTTGACAAACAATATACCTAAAGCCATTTAAGTGGTATAAGATTCTCTAGAAGCTCTTAAGGGCTTTACAACTGCCACTGCCATTTTTCCTTAAAAAGTATTGAGTCTTGGTTGACTCAAGCTTTTGAAATTGCTTTGTGGCTGAGCTAAGATGAAAGCAGGAACTTACTTGAGCTTGTCCCCAGTTATCCCAAATACCTGTGAAAAATGACTCTAAGCAAATTTTAGAGCTACAGAACCCACAAAAGGAGTGAAACATGTCTCCAGCTGAGGACAGCATGAACAACCAACAGGAAGGGTCTACCACACCATACTGGGAGCAGAGCACAGTCCCACTTGGGCCATGCTGGCACAGACCAACAGTACAGACCAGGGCAGAGCAGACCTCAGGAGACTGAATCACTGGAAGTTATGGTAGTTTCCTGACTTTTCAGCCCATCAATACTGGAAAGAAAGTAAAAGGTCAATGGGGGAAGTTTGTTGGAACTGGGTGAGAGAAGTGCAGTCTGTCACCTTCTCTGGGGTGGCTGCAGTCGTTGTAGCAGTAGGACATCTGCTTTTGAAGCTCCAGGCTCACAAGTCTTGGGGGGACCAAGTGACTGACCAGAGAACAATTGCTGAGATCTCTGTGCTGGTACTGAGGCAGGATTCTCTTGTTTTGCCCTAATTGGATGTGGATTGCAGTCTTGGGTGACAGTCCTGGGGTGAGGACCACTGACATGGCATGAATTGAGGCTATGGAGAGGCAGTTCTCCTCACAGTTCTGAGGCAGGTGCCTAGAATAAGCTCTGACTACAGCAGTGCAAAATCCCAGAAATTAGGGACACAGCACTCTCCACTATACAAGGAGAGTTCTACTGTGACAAAGAGGTCAAAAGCCAAGTAACTGACTGGCAAGATGAGCAAACAGAGGAAGAGAAATCAGACTATAGAATCTTTTTGTGGAGACAAAAAGGATCAAAATATAGAACAAAAAGAAGACAACAAAGTCAATATTCTTGCATCAAAAGGTTCTAAGAAAACACAATAAGGATAACACAAGATATAGCACCTTTTACCTTAATGAATCAGAAAGCTTGGACTATGATATTTCATGGGTCAAAGGAGCTAGTATTAAAACCAAGAATCACCTACCCAGAAAAACTGAGTTTAATACTTCAAGGGAAAATATGGATATTCAATGAAATAAAGGATTTTCAAGCATTCTTGATAAAAAGACCAGAACTGAATAGAAAATGTGACTTTCAAATACAAGAATCAAGAGAAGCATGAAAAGGTAAACAGGAAAGAGAAATCATAAGGAATTTACTAAAGTTATGCTATTTACACTCCTACATGGAAAGATGATATTTTAACTCATGAGACTTATATCAGTATGAGGATAGCCAAAAGGAGTATATATTTGTACACACACACACACACACACACACACACACACATACATACACACACACATACAGACAGACATGTGTGGATAGGTGGGTATATGTATATATGTGTGAGTACATGTATACATAGACAGAAGGCACAGGGTGAATTAAATATGAAAGGATGATATCTAAGAAATAAAATTAAGAGGTAAGAGAGGAATATATTGGGAGAAGGATAAAGGGAGAGATAGAACAAGGTAAATTATCTTACATAAAAGAGGCAAGAGAAAGCAATTATTATATTGGAGGAGAAGAGCAGGGAGGTAAAAGGGAATGATTCATTCTAACTCTCATTGAATTTGATTTAAGGGGGGAATAACATACACACTGAGTTGGATATTTTACCCTACAGGAAAGAAAGGGGCAAGGGGATAAGAGGAGGGGAGGATGATATAAGAGAGGGTATACTATGGAAGGAGTTAGTCAAAAGCAAACACTTTTGAAAAAAGACATGGTCAAATGAGAAAACAGAATAAATAGGGTTTGGAATAGGATGGAGGGAAATACAGTTATTCTTCCACAACATCCCTGCTATGGAAATGTTTTGCATAACTATACATGTATAACCTATATTAAATTGTTTATCTTCCCAGTGGGGGTGGGTGAGGAGGGAAGAAGGAAAAGAATCTGGAACTCACTCAAACTGCTAAAAACAAATGTTGAAAAATTATTGTTACATGCAAGTAGGGAATAAGATATACAGGTAATAGGGTATAGAAATCCATCTTGCTCTACAAGAAAGTAAAGGGGAAGGGAGGAAAGGGAAAATTGTGGGGGGGGGGCATAAGAGAGGGCTGACTTGGGAAAGGAATAATCAGTATGCTTGCCATCTTGGGGTAGGTTGTAGGGAAGAGATGGGAGAAATTTGGAACACAAAATCTTGTGGAAATGAATGTTGAAAACTAAAAATAAATAAATTATAGAAAAAAAATAAAATTCAAAAAAATAAAATAAAATGCTTTGTGATTTCCTGAATATAAATTAATCACGTGGGAGCTGCTCTAAGTCCTCTCCCTTATATTTGACTAACTGCAATGGAAATGGTCCTCTCCCTTATATTTGACTAACTGCAATGGAAATGTAAATGTAAAGGATTTTTGCTGGATCAATGCCATATATCCTCTTTTCCTGTCGTTGAATATCCTTCTTCTGCTACAGTGAAGTGAATCTTATTTTGCTATTGAATGGCATATAGTGGGTGTTTAATTTTGCTGTAGTATTGAACATAAGCTACCAGGAACTCAGAATTTGAATATGAACTACAAGGGACTGTTCTTTATTTGTACCAGCTCAGGATACAGGATCATTTCAATGGGTTTCATAGTGTCTCCTTTTTGTGCTTTTGTGAGTAGTGTATTTAGAACTAAATTTATTAATTCTTTAAGTATCTGATACAACTTGAAAATCCATTTGAACCCATTTTCTTTTCTTCTTTTTAATTGCTCTATTTTTCATTCTGATATTATATTTATTTTAACAATTTTAAAGTTTTGTGAATATTTATGCATTTCTCGTATATTTTCAGTTTTCTTAGAATCTAATTAGGAATAGTTCCTGGAACACACATGTATTCGTATATGAATATCTTCATAAAGTTTCTTATTTATTGTTAATTCTGTCCTCATTTTTTTCTTTTTAAGATCAATTTAGATAATAATTAATTATGGTGGTGGTTTGGAGTGTGAAGCAGTGTCCAACCTGGGTAGGGGTTGGGGAGAATAAGTAACTGACATGTGGGAGATTCTTTTGTTGTTGAAAAGGCTCTATTTAGAAGTCAAAGTAATAATTGGTGAGTGACTTCTATAAAAGTGGAAAAGAATTTAAAATGTGAAAGTTTCCAAATTCTAGGAACACAAAGAAAAATCGAGGAAGAGAGCATTTAGCCAGAGCTGACAGGTTCACATATGGATTAATAGATTCAGCATGTAACAGAGGGAAAAAAAAAACAGAAAAAAGATACAGAGAGAGGTTAAATGGTTTTCCTTGTATCTCAGGTATAATTGGAACTCAGATTTTTCTAAATTGAGACCTAGTACTTTATTCACTCAACCACCTACTTCACATTTTTGTAAATTTCGGTATAATGCTGAGATAAGTGTTCCTAGCGTTTTCCCTTTATAATATAGATCATCCATATATCTTTACGATGAGAGTAAGAACTCTAAACTTTATGTCACCTTGAACTGTTAGCACAGTGCACTCCTAATGGCAGAGAATTAACTGGATTGTTTGGGGATATGTCTATAAACATTTTTTTTTGTTTTTTATTTTTTTTTTACTTCTTCTGGATGTGTATTCAATTCTATTAAGGTCTTGGTAGCATACTTATCACAGGCTGAGTTTTAGGTTGGAGTAGTTAAGATGGAGGGAAAGATAAGCAGAACCAGGACAACATTATACACAGTAACAACAGTATCTTGCAATTATCAACTCTGAATGACAGCTATTCTCAGCAATGCAATGATCCAAGACAATTCCAAAGAAGTCATGATGAAAAAATACTATCTAACTGCAGAGAAAGAGCTCATGGAGTCTAAATGCAGGTTGAAACACACTTTTCTAAAACTTTCTTTTTTGGGGGGAGATCTGTTGTGACTGCACATATATAATCTATATCAATTTGCTTGCCTTCTCAATGTGGGGAGTAGGTAGGAGATGAGAAAGTGTAAGTTTTTGGAACTCAAGGTTTTTTTGACTTTTTTTAATTACATATAATTAGAAAAAAATGAAATATTTAAAAAAATAAATAAATGTTTGCTGAATTAAAAAAAAATAGAGAGAAGGGAGGGGGAAGACAACTTAATAGGCACATGCTATGTGCCAGCAATGTGCTAAGCTCCAGGGATGCAGATAATAGGGGATAGTCCTTGTGCTCAAAGTGTGTACAGTTTAACAACATGCAAACCAATCTATTCAAGGAAGCAATATTGTATACAAGATAAACAGGAAATTATTTAAAGTGTCAAAGCACTGAAATTAAGAGTGGCTGTGTAAGGCTTCCTGTATCAGGTGGGATTTTAGTTGAGATTTAAAGGAAATTATATATCTATAAATACATATCTATATGTATCTATACATCTATATGCGTTTGTGAATATATGTATATACATAATTATATATGTATACATACATATATGTCAAGTGTCACATACATCTATGTCCAAGGTCACACAGCTAGTGAGATTCTAAAATCAAATCTGAACTCATGTCTTCCTGAATCCAGACCCAGTGCTCTATGTATAAGCATCACCCAGCTGCCTGCTCATCAAGTAAGTAAATAAAATATGGCTTTTTACAACAAAACAAATCAGTTAAATTATTTGTCAAATATATAGAAAAAAATATAAGAAATAAAATATTTTAGTTCAAGAGTGGGGAACGTGTGACCTCGAGGCCATATTCGTTCCTCTAAGTCTTCAAGTGTGACCGTTTGATTGAATCCAAACTTTACAGAACAAATCCCCTTAATAAAAGGGAGGGTTCCCCACCCCTGTTTTAGTGTCTCTTTTTAACTGGATTTTGATAAATTATAGTCCAATCTAGATTAACATATTTTCAACTTTTTAAGAAATTGCTTAAATCCCTGTTTATAGATGACAAATTGTCACTACTTTGCTTATGTAAAAAGTTATTATGAATAAATGAAATTATCTTGAACTCCCTCATTCTGAGTATTACTTATTCTCAAATCTTTTGATTGTTGTTGTTCTTAGTTTACCTCAACAACCACAGCATATCATAAGTCTTAGCTTTCCTCACAGATTTTTTTCAGATAATTAACCATGCTCTTACCATAATCTTATATTCATCCTATTACCAGTCCTTGTTTTTATCTCTCATACAAACACATATATATGAGTACACATATATGCATACATATATATTATTGATGTGTTTATATAAAATATGTAAATATATAAATATTTATATCAATACATGGACCCAACATATATACATGAATGTATAAGGGTATCTATCTACTTACATGAATAATATGCAAGCATATATAAAGGTGCATGCATACATGCATAATATAAATGTGTATATATTTGAAGATGCTCAAGTATGTTTATCTATGTAAAATATATGTGCATATTTACCAAACAACACATATGTGTATGCATGTGAGTATGTTTTGCTTGATAAGTCCTGAGATCTATCTATAAATTTTTTGTCCTCACTACAATGTTTCCTTTTGTGTATCCAGAATTTCATTCTTAAGAGTTTGTCACCTTTCCTGGGCAAACATTTTCAATGAAGGCAGGGCAAAGTCAAAAAGATAAGTGAAAAAGAGCCTAATAATAGGCTTTTGATAATAAAAGTCAAGAAGATAAGACAAACATTTATCAAGAGCCTATTATGTGCTGAACATTGTGCTAAGTACTTTACAAATATCTCATTTGATCCTCACAATTATCCTGGGAATAGGTGCTACCATTATCCCAATTTTATAGTTGAGGATATTGAGGCATACAATGGTTAAGTGATCTGTCCAGCTTCATTTAAGTGATGTGTCTAGTCCATATTTGAACTCTGGATTTCCTGACACAAAACCAAATGTTCTTATACACTGTGTTACCTAGTGTGCCATAGAATTATAGCTCTTGGAATACCAACTATCCATTTTCTGAATTATTTTAAATCTATTCTCCCCAAAACTAGGATGGATGTCAGGAAATTCTTTGTTTTCTTCTCCTCTATTTCAGTCTTTATGTCTATACACTATGCTTTGTCAATACTCACAAATTATACACTTCTGAAATAAAAAATCTGACATTTTTATCTGATCATAGCCTTATTATTCCATAATTAGGGAGGAATAATTCTTTCCAATGTTCTTGTCATTTCCACCTCAACAGCCAGTTCCTTCTTGTCCCTGAGAATTATATCATAGGTATAATTTCTTTTTGTTGGGACTTCCACTAAAATGGTGGAGTAAACAGTAAATCACTATAGCTCTCCCATACTTACCTTCTAAATAACCATAAAATAGTTCCCCAAAAAAAATCCTGGAAGAGAAGAGCTAGCAGAAAAGCGAGGTGGAGTTGGCTTTTAGCCCAGGAGACTTAGAGGATTGACAAGAACTTTCATCTCACTCAGGTAAAAGGGGAGTGCAGTCCAGGAGAGAAAGTATCCCGTCAAGCCAGCAGCAGGCCTCATGTACCAAACCATCAGGAGATCTTCAGACCCAGTGTGGTGTAGGAGGCAAATGCCAATAACGGGGAATCTGGCTGGCTCCAACTCTGAGAACCACCATATGTTTCATGGTAACCCTTGACAGGTGTCTTCCAATAGCTGGATCTCCAAGTATTCCAGTGTTTCCCTGGGCTAATGGGCATCCTCCAGTGACTAGACCTTTATGTGCTTCAGCAGAGATCCAGGTAAACAGTGATCCTCCATTATGACAAGAAAGAAGGCCAGGACGGAGCCAAGATGGCAGACTGGAAACAGCAATTCCAAGGTGCTCTGCCCCACAAAACTTTCAAATAATGTAAAAGGGGATTCTGAACAACTTCTGAAGCCCCAGCACCCACAGAATGTCACAGAGAAGATGACCTCCTACTGAGGACAGCCCAGCAGCCCTGCAGGGAGTGGCCAGTGCAGCGATCTGGGAGCGGGCAACACAGTGCCCTGGGAACTGACAGCGAATCGCTCTGGGAGCCGAGCCCAGGCCCGTGTGAGCTGAGGTTTTAGCCCTAGGGAGGCCAGACCATCAGTCGGCTGGAGGGACCCCAGAACACCAGCAGCTGTGGAGATTCCAGAACTATCAGCACAGATATGCCTAGGACAAAGTGAGAGGTTAGTGCCCTATGGATTTTGGGACCAGTATTTGGGGAATGCGTCAGCTTCCTCCCCTGGGGGTGAAAAGCTGCTGAAGTAATGACACAGAAGCCATTTTGCGGTGTCAAAGGCAGCTCTAGTTCCTGGTCTGCAAACTGTAGGGAGATCCAGCAATCAATCTGGGGGTTATTTGCTCTTGTTTTAAACTGCCTGGATCTGGATTGTGGTATAGGGGGGAAGTTGAGGTGGATATCCAATTTTCCAGAGTGGGTGGAGGCTCTCCAGAGGCCACCCAACTGGCGGAAATTGTGAAGACCCCACGTTGGGGACAGAAGCTCTCCTGTCTGGTGGCAGAGTCCTACTGTGGCAACAAGCCCCAAATTCAAGTATTTAAGTGGCAACATGCCTAGGCAAAAGAAACAAAATAAACAGAAAAATTAAACATTAGGCTTCTATTTTATGGGCAAAGAGGATCAAAGCATGCAGGAGGACTGTGAGGTCAGAACTCCTGCCCCAAAAGCCCCAAATGAAAATACAAGTTGGTTACAGGCCATAGAGGACCTTAAAAAGCAGATAAGAGAAGTGGAGGAAAAATTGGGAAGAGAAATGATAAAGATGCAGGAAAAGAATGAAATGATATTCAACAGCCTGACTGAGGAAAATAACACCTTAAAAATTGACTAACTCAAATGCCAAAAGAAGCCCGAAAGGGCAACGAGGAGAAGAATGCTTTAAAAAGCCAAATTTGCCAGATAGAAAAAGAATCTCAAAAGCTCAATGAGGAGATTCATTCCCTCAGAGTTAGACTGGAGCAAATGGAAGCTGGTGACTTTATGAGAAATCAAGCTGCTATTTAACAGATCCAAAAAAATAAAAGAATAGAAGGCAATGTGAAATATCTCATGGGAAAAACCACTAAGCTGGAAAATAAATCCAGGAGAGATAATCTAAAAATTATTGGACTACCTGAAAGCCATGATCAAAGAAAGAACCTAGATATAAATTCTCAAGGTAAATTGCCCTGATGTGTTAGACCCAGAGGGGGAAATAGAGGTTAAAAGAATTCAACGATCGCCTCCTGAAAAAGATCCCAAAAAGAAAACTCCTAGGAATATTATAGCCAGGTTCTGGAATTCCCAGATTAAGGAGAAAATACTACAAGCAGCCAGGAATAAACAATTTCAATACTGTGGAAACACAATCAGAATAGCACAGGACCTGGCAGCTTCTACAGTGAGGGACTGAAGGGCATGGAATATGATATTCCATAGGGCAAAAGAGCTGGGATTGAGGCCAAGGGTCACCTACTCAGCAAAACTGAGTATCTTGTTTCAGGGGAAAATATGGTCATTCAGTGGAATAGAGGTCTTTCAAGCATTCTTGAGGAAAAAAACAGATTTGAATAGAAAATTTGACATTCAGACACAAGAAGCAAGAGATGCTTGAGAAGGTAATCAAGGAAAAGAAATCAAAAGGAACTTATCAAAGTTGAACTATTTACATTCCTACATGGAAAAACAATAACTGTGTCTGATGAAACCTTTCACATTATGAAAATAATTGAAGAAGCGTATATGGGCAAATGTTTACAGGTATACATGGATAGAGGGCACAGGTTGAATTTGATGGGAAGGGATGATTCTTAAGGGGTGAAGTCAAGAGGTGAGAGAGCAAAGTGGCAAGAGGAGATGGGGAGAGACAGGGTAGGGTAAACTATCTCATGTAGAAGAGGCAAGGGGAAGTGGTTGCCAGGGAGGGGAAGAACAGGAAGGCAAAAAGGCAAAACCATATTCTCATTGAAGTTGGCTCAAGGAGAGAATCACATACATATTAAATGGGATATCTCACCCTTCAGGACAATCGGGGAAAGGGGGATAAGAGGGGGAAGGATGGAGAGGAGGGCATTTTGGGGGGAGGGGAGGTTGGAAGTACCCACTTTCAAAGAGGGACAGGATCAAAGTAGGGATAGGACCAGGTGGGAGGTGGGATGGGTGGGAGGGAAATATAAGCAGTCTTTTACAATATATCTACTATGGTAATGTTTTGCATAGCTATACATGTACAACACATACTGAATTGCTTATCTTCTCAGAGGGAGTGGGTGACAAGGGAGGAAGGGAATGGATCTGAAAATTGAAGTTTTAAAATTAAATGTTTCATAAGATGTCCAGGCATTGGGGTTCAGAGATTCACCTTGCCCTAATGGCAACGTCGATGGGGTTATGGGAGAAGATATGGGAGAGAGCAGATTGGATGGGGGAATATCTAGTGGGACTGCTATTCTGGGGTGGTGTGTAGTGAAAAAATGGGGGGGAAATTGTAACTCAAAATTTGGTGGAAATGAATTATGTTATCCAGAAATTAATAAATAATTTGTTTAATAGAAAAAAAAAAAGCAGGCTAGACTTCCACATACTTCAGCAACAGGCATCTTCTATCAGTCAGACCTCCATAAGCTTCAGTATAGGACTGGGGAATTCAGAAAAACTCCACCTCGGCTTAGAACACACCAGATCCCACCAGTACCACCCCAACTCAGCTCCAGGTAAGCTGCCAGACACTTACAGCCTCCAACAGAACCAGCCCCCCACCACCATACCCCCTCAACAGAGTAACAAACACTAGCGTCCCCCATGGGTCTCAGAGCAATATCACTGCAACACCAGGTAAAAAGCCAGGGCCTGTATCCCCTGTCACAGAAGACTTAGACAGAGCCCCTGAGAACAGACATCAATTTTAAAAGAAAGAAAACAGGATTAAAAAAAAAAAAAAGATGAGCAAAAAACAACTAGAAAAGAATCTGACCATAGAAAGTTATTATGGTCACAAGAAAGATCAAGATACAAACTCAGAAGAAGACAACAATGTCAAAACACCTATAAGCAAAACCCCAAAGAAAAATGGGAAGTGATCTCAAGCCCCAAAATAACTCATGAAAGAGCTCAAAAAGGAGCTTAGAAATCATATAAGATGGGGTGGCTATGTGGTGCAGTGAGTAAGAGTGCTGCTGGCCCTGGAGATGAGAGGACCTGGGATCAATTCCAGCCTCAGAAAATGAGCGCCCACATATAAATGCCTGGCCATGTAACCTTGAGCAAGTTACTTAACCCAAATTGCTTTAAAAAAATTATATAAGAAGGGTAAAAGAAAAATTGGGAAAAGAAATGCGATTGATGCCAAAGAATTATGAAAAAAAGAGTCAACAGCTTAGAAAACTGCTAAAAAGTAGTATTGGTCAAATTTAAAAGGAGAAGCAAAAATTCACTGAAGAAAACTCCTTAAAATAGACTGATCAGAATTGGAAAACAAATGGAAAACAAAGTATAAATTGGCCAAATGGAAAAGGAAGTACAAAAGCTCTGCCTATACCAAACTGATCTTCAACCTGCTTTGCTTTTTGCTACTTGTTTTTGCCTGAAAATATATGACCAAGCAGCAATGCTGATTTTAAAGTTTTCAGTCTTAGCGCTGAGAGTTTGGGAGATCTAAGTTTCTTAATAAAAGCTGACTTGTATCAGGAAGAATTTTTTTTTTTAAAACTGGTAGAGCCAATAAAATATTCACAGGGCCCATGACCACAATGAAGACTATGATTATAATGATAATGATTGCTGATTGCAAAATGTCTGATGTCTGATTGCAAAATATACCAGATTCTCCAGGTAGAGAACAGAACTGAAGGATTTATTTAGACACCAGAAAACTGAATCCCAAAACCAGAAAGCCAATTCCATCATAGTACCAAAGATATTCGAAAGTCATAATAACACTGTGAGCCACAGCATCCTTCAGCCTTCTCACAAGCCAATACAAGTACCCACAAACACATACAAGATCAATGTTTACTAGCAAACCTCTCTATTTCTTTAATGAGAGTCCTCACTCTCCCCCAATGTCTGGCTAGCTCTCAATGCCATCTTCTTGTGCACTCTGCTTCCCTTCAGCAAAACTCCTCCCACCAAAGGTTCCATGTGACATTATTTAGCCTATTAGGAGGCAGAGTTTATTGCCACAGCAGGGAAGCTTCCTGTGGCCTCTGCTGCACCCTTCAGCAAATTCCCTCCATCACAGGCTCCATGTGATTTCATTCAGCCTATTAGAGGGCAGAGTTTAATTTCAAAACAGGGGAGGTCTTTAAACTCCCCCCAGGTTTATTAAGGGGAAGGGGAGATCTTCAAATTCCCATTTCCGTTAGCCAACTATATACCCCTCTCAAAGAAAATGACAACAATGATGATGAGTCCATTCCATGTACTAGCTGGTCAGGCTCTAGTACTGAGGCAAAAGCAAAATACCTAATCAAAATTAAGTATTCTGTGTTTCAGTGCATTATGTATCAAATACCCAGAAGACTATGTTAGCAGATATGTATTGTAGTTGCAGGTTGCTCATTGTATACTTATGAGGTTGTTATTGTTTTTGTTTTTACCCATAAGCATAAATATTTGAATTTGAATGTGTGTATATGTGTATATGGGTACATATACACAAATATACATATATACAAACATACACTGTGTATACATACATAAATGCATAGGAAATAAGTTTCTGACCTATACTTAATATAATTTGAATATTGAGAACTTTCTACTCTAATACTCCCAATTGAGTATTGGAGAAATCCAGGAGACTTGGGAAGTCAGCCAGGTCTAAGCTTTAAGTTATCTTCGCTCCTCTTTCCCTCCTATTCTTTTTTCCTTTTCTTCTATCTTCCACTCTATCTCCCCTTTCCACCCCAACTAGAGAGCATAGTAGAATGCCCCACTTTTTCCTCTTTCTATCCAGTTTTCAGATAATTCTCTCAGTTCTCCTCAGCTACATATTTTATTCAGCTTTTCAGAAAAGGTGAGGATTCATCTTTTAGATCTTCTAATTGTTTGATATTATCTTCTCCTTATAGATAAATGTGAAAAAGTGACAGTTCTGATACATGTAAAACTCTTCCTAGTGCCATTGTACACCCCCCCCACCCTTTACTTTTACACTTTCTTTCTTAACTTTTCCCTCTTAACTCTCCACTTTCTCCTATAAATGACTTTAGGTAGATAGAATTAATTCTCATAAACTCAAATGATCAAAGGAAAATGAAAATGAAAACATCTCAGCACTCAATAGAATTGTTTAAAAATAGCCAGGGTACTGTAAAACAATTTTAATATACAAATTTAAAAATAGATTAAATTATAATTTTTTACATCTAAACATTCATACTATATGATCCCAAAATATAATTATCTGGATGTATGTGGTTAAGCAGACAACAGAGAAATGTAGATATAAGTAAAAGCTGACCCAAGATTGTTTTAGCTTCATTCTGAAGGGCACACAACTTAGCCACAATACAGCGAGAAGCAAAATCTTGAGAATAATCCAACACCATTTAGGTATATCCAGATAACATGCAAAAACTGCAGTAATTGAGGAAACAGTTGAAGTGAAAGAGATGTTTTTGTCTAAGTCAGGAACAGGATGAGATAAACAAAATAATCAATATGTCAGGTATGATATATGAATGCTGGTAACTTGCATAAACTGGATATGTAATTAAAGCTGTGAAGACTTTTTGGCAAGCATAAAAGAGAATTATGCATTTATAAATTTGTCATTCTTTGTGAGGGAGAATGCAACTCTATCCAGGCCAACATTGTAGCTGTTGCCAGAGATCAATGTAATCACTGAGTGATGTTTGAATTCTCACTTCTAAGTGGTTTATAGGTTAGGTTTGTGGAAGGGGGAATGAGGATGCTCATGGGAATTTAGCCAGTTCCAGCATTTGAGTAGAAGAAGAAGACAAGAACTACCTCAGAACATCACACATAATTGAGACATCCACAGACACAATCATACTTCAATATTTTCCATTTTAGAAAATCAATGGGGTAGGAGGCAGAAAGAGGGAGGAATGAAGGGGAGAAAAGCCCATAAATAAGAAAGTTATCTCTCCTGGATTTATTTTCCAGCTTAGTGGTTTTTCCCATGAGATATTTCACATTGCCTTCTATTCTTTCATTTGTATGGATCTGAATAACAGCATCTTGATTTCTCATGAAGTCACTAGCTTCCATTTGCTCCAATCTAACTCCGAGGGAATGAATCTCCTCATTGAGCTTTTGAGATTCTTTTTCCAACTGGCAAATTTGGCTTTTTAAGGCATTCTTTTCCTCATTGCCCTTTTGGGCCTCTTTTGCCATTGGAGTTAGTCTATTTTTAAGGTGTTATTTTCCTCAGTCAGGTGGTTGACTTCACTTCATACTTCTCTTGCATCTTTTTCATTTCTCTTCCCAATTTTTTCCTCCACTTCTCTTATCTGCTTCTTAAGGTCCCCTGTGGCCTGTAACATGCTCATATTTTCATTTTGATCTTTTAGTGCAGGATTTCTAACCTCACATCCCTCCTCCTGTTCCATGCTTTGATCCTCTTTCCCCAAAAAATAGGAGTCTAATGTTGAATTTTTCTGTTTATTTTGTTTCCTTTGCCTATGCATGTTGCCACTCAATTACTTGACTTTTGGGCTTGTTGTCACAGTAGGTCTCTGCTAGCAGCCAGGGGCACTTCCATGCCAAACACTGGGGTTTTCTCAACTGCCCGAGGTATTTGTTGGGTGCCCTCTCTGAAGCCTCCACACTCCTTGGAATGCTGGTCACACACCCCTACACCTTCACCCCAGAATGCAATCACAGTCCACACAGGTTAAAGCAAGATCGATTACCCGCCCCCCCCAGACTGATCACCAAATCCCCCTACAGTTCACAGGCCAGGAGCTGAAGCTGCAATGTGGCAATGTGGTGCAAGCTGTACCAGCTCCTCAGTGGCTTCTTGCCCCCAGGGGAAGAAGCTGAAGTGTCCTTCCAACCAGTCCCAAAGTCCATAGGGCACTGACCTCTCACTTTGTCCTAGGCATCTATGTATTGATAGTTCTGGAAATGCCACGGCTGCTGGTGTTCTGGGTTCCCTCCAGTGGGCTGTTGGTCCAGTGGCCCTGGAGCTAAATCTCTGAGTCATGGGGGCCTGGGCTTGGCTCCCAGAGTGCTGAGCTGGCCGCTCCCTGCTGGGCTGCAAGGCTGTCCTCAGTGGGATGTTACCTTCTCTCTGTCATTTTGTGGGTTCTGGAGCTCCAGAGGTTGTTCAGAGTCCCCCTTTTACATAATTTTGAAGTGGTTTGGTGTGGAGCTCCACAGAAGTGCTATTTCTACTCTGCCATCTTGACTCTCCCCAATCATGGTCATTTCTAAGCAGGTCCTTTATCATTGAGTCACAACTTTCTACGCAGCAGTCACTGTTTCCCTCCTAGACCAATGTACTTAGTCAGAAGGAAATAACGTACATCCAATTTAGTTCTAAAAAGCCAGGAATATATTCCTACTAATTCCTTTATTGAAGAGCTTCCCCCTGCCAAAAAAAACCAAAACTTTCTTATTTATGGGCTTTTCTCCCCTTCATTCCTCCCACTTTCTGTCTCCTACCCCATTGATTTTCTAAAATGGAAAATATTGAAGTATAATTGTGTCTGTGGATGTCTCAATTATGTGTGATGTTCTGAGGTAGTTCTTGTCTTCTTCTACTCAAATGCTGGAACTGGCTACATTCCCATGAGCATCCTCATTCCCCCTTCCACAAACCTAACCTATAAACCACTTAGAAGGTGAGTAGTGAGAATGGTATGTCGATTTCCTTTTCCCCTCATACTTATAGTCTTAGAACTCTCTAAATCAGCCCTACCTGGGGCAATTGTTCTATCAGAGACTGCTGAATGTTTTCACTAAACTAAGAAATCTCATCCAAGTGAAAAAGAAACAGGGCAGCGAGACAGATATTCTTTTGACTTCTAATTTTGTTGTACAGCATATTCTTGGGTAATAAATATCCCTAAGTGACAGAGGGAGAAAGAACAACAGCACATGTGGCTTTCAAAATGTGAATATTAAATTTGAATAAAGGGATTGTAAAAATTTGGAGATCAACAGAAGACCTTGATATAGATTAACTCTGTTGATAAGAGGTTAATAGAAGCAGGGTAAAGGGAATAGATTATGTAATGAAATGAAGAAATCCCTGATATAGAATTCCTAGAGCTATGGTACACCAAATAAGTGGTGTACCACTTGCCAGAAAAGGAGGGCTCCAAAGATTGTTGTCATTCCAGTTGTTGCTTGAGATTACACCAAATGACAAAGTTTTTGAGTTTTTATCCTAACTTTGCAGAAAAGGACCTATTTTAATGAGAGAAATTGAAAATGGATCTCCAACTGGAGACAACTGAATAATCTTCTGGAAGGTAAAATTCTGACTGAGAATTTGTTATATGGAAACCAAAAAAGCTGGTGCAGTTTTAGGCTACATCAATTGACATAGTTTCCAAGACGGAAGTGATTATACCAATCTACTCCTTACTGGTCAGACTGGAGGATTGTGATTTTTTCTGGGTGCCACATGTTAAGAAAGATAATAGAAAGTTAGAAATATCCAGAGAAAGTGACCAGATTAATGAGAGAACATCATAATTGTAGCAGAAGATATTTTTATCTTTATGATTCATATTATTATATTATTTTTATCTTGTCCTAAAATATATTATTTATACCTTACCTTCTTCATTTTGGTATGACCTACATATAAATGAGCATTTTCATTATCCTTTTTTTAACTTAGATTATATTCATTTTAAGCCTATCATGTAGAAAAAGACTTATAATCTATTGGCCCCAGAAGACAAAACTAAGACTAAAGAACACAAGTGGCATATACATATATAATATGTCATATATGTGGTTGTACATATGCTACACATGTGTATAGACATATGCATATATACAAACATACATATATATATATATATATATTTATCTACCATTGCTATTCATTCTTAATTTTGACATGTGTGAATTGGATTTAAGTGAGTCAGAGTTGCACAAAGTCATTAACCTCACTCTGTCTTCCAGAGTCATCAAAGTTGAGTGACAGGACAAAAGTCAAGATGTCTACCAATGGCCAGGGATACAGTGGATGACTTTGCTGTCTTTGATTTCTGATTAACTTCTAAGTGTTCTGCAGTGCCTGCTTTAGCCACTGTCATGGCTATTGGAACAAATTTTTCTCATCTGCCCATTCTGCTGATTTATGTGATTGGCATCTTCCTCACTCACTGATGGGTTTAAGCTTATAGTTTACACTGAACCTGGTTCAGCTTTTCAGTAAACATATATGTGTGATCTTTATGTATATGTATGAGTATGTGTATACATAAATTATGTGTATAAACACATACAAATATTTAAATTTATGCACATGAATGTATGTATGTGTGGTGTATATTGTTTGAGGTGAGGAAAAAGATTCTTAAAAAATAAAAATAAGTCTTCCTCTGAATATTATTTTCATCTTGCTGAAGGCCTTTATTCCATGACTAGATAATCATTTCTTAGGATTTTTGTAGACAGGATTCTGGAAACTTGAAATACTTGCCTGGAGAAAAGAAGGATTAAAGAATTGGGAAATCATAGTTGTTCTCAAGTATTAGAAGAGTTTATAAGTGGATAAAATAAAATTTATTTTGACCAGAAAACAGAATTAGGAAGAGTGTGTGGAAGTTACAGAGAGGTAGAGTTTGACTTGATTCAAGAAAACATTTCCCAAAGTAGAATATTCTACATCAGAAAGCAAGAATTCTTTAAGTGAAAACCATGTGACAAATTATGTGCAGGGGGTATAATTGGAAATGGACATTCTCTGAGATACATTCTAATTTTGAGATTTCATGATATATGATTATAAGAATTGGTTCCTCCTCACCATAACAATTATAATTCTTTCATTTAAGTCCTATTTTGATATTGTAGAATTGCATACAGATGATCCTTAGTTCTTAGTATGCTCTGCATCGCATCTTACCAAGTAATAAAGATTTTTATGGAGCTGGTGATAAGATGAACTTCTTTATTTGTGTAAATTATTTGAAAAGTATAAGTAAGTTTAACAAAGGATTCCATGAGGTGATATTTTTTTTAAGTCACAACAAAGCAGAACACCATGTACAAAATTATAATGATTTGCTATGTCAGGAGATTACCTCACATAGAAATAACTCACATATATGCAGTAATTTGAAGTTTGCAAAAATGTTATATAGGGATATCAAATGTCTTAGGACCAAAAGGTCTTCTTAAAACTGCTCTATAACTTTTGTCACATACTCATACTCATACACATACTCAGTATCAGATCGTTTGAGTTTTATAACAGCCCTATAATAAAAGTACTAGAGATATTATTGGCCTCATTTTCAGATGGATAAACTGATACCAAAAGAAATGGACATGTTCCTCCTTTACATCTATAATCTATTACTTTTCCTGAATTTTGTGAATATAATGATGTATACACATACATACAGACATATATATATGCATATCTGTATGCATATATGCACACATTTATGCATACATAGGATATATATGTATATGCATGTGTGTTTGTATGCATTTTTAAAAATTCTAACTGGTTAAGGTTTCCCTGTGTACACACATTAATCTTTTAGTCAGTTTCCCTCCCTATTTTTTTTTCTCACTGGCATTACTGGCTTTTATAAGACCAAAGTTTCACTGAGAGCTCATCCTTCTTGAGCAGACATACTGCTGTTGTATTTGTCCTTCATTTTCCAAGAGGAGCAGGACATCAGGGAAATTATGACATGACTTGCAAAACTTTGATTTGAGAAAGGGAAGGTTATGCAAGGTCACCAGCCTCACTTTCTTATTCAGAGCCATTTTCTCCCAGTGGCCAAATATTCAACAGGAATATTCAACAGGATATTCAACAGGAAATAGTCCAGGATACAATGGGAGAAACTGGCCCTTTTAGAAAAAGGCCTATTTAGGTCCTCACATTGAGTTAAGTATTGATCATTCATTGAATAGGCCTCTTAAACAAGTGAGTCAAAGGATGGCCCCTTTAATTTAAAATAAAAAAAAAAATCAGAGTGGGAGGGGAAGACCCTCAGTTAACATTGACATTCACTCTGAGACAGGAGGGCCCCAAATATAGCCATTAAGTAGTGCTTGTGCAGGGACTTGTTGTGGTTCAGTCTCTGATCTTCAGAATGAAATGACTTTTAAGGTTAGGACTTTGAGGAGAGAGAGAGAGAGAGAGAGAGAGAGGGAGGGAGGAAGGAAGGAAGGAAGGAAGGAAGGAAGGAAGGAAGGAAGGAAGGAAGGAAGGAAGGAAGGAAGGAAAGAAGGAAGGGAGAAAGAGAGAGAGAAAGAAAGAAAGAAAGAAAGAAAGAAAGAAAGAAAGAAAGAAAGAAAGAAAGAAAGAGAGAAAAGAAGGGAGGAAGAGAAGGAAGGAAGGAATCTAAGGATTTACTAGCAGACAAATTATAAAATTTTAAGTAATGTAATCCTATTAATCTTTTATTTGAGTACTTGCCATATTATACAGAACTTTTTCTCTCCTAGGAGTTTAGAGTTCTGTGATATCTACTTCAGTAGTCTCCTCTTTTTAATTAGAATCAGTTTCATAAGTGTTCTTCCCAGAATCTCAGAACTGTAACGTCTTGAGATTTCATCCAATCCAATCTAGGAACGAATAAGAGCTAAATTCCTCCAGCGTGCCTAGCAATGTGTCAGACTACTTTCCTGGGAAACTCAGAGTGAGGATAAAGCCACTAAAATCCCCATGCCCAATCTTCTTACTCCAAGGCAGCCCATGGAACTTTTAGATAGGGATAATTAGGGAGATATCATATGGTATAGTGGAGAGAGTTGGCCACAAAGTCAGGAGGATTTAATTTCAAATTCCACCTTTGACATATAATGACAATGGAACCTTAAGAAAATTACTTAGCCTCTAAATGCTAAATGCTCAATCACTCAATAAACATTTCTGAAGTGCCTACTGTCAGGCTAGATGACAAGCACCAGAGATAAAAAGGCAGGCAAATCACAGTGCCTGATCTCAAGAAGCTCTTGCTTTAATGGGAGAGAAAACAATTAAACAACCATTTTTACAAACTATGTACAAGATGAATTGGAGGTAATCAATCAAGGGAAGGCATAAGAATTAGGGGAGATTAGGAAAGGCTTCTTATCAAAGGTGCTGATATACCCCATAGAAAGATTTCTTTATACAGGAGTTTCATACACAAGTGAAATTATATCTCTAGTCCCTATCCTTGATTGCTGGTTTTCTATTATCCAAACTGACATTTTTCTGTTTATAATTCCATCTACTACTTCTGTGTCCCATCAGGCCAAACACAAATCTTCTAAACAACATTCCTTCAAATACTTCAAGAAAGGTATTATTGATTGTACTGATATTATGAACTACATTAAAGAAAGGCCTATTTTTCTTATATTTTCTGGTGTTTGGGGAAAAATAATGTGTTATATTTTCTCAAAACTTTATTAGCATAAATCATAGACTAAATCTAACTCATTTCAGCATACAATAATAAATACTAGATTTATGGAATCTATATAATAATGTTGATATCTGTATTATTAACATGTTTTATTAATGTTACTTGTGTTGAACAAGCTATATTCCTGGTATAAATCAAACCCAGTACTAGCATATATCTAACATGATATATTACATATGATATAATGTATGTGTTTATAATATTTCAACTAATGTTTTGTATTGAATATATCAGTGTTCATTAGGGATAGAGCTTTAACAGTTTTCTTGCTCCCTAGATTAAATTTATATTATTTTTTAAAAGACTGTTAAGGTACATTATTCTCTTAATATTGCCATTAGTGCAGGTAGTATTAGAATTCTTCTTTTTTTTTCCCCAATGCTTTATTAAATTGTGGTTTACATCATTCATTTCAGCCAGATTTTGAGTTACAACTTTTTCCCCCATTTTATCCCTACTCGTGACCCCAGAATAGCAGTCCCACAGGATATCCCCTCATCCCATCTGCCCTCTCCCATATTTTCTCCCATACCCCCCTTGACTCTCCCAGTAGAGCAAGGTGAATCTCTGTGCCCCAATGCCTATACATCTTATTTCCCAATTAAATGCAAAATAGTATTAATAATAGTATTTATATATTTTAAAACATTTGATTTTAAAACTTTGAATTCCAGATTCATTCCCTTCCTCACTTGTCACCCACCCTTACTGGGAAGATAAGCAATTCAGTATGTGTTGTGCACGTGTAGCTAAGCAAAACTTTCCCATAGTAGATATATTGTAAAAGACTGACTATATTTCCCTCCCTCCTATCAAACCTCCCACTTGGTCTATTTCCTACTTTGATCCTGTCCCTTTTCACAAATGGGTGCTTCCAACTTCCCTCCCCCTCTTCCCTCCCACCCTCTCTTCCATTATCCCCCCTCTCATGCCCACTGCCCTGCTTTCCTAAAGGGTGATATATCCTATTTAGTATGTATGTCATTCTCCCCCTGATCCAAATTCAATGAGAATAAGGTTTTGCCTTTTGCCTTCCTGTTCCTCGCGTCCCTTGTAACCATTTTACCTTGCTTCTTCTCTATTAGAGAGTTTACCCCATTCTGTCTCTTCCCATCTCCTCTCATTATATTCCTCTCTCACATCTTAATTTCACCTTTTAAGTGTCATCCCTTCCTATTAAATTGGACCTGTGTCCTCTATCTATGTATAACTGTAAACATATATACCCACATTCACATATGTATTCATATGCCCATATACCCTTCTTCAATTATTTTCAAACTGAGAAAAAGTTTTATCAGTTACACTTATTGTTTTTTCCATGTAGGAATGTATATAGTTCAACTTTGGCTTGGCTCCTAGAATGCTATGTTGGCCGCTCCATGCCAGGCTGCTGGGCTGTCCTCAGCAGGAGGTTAGCTTCTCTCCATCATTTTGTGGGTTCTGGAGCTCCAGAGGTTGTTTAAAGCCCCCCTTTACATGAGTTTGGAGGTTGCGGGAGCTGGTGCTGTATGGAAGAGTTGTTTCTACTCTAGCATCTTGACTCCGCCCCTAGTATTAGAATTCTTAAAATTTTTTATCTATGTCACTTTTTTAAAATTAAATTTTATGTTTATTTTTAGTTTAGATCATGCATTTCCACAAGATTTTAAGTTACAAATTTTATCCCTGTCTTTCCCCTACCCACCACCCCAAAGCTGCAATCTGACTTTATACCCCCTCCCCCCATCTGATCTTTCCTATATCCTTCCCCATCCCACCTCTGACTTTCCAGTAAGGCAAGAAGGATCTCTATACCCCAGTTCCTGAATATCTTATTTCCCAGTAGCATGTAATACATATATATTTTTTTCTTAATATTTGATTTTAAAACTTTGGATTTTAGATTCTTTCTCTTCTTCCCTCATCACCCACCCTTACTGGGAAGATAAGCAATTCAATATAGGTTGTACAAGTGTAGCTAAGCAGAACATTTCAATAGTGGATATATTGTGAAAGACTGGCTATATTTCACTCCATGCTATCCCAACCCCCACTTGTTCTATTCTCCACTTTGTGTCCCATTTCAAAAGTGCATGCTTCCAACTTCCCTCCCCCCAACCTGACCTCCCTTACATCATACCCCCTCTCATCCCCTCTCCCCCCCTTTCTCCTGTAGGGCAAGATACCTTATTTATTGTATATGTCATTCCTTCCCTAAGCCAAATTCAATGAGAGTAAGGTTGACCCATTTCCTTTTGCCTTCCTGTTCTTCCCCTCCATTGTAACAGTTTTCCCTTGCCCCTTCTATATGGGATAATTTACCCAATTCTATCTTTCCCCATCTCCTCTCATTATTTTCCCCTCTCACCTCTCAATTTCACCTTTTAAGTATCATCCCATCCTATTCAACTGATCCTGTTTCCTCTGTGTACATATAGATGTACACATATATACATGAACTCAAATATGTATTCATATACCCCTATACCCTCCTATATAGATATATGTACACATACACACACACACAAACACACATTTATACATATACACACACATACATTTTTATTCCCTTCACCTACTCTCATACTGAGAAAAGTTTCATAAGTTACAACTATCATTTTCCATGTAGGAATGCAAATAGTTGAAATTTGATAAGTTCCATATGATTTCTTTTCCCTTTTTACCTTCTCATGCTACTTTTGCTTCTTGTATCTGAATGTCAAATTTTATATTCAACTCTGGTTTTTTCATCAAGAATGTTTGAAAGTTCTATATTTCATTGAATGACCATAAATTCCCCTGAAACATGAAATTCATTTTTGCTGGGTAAGTGATTCTTGGTTTTAATCCCAGCTCCTTTGACCTCAGGAATATCATATTCCAAGCCCTTTGATCCCTCAATGTAGAAGGTGCCAGATACTGTGTTATCCTGATGGTGTTTCCACAATATTCAAGTTGTTTCTTCTTGGCTGCTTGGAATATTTTCTCCTTAATCTGGGAATTCCACAAACTAGCTACAATATTTCTAGGAGTTTTCTTTTTGAAAACTTTTTCAAGAGGTGATAAGTGGATTCTTTCAACCTCTGTTTTGCCCTCTGATTCCAAAACATCAGGGCGATTTTCCTTGAGAATTTTTTGAAGGATGATTTCGAGGTTGTTTTTTGTTTGTTCGTTTGTTTGTTTTCTTTCTTTCTTTCTTTTTTTTTTTTTTTTGATCATGATTTTCAGGTAGTCCAATAAAGTTTAAATGATCTCTCCCGGATCTATTTTCCACATCAGTAGTTATCCCAATGAGATATTTCACATTGCCTTCTATTTTTTCATTTATTTGGATCTGTTTAATAGTATTTTGATTTCTCGTAAAGCCACTAGCTTCTGTTTGCTCTAATTCTGAAGCAATTATTCTCTTCAGTGAAACTTTGAGATTCTTTTACCAGCTGGCAAATTTGGCTTTTTAAGGCATTCTTCTCCTCATTTCCTTTTTGAGCCTCTTATACCATTTGGGTTTGTTGACTTACTTTTCATGATTTTCTTGCATCATTCTCATTTATCTTCCCATTTTTTCCTCCACTTCCCTTATTTGGTTTTCAAAATTCTTCTTAAGCTTCTATGGCCTGTTAGCAGCTCATATTTTTCTTGTAAGATTTTGGTGTAGGAGTTCCGTATTTGCTGTTTTCTTCCTATTCCATACTTTGATCCATTTTGTCCCCTATAAAAGGATTCCAAAGCTGGGTTTCTGTGCTTGCTTTGCTTCCTTTGCTTGCCCATGTTGCCACTCAATTACTTGACTTTTGTTCTTTTTGCCACAGTAGAACTCTGCTTCCAGAGAGAAGAGCTTTGCCCCCAGTCACTGGTGTTTTGACAGCTGCGTGAGCTGTTAGTTGGTTGCACTCTCTCAAGCCTCCACACTCTCTGGCTCACTGGTCACACACCCCAGGAACTCTAACCTAGAGAGCAAACCAGATAGAAGCATGTTAAAGTAAAAGTAAAGTACCCCTCCAATTGTTGCTTGGTCACCCTATAATCTTCAGGCCAGGAGCTTGGCAGCAGTAAAATTCACTTATAAATCTATCTAGAAATGTAGTTTTATATTCTTTAGTAATAAATTCATTTGTGGTTATTAAATTTTGTTTCTAATGTTAGGTTAATTATTCTATTGAAACAATTTTCAAACTTTTTTTGTCTTTATACTCTTAAAAAATTATTGATGACTCCATGAAGTTTTTGGTTATATGCATTGAAACTATAATAAAAATTAAAAATGATAGATTAAAATATCTATTAAATGACTATAAAATGACAATACTAATCACATCACATATCAATGTGAATAACATATTTCATGGGAAATAACTGAATTTTCCAAAACAAAAATCATTAGTGTCAAGAGTAATGTGAGTATATGTGATTGTGTGCTTAAATTTTTGCACATGTAAATTACAAGTTGCTCTTATACTGTCAATGAAAATGTCAATGCAATTGTTCCAGAACTAACCATGATATTTTATACACACACACACACACTCACACACACACACACACACATACACATATATATGTATATGTATGTATGTATACATATATATGTATATATATATATATGTATTCTTGGGGAAAATCATATAAAAGATCATTGAGGATTAATTGGTGCTGATATTGGATGAATATAAGCAAAACAGTATGTTTTTTGCATTGTTCCATTCAGAAGGTAAAAGTTCAATTCTGTAGATATTAACCCATTCTTTGTGTTTATACCTGAGTCATATATTTTCTGGAAAACACCACTGTACACTCGAGAAAGAAGAGAGTGATAAAGGTGAAGAACATTTGAGTTTTATTATAAATATAGTTTTTACCTCATCTAACCCCTGAAAACATATTGTAAACCTCTAATAGTTCCTGGACCACACAGAGAACCACCGAGATATTTCTTTCATTTCTTTCTTTTTTAATCTAGGTAGTTTTTATTTTTATAAGTATGCATTTGTTCATCTAAGTCATCAGTTGCCTTAGCATGTAATTAGCCAAAGCAACTTTCAATAATTTTATTTGTTTACTTTAAAGTTTCTGTGAATTAACTATTTTCATTTTAATATCAGGAATTTTGTTTTTTTCTCACTAAAAAAATTAGACTGCCACTATTTATAGTTTTAAAAGAACAAAGTTTTATTTATTTGTTATCTAAATAGCTTTTCACTTCAATTTTATCAATTTTCAACTTTTCTAAATTTTATTAGTTTTTTTTTTAATTTTTTATTTCTTCAGGGTTTTATTTTTGTTAGTCTATAATGAAAACAATGATTTATTCTTTGATGAAAGTTCTTCAAAAATTTATGTGTGCATATATATATATATATATATATATATATATATATATATATATATTTCCCTTAGGACTGCTTTAACCTTGTCACATAAGTTTGCATAATATCATTTTACAATTTTAATTTTCTTTGATTATTTTTTTCAGTATAATGTGTTGCTGTTTTTTTTTCTAACCAGATCTTTAGAATTACGTTATTTACTCTACAAATGTTTTTTTTTTTAATTCTTCCTTCAAAGACCTTTAATATAATAATAGTTTCGTGGCATTATATTATTTCTGCCTTACTATTTCGTATTTCTACATTTTGGTGAGGTCTTTGTGTAAGGTTTATAAAGATGTTCTCTATAAGTTAGTATCATGCAAACTCCTTCTATCCCTGAGTCAGTAATTGTCAGATACATGAAGCATATTTATTTTTTTCCCTAAAGTTCTAATCAGTTCTTTACCTTCTTTCATGCTTATCTTCTGGTTAACTTTTCTAATTTTGAAAGGATTCTGATATCCTTCTTTGTATTTCATAATTGTATTTTTCTGTGATATGACATTTATGTGAGCAGGTTTTTTTTTACTATTCTTCCATTTTAATTTTAAATGATTTATTTACACATTCGAAAGTTATACACAAAAAATATATGTGTGTGTATATATATATATATATATATATATATATATATATATATATATGTATATGTGTGTGTGTGTGTGTGTGTGTGTGTATCTGTGTGTGAATTTAATTTTCCCTTATTTGGTATATTTTTCCTGACAAAAGTCTTTGATTCCTTAGTGTTAAACTGTAATCAAGAAATTCAACTCTCATTTTCCCCGTACCATGTTCTCCATAAACCATTTAACTTCCTAGTGTAATGGAAATGCAGATTTAAAGATCATCCCTGCCCCTAGCTTAAGTGCACCTGGAGCCTGTGGTGGGAGGCTTGTTTTTCAGGAAAGCCCACACCTTGATACTTTGTGATTGGGCAGTGGGTCAAGGAGGTTGTTACATTCTCTGAGCCAAGAGAAGGCTATATAAGCTCTGAGGAGAGGCTTAGCTTTGGGGCTCACTTTGAGAAGTGCTGTGTGATTTGACCAGATGAGACTCTGGGAAGCCTTTGTTGAGAGCCCCCCGGCTTTGAAAACCCAGATGTTGATGCTTCCCTCTCTGGTAACTGTGATTTGGTATTGATGCATGTAATGTTGGGACAGTTTGGAAGCCTGTCTGATCTGTAAGTTCTGTAACTCTGAAGTTCGGGGTGCTGACCTTTTTCCCCTGAACTAGGTAATGTGTGTTTGTTTGATTAAAGTAAGCTTGTTAACCCATTTTGAGTTGCTTTTCTTTTGAAAAGCAGATCTAAGAACCTGTGTTCGCAGTCACCCTGGGGATATTGGGGTGCTTACTGTAACAAAATGGCGACGAGGATGGGATCTGCTGAGTAAAAGGAAAGAATGGGGGCTGGGATAATTGTTTGTTTCCCAGTTGTGGTAGCTGTGATTCTGTGGAGCCATGGAGCAGGAGAGAAAGACCTGCATGCTGACTTCACTGAGCTGAGAGCAGGAATGGTGAGCTGCCTGCATGGAGACCTGTGGAGAAGCCAGGAGCTGCTGCCTTCTGCTGGAGGAGAAGGAACACAGGAGTTTGGAGTTCAGCCACAGGACAAGATAAGGACTGTGTGGCAAAGCAGGGGCACTGAATGTGTTTCCTTGCTGCATCCCACAGTTTGGGACCCAGGGGCAGGATGGACTTGTGACTGGTGGGTGGGGTGAAGTGCCATGGACCCCAAGGACCCCACTTTGGTTTTGTTGCCCAGCTCCCTCTCTGGACTTGGAAGCAGGGGCTGGAGCAGTGTTGTGGGAAGGACACCGCCCCCCTCCCAAGAGTACTTTATGTGATAATGCTTTGTATTTTGTGAATTGATGTGAAAATGCAATGTACTTTGTTTAAGACCCAGTGGCCACTTTGGTAACTTTAGATGTACCTTGAAAATATGACTTAAGAAATGGTTAGTGGCCAATTGAAATGTAAATTGTCTATGCTATGGGCATACTTAGTAAGACTTTACTGAATAAGTGACTAATTGTCTTACTCAAAAGTACTTTGAGATATTGTTACAGATAAGAGACTAATTGAGTTAATCAAGACTCTGCCCTTGTACTTTGAGTGGAAGACTTGTACTTTGAAAACTGATGTAACTGATTGAGTTAACTTAAGAGTGACTATTTTTTTGATTTTACTGATAAGTCACTGAGTTAACATTTGCCCCATGAGTGGAAGACTTGGACTATTGTATTTTGAGATTTATTGTGATTTTATTATGTACCTGGAAAATGTGACCTAAGAGATGTTTTAGTGCTAATTCAAATGTAAATTGTGTATGCTATGGGCAAGAAAGATCTTGGGGCGGAATGTAATGGAAATGCAGATTTAAAGATCTTCCCTGCCCCTAGCTTAAGTGCACCTGGAGCCTGTGGTGGGAGGCTTGTTTTTCAGGAAAGCCCACACCTTGATACTTTGTGATTGGGCAGTGGGTCAAGGAGGTTGTTACATTCTCTGAGCCAAGAGAAGGCTATATAAACCCTGAGGTGAGGCTTTGCTTTGGCGCTCACTTTGAGAAGTGTTGTGTGATTTGACCAGATGAGACTCTGGGAAGCCTTTGTTGAGAGCCCCCCGGCTTTGAAAACCCAGATGTTGATGCTTCCCTCTCTGGTAACTGTGATTTGGTATTGATGCATGTAATGTTGGGACAGTTTGGAAACCTGTCTGATCTGTAAGTTCTGTAACTCTGAAGTTCGGGGTGCTGACCTTTTTCCCCTGAACTAGGTAATGTGTGTTTGTTTGATTAAAGTAAGCTTGTTAACCCATTTTGAGTTGCTTTCCTTTTGAAAAGCAGATCTAAGAACCTGTGTTCGCAGTCACCCTGGGGATATTGGGGTGCTTGCTGCAACACAAGACAACTTTCTCTTCAGAAGTTCCTTCCTTCATTTGACATTGTTAATTATGCATCTCCTATGTCTCTGTTATGTCTTGCTCAGGGCTTCACAATCCCTACCAGTACCTTTAAGCCCCCTCTTGATGGTATGGTTTTCAGTATGTGAAATTTTTTTCACTTATAATGCTTCAGTAGGATCTCCATCAAAACTTAGCATATACTCCTATGGTTTATGTAAGGTAATTCTTGATTTGATGACCTTTAGAAGGGGGTCAGAAGATACCACTACTCATCTTTTCATACTGTAATATTTACTTGTGAATCCACATCATAATGAGCTAGAGCACAAGAGCCTGTTTCTTCCACAGATAGTCTAGTTCTACACTATACAGGAAGCATATATGTATGTATGTATGTATGCATGTATGTATGTATATATTAAAATGTTCTGTGTTTTCTCTTTTTTCCTTCTCTATATCATATTATTCTATAGTCCAGCCTTCTGACTTGCATGAGCTTATTCCCCTTCTTCTTCATAATCTCTTTCTTCTTTGTTTTTATCTTGAAGTGGCTCGATCCATTCTTCCAATAAACATGTTACCAGATTACAATAAAAGTAGAAATCCAAAATTCAACTTTTATCTATTCTAACATCAGAAAACAGCTTGCACTACATTCTTTTTAGAAGCATTATTTGTCACTAGCAGAAACATACATTTAGTAGGTTTTATTTCTAAATTCTCCTTTCTCTCCATACTTGCTAGAAACCAGAGAACCAGAACTGTGTCTTATGGTCTTATGTATGGTGGACTGACCCATTAAAGTATCTTTTTACTACTCTTAATCCTGCACCAGAAACTCAGTTGATGGTAAGTACTTCTCAACCATTTCTCAGAACATAATGATGGATTGCTTAGTGCCTTTGTTATATTAGTGGCAGATGGCTACCTAAGCCACATTGTAAACAGAAGCTGTCTAATAATGTTGTCTTAAGTGTAAATCAATCAATCTCTGCACAACTGTATAAGTGTGTATTATATTCTAGATCCTGAACTAAGTGAAAACTAAATGAATTAGATGTAAATATTGACTTAGCTTGGATAATCAACACTTTCTCAGCTACCTCAGTTATCTCTCCATTCTTAGTAGAGGGATATTGTAATGGAAATGCAAATTTAAAGATCTTCCCTGCCCCTAGCATAAGTGCACCTGGAGCCTGTGGTGGGAAGAGGCTTGTTTTTTCAGGAAAGCCCACACCTTGATACTTTGTGATTGGGCAGTGGGTCCAGAAGGTTGTTACATTCTCTGAGCCAGGAGAAGGCTATATAAACTCTGATGAGGGGCTTTGCTTTGGGGCTCACTTTGAGAAGTGTTGTGTGATTTGACGAGATGAGACTCTGGGCAGCCGTTGTTGAGAGCCCCCCCGGCTTTGAAAACCCAGATGTTGATGCTTTCCTCTCTGGTAACTGTGATTTGGTATTGATATAATGGTAGGACAGTTTGGAAGCCTGTCTGTTTGATATGTAAGTTCTGTAACTCTGAAGTTTGGGGTGCTGACCTTCTCCCCCTGAACTAGGTAATGTATATTTGTTTGATTAAAGTAAGCTTGTTAACCCAATTTGAGTTGCTTTCCTTTTGAAAAGCAGATCTGGGAACCTGTGTTGGCAGTCACCCTGGGGATATTGGGGTGCTTGCCGCCACAGATATAGAGTGGTGATAAATTGACAAACTTTTCCAAAAGCCTTCCTTTATAGAGGACTCAGTACTTTCCAAGGAAATCTTCATTTTTCAACAGCTACTCTAATTTTAACTCCACAAACAAAATACCATTATGCCAAGATTCACCTGGTGGCACCTTTACTTCCTCCCCGCACTTTCCACTTAACTTTTTTTTTAAACAAATGCTTTATTAACTTCTGTTTTACATCATTCATTTCCACCAGATTTTGAGTTACAATCATTTTCCCCCCATTATTCCCCTACCCAGCCTCCCAGAATAGCAGTCCCACAAGATCTCGCTTCCTCCAATCTGCTCTCTCCCATACCTTCTCCCATACCCCCATCGACTTTTCCATTAGAGGAAGATGAATCTTTGTGTCCCAATGCCTGCACATCTTCTCTCCCAATTATAGGCAAAAGAGTATTAATAATAGTATTTATATATATATTTGAAACATTTAATGTTACGACCTCGAATTTCAGATCCATTTCCTACCTCCCTTGTCACCCATTCCTTCTTGGGAGATAAGTAATTCAGTATATGTTGTACATGTGTAGCTATGCAAAACATTATCATGGTAGATATATTGTACAAGGTTGCTTATAATTCCCTCCCACTCATCCCACCCCCCACCTGGTCCATTCCCTACATGATCCTGTCCCTCTTCTATAGTGGGTACTTCCAAACCTCCCCTCACCCCAAGGATGCCCTCCCATCCATCATCCCTCCTCTCATCCCCCTTCCCCCTATCCTGCTGCAGGTTGAGATATCCCATTTAGTATGTATGTCATTTTCTCCCTGAACCAAATTCAATGTGAATGTGGTTTTGCCTTTTTAGCCTTCCTTATTTCCCCCCTCCTTTGCAACCACTTCCCCTTGCTTCTTCTACATGGGATAGTTTACCCTACGCCATCTCTCCCCATCTCCTCTTGCTACTTTCCTCTCTCACCTCATAATTTCATCCCTTGAGTATTCTCCCTTCCCAACAAATTCAACCTATGCCCTCTATCCATATTTAACTGTAACCATATACACATACATTCACATATATATTCATATGACCACACCCCCTTCTTCCATTATTTTCATAGTGAGAAAGAAATCATCAGTCCCAGTTATTGCTTTTCCATATAGGAATGAAAATAGTTCAACTTTGATAAGTTCCCCTTGACCTCTCTTCCCCGATTACCTTCTCAGGCATCTCTTCCTTCCTGTGTCTGGATGTCAAATTTTCTATTCAATTCTGTTTTTTTCCTCAAGAATGCTTGAAAGTCCTCTATTCCACTGAATGACCACATTTTCCCCTGAAACAAAATACTCAGTTTTGCTGGGTAGGTGACCCTTGGGTTCATTCCCAGCTCTTTTGCCTCTGGAATATCATATTCCATGCCCTTCTATCCCTCAGTGTAGAAGCTGCCAGGTCCTGGGCTATTCTGATTGTGTTTCCACAATATTGAAATTGTTTCTTTCTGGCCACTTGTAGTATTTTCTCCTTGATCTGGGGATTCTGGAACCTGGCTATAATATTTCTGGGAGTTTTCTTTTTGGAATCTTTTCAGGAGGTGATTTGTAGGCTGGGAGCTGGAGCTGCCTCTGAAAACTACAAAATGGTGTGTCTCCTCAGTGGCTTCTAGCCCCCAGGGGAGGGAGCTGATGCATTCCCCAAATACAGGTCCCAAAGTCCATAGGACACTAACCTCTTACTTTGTCCTAGGCATGTCTATGTTGATAATTCTGGAGTCCCCACAGCTCCTGGTGTTCTGGGGTTCCTCCAGCCGGCAGCTGGCCCTGCTGCCCTGGGGCTAAAACCTCGGGTCAGGCAGACCTGGTCTTGGCTCGGCTCCTGTGGTCTGCCCTCTGCGCGCTGCCGGGTCCCAGACCTCTGCACTGGTCCTTCCTGCAGGGCTGCTGGACTGTCCTCAGCCGGAGGTTAGCTTCTCTGTGTCGTTCTGTGGGTGCTGGGGTTCCAGAAGTTGTTCAGAGTCCCCTTTTACATAGTTTGGGGGGAATCTGGGGGCAGAGAGGCTTGGAGGAGCTGTTTCTACTCTGCCATCTTGGCTCCGCCCCTCCACTTAACTTTTATACACTGTATTCCTCCATTAGATTGTAAGATCCCTGGGGACAAGGAATGTCTTTTATTTTTATTTATTTATTTTTGTATCAGAGCAATCACCACAGTGCTTAGAGCATAATAGGCACTTAATGTTTGTAAACAAACAAAAAAACAAAAAAACAAATGCAATGAAGTAAGCTCTGTTCTCCTGTAGCTTACCTTTGGGAATGAAAATATAAACTTATGCAGAAGAATACATGAAAGTTTAGGGAGAAAAGGCAGTTGGGGTAATCAGGGGGAAAAAAGCTGCATTTAGAAATTTGTATATGAGAATGAATTCTGAAGGACATATGGTATTCTGGAAATACTACTTTCAGCCAATTCTCCCTCCTTCTTTCTTTGACACCCTTGCCTCTGTCTGTCCAGAAATCTTCCAGTAAAGTTCCAACCAATGTCCAAGGAGCATTTTTTGGCTTCTTTTAACATTTCTTCAAGAGCATGTCCATATAGGTTGTCCATCAATTCTCTCTCCCCACAAGTCTAGACCACCTGTGTTTTTAGTCACAAAGTTTTTTGATAGTGTTTAGATAAATACTAGCTAAGTCAGCACCAGAGAGTAGAACTTCTTTGCTTTTTTTCCCATTCATTGTAGTCAATAGGCACACATCAAAGGTAGATCAGAAATGAATCATTAACAGGATTTTCTGAGATAAGAATTAGCCAAGTCAAACTTTCTAGTATATATTTTATTTCATTTAGTTCTTAATAAAAATAAGCAAAATCATTTTCAAGGTTTCATTTTAATGTTTGCATGGATGCCATCAATAAAATAATCATATATAACTTAGGTCAATTTTAGTTATCAAAAAGAGTATTTATCTTATATGGGAAAATAGATTGAATACCCCATCCTTGAATGGAATGTGACAATGCAAGCGATGAAGGTTTAATGTAATTAAGCAAAATAATTTAAAAAGAATGATTATTTTATCTCTGCAGTGTTAAAAAGAAAAAAGAAATCACGCCAACAAAGTTGTATAGATTACAACATTTTTGGTGTTTTTTTATATTGAAATTGATTTTAAAAATGAGAATAAAGGGGTACAAATACTTTAATAAAATATTAAGGTCCTTTTCCCTTCCACAAGTGGGGAAAATATCTACCATTATGTAATATTTTTCTTTGAAGCTAATGAAGGCTGGGCACATACGAATTGAAAATGTGGCTATTTGTGCTTCTCTCTGTCATTTCAAATGAATATTTCATAACTGTGCACTGATCATAATTTTAAAAATATGTTTCTTAACAATATGTTTTTCCTAATTTCATTCTGAATTAATATAAACTAATATATTATTTCCTAATTATTTATAATTAACAGTAATTGAAAATATATAGCAGTTCATGTCACTGGATCCTTTTAGTAGCTAAATAAATAGTTCCAATTTTAAAAAAAAATAGACTACACAGTTGACTTTGGAGGCCTTTTAAGTACAAAGATATTTTAGAAGGTTCTTCTCATGGTTGTTGTTGTGTATGTGAGGGTTAAGAACTACAAATAAATCATCAACTGGGAAAAGACTGGAAAAAGTATGGTATATGAATATACTGATGAAGTTATTAAAGATTTAGAGAAAACTGAGAAGACTTATGTGAACTGATGAATGACAAGGTGAACAGAATGAGGAAAATGATTTATACAATTACAATAGCATTATAAAGAAATACATATTTTAAATATTAAAAATTTTGATCAATGTGAAACCCAACCATAATTCCATAGGACCAAAGAGGAAACTAGCTACCCTACCAACAAAGAGATAATGGACTCAGAATAAAAGCTGTGTTGCTTGTTTTGTTTTGTTTGGGTTTGGTTTTGGAGTGGGAGAGGGGGATATGACCAATAAAGGAATTAGTTTTTCTTGGCCATGCATATTTGTTATAAGAGTTTTCTCTTTCCTCCCAACCCCTTACCATCCCAAGAGGAAAAGTAATTAATTAATTAATTAAGTTAATTAGTTAGTTTTTTTTAGTTTACATCATTCATTTCCACAAGATTTTGAGTTATGAATTTTCTCCCCATTTTCCCCTACCCACCACCCCAAAACAGTGATCCCACTGAATATCCCCTCACCCAATCTGCTCTCTCCCATATCTTTCCCTATCCCCCCTCCAATTTTCCAGTAGAGAATGATGGATCTGGATGCCCTGGAGTCTGTATACCTTACTTACCAGTTACATGTCAAATAATAATTATATATATATATATTAAACACTAGATTTTAAACATTTTAATTCCAGATTCTTTCCCTACCTCCCTCATCAACCACCCTTACTGGGAAGATAAGCAATTCAATATAGGTTGTAGATGTGTAGCTATGCCAAACATTTCCATAGTGTTTATATTATATATGTAAATAGTTATAATGAAAGATTGAATATATTTCCCTCCATACCATCCCACCCCCCAATTGTTCTATACTCTAATTTGATCCTGTCCCTTTTCGAAAGTGGAAGCTTGCAACTCCCCCCACCCCACAAAGCCTGCCCTCCCTTCCATCATCCCCCCCCTCATTCCCTTCCTTGCTACTCTCCTGTAGGGTGAGATATACTATTTAGTGTGTATGTCATTCCCTCCTTAAGACAAATTAATTGAGAATAAGGTTGGCTCATTCCCTTTTGCCTTCCAGTTCTTCCCCACCATTGTAACAGTTTACCCTTGACTCTTCTGTATGAGATATTTTACCCCATTCTATCTCTCCCCATCTCCTCTCATTATATTCCTCTCTCACCTCTTAATTTCACCTTTTAAATATCATCCCTTCCTATTCAACTAGTCCCTGTACCCTGTCTATATATACCTGTACACATATATATACACATACTATCATATGTATTCATATGCCAAAATAGTTTCCTATATAGACATATATACGTATGTGTATGTGTATATATATCTTTCTATTCCCTTCAGCTATTCTCATACTGAGAAAAGTTTCCTAAGTTACATTCATCATTTTTCCATGTGGGAATGTAAGTAGTTCAAATTTGATAAGTTTCTAATGGTATCTTTTCCCTGTTTACCTCCTCATTATTCTCTTGCTTCTTATATCTGAATGTCAAATTTTCTATTTAGCTATGTTTTTTTTTTTTTTTATCAAGAATGCTTGAAAGTCCTCTATTCCAATGAATAGATCCTCAGTTTTGCTGGGTAGGTGATCCTTGATTTAATCCCAGCTCCTTTGACCTCCAGAATATCATATTCCAATCCCTATGATACCTCAGTGTAGAAGCTGCCAGATCCTATGTTATCCTGATTGTTTTTCCACAATATTCAAATTATTTCTTCCTGGCTGCTTGTAATATTCTCTCCTTGATCTGGGAACTCCAGAGCCTGCATATAATATTCCTAGGAGTTTTCTTTTTGGGATTTTTTTCAGGAGGTGATTGGTGGATTCTTTCAACCTCTATTTTGCCCTCTGTTTCAAATACATCAGGGCAATTTTCCTTGAGAATTTCTTGAAGGAGGATTTCTAGGTTCTTTGTTTGATCATGGCTTTCTGGTAGTTCAATAATTTTTAAATGATCTCTCCTGGATCTCTTTTCCAGGTCAGTGGTTTTCCCAATGAGATATTTCATATTGCCTTCTATTTTTTCATTTGTTTGGATGTGTTTAATAGTATCTTGATTTTTTATAAATTCACTAGATTCCATTTGCTCCAGTCTAATTCTGAAGGTATTATTCTCTTCTGTGTGCTTTTAGAATTCTTTTTCCATCTTGCAAATATGCATTTTTTAGGTATTCTTCTCCTCATTGCCTTTTTGAGTCTCTTTTGCCAATTGAGTTAGTCTATTCTTAAGGTATTATTTTCTTCGGTCTGGTTGTTGACTCTCAATTCATAATTTTCTTGCATTGTTTTCATTTCTTTTCCCAGTTTTTCCTCCACTTCTCTTGTTTGGTTTTCAAAATCCTTCTTAAGGTCTTCTATGTCCTGTAACCAGCTCTTATTTTTCTTAGAAACTTTTGGTGCAGGCATTTCAACTTCACTGTCTTCCTCCTGTTCCATGCTTTGATATTTTTTGTCCCCAAAATTGGAGTATAAACTTGGGTTGCTCTGCATGCTTTGCTTCCCTTGTTTGCTCATGTTGTCACTCAATTACTTGACTTTTGATCTTTTTTCCCACAGAGGACTCTGCTACCAGACAGGGGAGCTTTATTCAAATTGTTGGGATATTCTCAGCTCCAGGAGCTGTTAATTGGGTGCCCTCTTTGAAGCCTCCACATACTCAGGCAAGTAGTTCCATAACCTCAGGACCTCCACCCTAAACAGCAATGCAGATCTAAGCAGGTTAAAGAAAGACGAATTAGCTCTCATAATGCTTACTTGCCCCCCCCCCTTCAATCTGTAGGGCAGGAGCTGAAGCTGCCACCTGGTGGTAACTGCAAAGCCGGGGTACCTCCATGACTTCTCCCTCCAGGAGGTAAAGACCAACCACACTCCTCAACTATTACATCTCCAAGTCCACACTGCACTACTGACCTTTCACTTTGCAATTAGCATCTATGTGTTGATAATTTTGGAAACTACTACACCTGATTATGATCTGAAGTCCCTCCTGCTGGTGGCTGGTCAGGCCACCCTGAGGCTAAAACCTGGGGTTTGTGTGGGACTGGGCTTGGCTCCCAGAGCTCTGCACTGGTTCCTTCTTGCCAGCCTACTGGACTGTCTTCAGTGGGAGGGTATCTTCTCTCTGTCATTTTGTGGTTTCTGTAGCTCCAAAGTTTTCTAGAGCCATTTTTTACTTCAATTGGAGGAGGTGGAGGCCAGAGGTATTCAGAAGTGGTGTTTCTACTCTGCCATCTTGACCCTGCCCTCCCTTGAGATTTTCTTGAAGGATGATTTCTAGGTTCTCTTTTTGATCATGGCTTTCAGGTAGTCCAATAATTTTTAAATTATTTCTCCTGGATTTTTTTTCCTGGTCAATGTTTTTTTCAATGAGATATTTCACATAGCATTATATTTTTTCATTTGTTTGGATATATTTAATAATATTTAGATTTCTCATATAGTCATTATCTTATTTTGGCTCCATTCTAATTCTGAAGGAATGATTCCCTTCAGTGAGGTTTTGCGAATCATTTTCAATCTGAAAATTCGGCTTTTTAAAGGAATCTTCGTCTCATTGCCTTTTTTAGCTTCTTTTGCCATTTGAGATAGTCTATTTGTTTTTTTCTTCAAATGCTTTATTAACTTTTGTTTAAATCATTCATTTCCATCAGATTTTGAGTTACAATTTTGTCCCCATTTTCCTCCTACCCACCACCCCAGAAGAGCAGTCTCACAGGAATATGACTATCGCTTATCCAATCTGCTCTCTCCCATCGGTCCTCCCATACCCCCTTTGACTTTTCTAGTAGGGCAAGGTGAATCCTCTTGCCCCAATGCCTGCACATCTTATCTCCCAATTATATGCAAAATAGTATTAATCATAGTATTTATATATTTTTAAAATTTTGAATTTAAAAGGAAGATAAGTAACTCAGTATATGCTGTACATGTGTAGCTATGCAAAACATTGCCAAAATAGATATATTGTAAAAGACTGACGATATTTCACTCCCTCCTATCCCACCTGCCACCTGTTGCACTCCCCACTTTGGTCCTGTCCCTTTTCAAACGTGGTTCTTCCAACTTCACCCCCCAGCCTGCCCTCCTTTCCATTGCCCCCCTCTTGTCCCCTTCTCCCCTACTATCCTGTAGGGTGACAAACCCTATTCAGTATGCATGTCATTCTCTCCATGATCCAGATTCAATGAGAATAAGGTTTTGCCTTTTTGCTTTCCTGTTCTTCCCCTCCCTTGAAGCCATTTTCCCTTGCTTCTATCATATGAGATAGGTCACCCCATTCTGTCTGTCCCCATGCCCTCTCATTATATTCCTCTCTCACCTCTTAATTTCACCTTTTAAGTATGATCACTTCCTATTTAATTGGACCTGTGCCCTCTATCTATACATACCTGAAAACTTATATACATACATTCACATATGTATGTATATATAATATATAATATAATACATATAATATGCCCATAAAACTTTCTTCAACTATTTTCATACTGAGAAAAGTTTCATCATTTACAGTTATTTTTCCATGGAGGAATGTAAATAGTTCAACTTTGATAAGTTTCTTATGATTTATTTTCCCTGTTTACATTCTCAAGCATCTCTTGCTTCTTGTGTCTGAATGTCAAATTTTCTATTCAACTCTGGTTTTTTCCTGAAGAATGCTTGAAAGTCCTCTCTTCCAGTGAATGACCATATTTTCCCCTGAAACATGACACTCAGTTTTGCTGGGTAGGTTCTGGCTGCTCCTTGCCGGGTTGCTGGGCTGTCCTCAGTGGGAGGTTTGCTTCTCTGTGTCATTTTTTGGGTTCTGGGGATCCAGAGGTCATTAAGAGTCCACCTTTCACATAATTTTGAAGTGTTGTGTGGAGCTCTGCAGAAGTGCCATTTCTTCTCCACCATCTTGATTTTGCCCACCAAGTTAGTCTATTTTTAAAGATGTTATTTTCTTCAGTCAGGTTGTTGACTTTCATTTTATCATCTTCTTGAATCATTCTCATTTCTCTTCCCAATTTTTCCTCTACTTCTCTTATTTTGTTTTTAAAATCCTTCTCAAACTCCTCTATTGCCTGTAATAAGCTCGTATTTTTTTTTTTTTTGGAAGCTTCTGGTCCAGGAGTTCTGACTTCACTGTCTTCTTCCTATTCCATGCCATGATCCTTTTTGTCCCCAAAAATGATTCCCAATTCATACCACTATATTGCCTTGCTTCCCTTGTTTGCTCATATTGCCACTCAATTAGCTTTATGCCTCAGTAAAACTCTGCTACCAGAGGGGTGAGCTTTGTCCCAATTGCTGGGGTTTTTCAGCTTCTGGAGCTATTACTCGGATGACTTCTCTGAAGCTTCCACACACTTTGGCAAACTCTTTATCTACCCCAGGACCTCCACCCTAGATAAAAATCCAGATCCAAGTAGGTTAAAGCAACAGCAATTACCCCTTAGACTGGTCATTTAGTACCCCTACAATCTGCAGAACAGGAGCTCTGAAGCAGCACCTCAGTGGCTTCTCCTTCCAGGGCGTAAAGGGCGGACTAGACTCCTAAACTACTGGATCGCAAAGTCCACACTGCACTGACCTCTCTCTTTGTCCTTTGCATCTCTGGGTTGATAATTCTGGAAACCACCACAGTTCCTGGTGATCTGAAGTCCTTCCAGCCAGTTGCTGTTCAGGCCCCCCTGAGGCTAAAACCACGGCCTTGCCAGGGGTTAGGCTTGGATCCCAACACACTGCTCTGGCTGCTTCCTTCTGGCTTGCCAGGTTGTCTTCAGTGGGAGCTTAGCTTCTCTGTGTCATTTTTTGTGTTCTGTAGCTCCAAAGTTTTTTCAGAGTCACCTTTTACATGAATTAGAGGAGGTGGAAATGGGAGCCCTACTGAAGTCCTGTTTGTACTCCTCATTCTTGACTGTGCCCCCATGAGGAAATTTTAAAATAAAATAAAATAGGTGTTTATTAATTGACCAAAGCTAAATACATACATACATATATATATATATATATGTATATATATATGTATATATATTTTAACAAGAAGCCCACACTTTGATACTTTGTGATTGGGCAGTGGTTCTGATGGGGTCCTTGTGATGTATATATGTAGGCAGTATCAATCTGTAACATCAGTTTTTAAGTGGGGTGCTTTGGGATCTATGTCTGTAAAATCAATTTGTAAAAGCAGTCTGTAAAATCACACTTCCCCCCACCCAGCCTCAGAGCATTGACTCTTCCCCTTCCCCCTTCCAGCACTCTGCCCAGCAACAACTCATGACCTGTTTATCTCTCCTTGAAACAATAAGTTAGGTAAATGTTATCTCCCTTAATTAGAGTGGCCAGCCCCACCAGAAATTATTCAGTACCTTATCTATAGGGTAACTCCTTAGTCAATTATATAGCCACACTGTCTCTAATGACCTTGGTGGGTGGCAGACTGGGCACTCTTTAGTGACATGTCAGGCCTAAAACCACACCTCCAGCTAGTCCCCCCTTGAGCTATTTCCCAGTGAATCATGGGCAATACACCTGTACAGTTGATATTAAAAGTGTATGGTCCTTTGAGCACTGACCACTCCTTAACTCCTCCCTGATCCCACCCTTACTCACCTAGTTAGCATAATTGACATCTTAAAACTATTGCCTGTGGCCTCTGTGAGTTTGCAGGTTCCATAAGAATTTAGCTCCCTGTTCTCTACAGCATAACAATAAACTTTACAATTTCGGCTTCAAAGTTTGCTTGAGCCTGGTGAATTCCTTCCAGACTGGATGCCAGGGTGGCATCCCTGGCAGAACCACTTACCCTCCCCCGCTCCTTATCACCCTTCCCTCTTCAGTTCTAGAAGGTTGTTACATTCTCTGAGTCAGGAGAAGGCTATATAAACCCTGATGGGAGGCTTTTCTTTGGGGCTCACTTTGAGAAGTGTTGTGTGATTTGACCAGATGAGACTCTGGGCAGCTGTTGTTGAGAGCCCCCTGGCTTTGAAAACCCAGATGTTGATGCTTCCCTCTCTAGTAACTGTGATTTTGGTATTGATAATGGTTGGACAGTTTGGAAGCCTGTCTGTTTGATCTGTCTGTATACTCTGAAGTTCGGGGTGCTGAACTTTTCTTCCTGAACTAGGTAAATGATATATGTTTGGTTGATTAAAGTGAGCTTGTTAACTGATTTTGAGTTGCTTCCCTTTACAAAAGCAGATCTAAGAACCTATGTTGGCAGCCCCCCTGGGGATGTTGGGGTGCTTGCTGCTACAAATGGGACTACAGATTTATAAGTGGAAAGTAATAGAGTGTGGAAGATAAGAGTTAAACTCTTAGCTTATTACTATTCTTAAAAGACCCAAGTTTTGTACTCACTTCATGAGACATTATTAACTGCTTTCCTCAGTGAGTCTTTTGAATAAATTATTCCATCTCAGAATTCTAATGCAAACACTAATTAAACTTGTTTTGTAGATAAATACTCCTTAGAAAATTAGGATATCAGAATCAGTAACAAAGGAATGTGCAACATACATATTATTAAGCATTTTATTATATTAATATGCAAATGTGTACACATATATGTAACAGAGGGAAATATGTATATATTCATATGTGGTTAATTAGAGCTACAAATTACTTAAAAGTACACTTGTTGGAATTTAATTTAACAATGAAAAATTTAATCCAAATTTAGGGAACTAAAAGAACAAATATAATTAGAAGTATATTCTTGCCTGTTGATGTCAGAGTTTGAGAATACTAAAACTATTAATCTCATACTCTGGGCTACATGTTACTGATCTAAACATAAAAATTTGATATAAAATTTGCCATTGATTTATGAACTTTGACAGGGGGCCTGACAATTTAGAGATCTTATAACCATAACAAATTAAGTCATTCAAGGAAACCAAGCATGTGACCTTCCCTGAGTATGCAAACTGATTGTCTTTGTTTATATTTTATTTTATTATATTCTAAAACAGAATATGAACAGAGACTCTGCAAGTCAGTGAACATTTAATATATGAAGAGCACTAATTAAATTTAGTAGTCTCCATTTTTTATATTGAAAAGAGATTTTCCTTGTCATTACAAATAAATAAAATTGCAATAGACTTCCGATTACAGTACACTGAATTCTACATTAAAATATTAAATAACTTTTTTTTTCTCAAGGAAGGAAAATACATTCTGTTGTCAACTAAAAATCAAGACTGCAAACAGGAACAAAACTTAGATTGATTTTTAGTTCCCCATAAACTCATACCTAAAGGCAGTTCTACTTATCCCAACAAAATGGGACACAGAATTATCTGGTGAATTTTAGCTGGGAAAGCAGCCAATCCAGATAATTCAGACCATTTACAATTTGGGCTGACTTATCTGCTTTGCTTTGGCTGGGAAGATGTGACATTTTTTGGCAATGGAACTGATCAATCTTTCTCTGTTCAGTCCTTACTCTCACTTCTAAAGCTACCAAGATGTTATTGGGATAAAGCATCATGATTCATCAAGGGATTTCAGGACTGAAACCAACTCACTTCAGGGAATTTATCAAGACAGGAGGTAACAGTTTTTAAAGTTGGAACAGATTTCAGTGGAGATAACCTAGCATGATTTCATGAGCAAATCTTTTGGCAAGGGACATGTTTGAGTTAGTTTGAGGATTTTTTAATTTATGAGATAATCATAGAGTTTGGGCCTGTGGAAGTATCCAAAGGGCTTGCCTCAGTTCTTGCATAATACTCCAACATATTGTCTGCCTCCTCCTTTTCTCTAAAGATAAAGATTGGGTTACTTAACTACTAAATAAAAATAAGACATGAATAACAATTGCACCAGCTGTTATATCTTCTTCAAAATATTTTATTCAAGGCATTTTCTCTCCCTTTCATATGAAAGATTAAGTTGGCTTAATATTTTGTTGTATACTATTCATCACTTTTTTTCTTTGATATGAGTTTTAATTTTCTCTTTCAGGCACACAAATCCCAAAATGAATGCAAGCTTATTAGTCAGAGAAGTTCTTTCATCTTCTCCATCAAATCCCTTTTTGAAAGTACAGTCCATGAATCAGACAGGCATGCCTGCATCACAAAGATTTTTTTTTTAATGTTCTCTTGTCAAGAGGATAAACTGAAAAGCTGGTCATATTCTGTTGTTGCCTTCATAGAAATCTAGCTTACTGAAAAATGTGGACCTTGACATTTTTGGCATGTATCTGATTAATGATGCGGATTCATCAGGCTATTTGCCATAAGGCTGCTGCCAGTTTCACAATGTGAGCACAAAGATTGATAGCACTGTCATACCTCACGGCTTTATCAGAATACAAAAACATAATCCATTATTTTTTGCAGAGAACTTTCAAATGTCTATAAGGACTACAGTACTTTTAATTAAAATTTTCCTGTCAAACTCCTATACAAACACAGAAATGCATACCAAAACACATACAGATAGTTACTAATTGTTATTCATAAGTTTCCTGATATGTTATGAGAAATTACAAAAAGAAATATAATGAAAAATATATTAAATTTCTCTGTTGTTAGAGATGGGTTTCTGGAGAGGGGAGAGTGATAAATGTAAAATCTAGGCTATGTAAAAACAAAATATCAAGAAAAATCTATTTTTAAAATGAAAAAATGCAGTGGAGGTAGTTTTTTGAAATCTTGGAAAAATCAAGGCTTTATTATATTAAAAAATTTAAGTTGAGTTACATGTCAAACATATAAAATTAATTATAAGCTTGATGAATGTAAAATCTAGTTATCCCTAATAATTTCAGAGCTGAGGTCAACAAAGGGGGTAAAATATCATGTACACAGTAGCATAGTTTCTTTATGTCAGGTAGGGTTTATGCCTTGATTCTCTCACTTATAGATATGTCTTTGACAATAAGCTATCTCAAAAGTAATTTTTAATCTTTTTCATCAATCAACAATATATATTAGATGGCTACCAGTCTTAGACACTGCTCTTTGTTCTTTATGTGAATTCTCCATATTGCCTCTTTTCCTTTAATATTGTCTTTTTTTAATTAATAAAAACTAGTCAAAATAATTTGCGTGTGTGTGTGTGTGTGTGTGTGTGTGTGTGTGTATTTCCTTTCAAGATTAAAATTCTTTTTCTAAACACTTCAAGTGGCATTTGAAGTACCCTCACAGGTTAGCCGTTATACAGATATGGATGAGGAATTGATGGTTGAGGAATTGATCTAATTAGATGAAAATTCAGGTGCCGCATGTAGATGAAAAAGAAAGGTATTTAACAAAAGAACAAAGCTTTAGACATGACTTATTTAAAATTTATAAGGCCAGTACGAAAGCATATTTGAATTGTCCTGTTTTATTACCTATATCTTATCAATTTTGGAAAGAAGGAATGAAAAGAAATAGGAAATGAAAAATAAGATATATTATCTTAATTAAGTTATTTCTGGTGGTTAAGGCAATGAAATTTAAAAGATGATGATAATCTGGGGAGGCTAGGTAGCACAGTGAGTAGAGCATTGGCCCTGGAGTCAGAAGGACCTGAGTTCGGATGTGGCCTCAGACAGTTAACGCACACACAAATAAAAACCTAGCCGTGTGGTCTTGGGCAAGTCACTTAACCCCAATTGCCCTCCGAAAAGCAAAAAAAAAAAGATGATGATAATCTGTCAATTTTTTTTTTTTTTTGCGTTTTTGTGGAGGGCAATTGGGGTTAAGTAACTTGCCCAAGGTCACACGGCTAGGTTTTTGTTTGTATGTTTTAAGTGTCTGAGGCCAGATCCGAACTCAGGTCCTTCTGACTCCAGGGCCAATGCTCTACTCACTGTGCCACCTAGCCGCCCTTCTGTCAATATTTTTATGATACTCTGATTCTTCAGTGAATCTATGGATTGCACTGAAAAAGCCACTCTTTCTAGTTTAATTCAATTCATATTATCATAGATCTAGATCAAACATCTAGATCTCAAAGGTCTTTCTTTTTATAGTTGAGGAAATGGAAGTGCAAGGAAATTAAGCAACTTGACCAAAGTCTGATAGTCATTTATAAAGATAGAATTTGAAGCCAGATCCTTTCATTCCAGAATCATTACACTTTCCATTTTTCACTACAAGTTACAATTGTGTTTTTAGAAAGTTAGATTTAAAGTTGAACCTCTTTGTTGTTCTTCATTCATTTCAATCATTTCCAACTCTTTGTAATCCTATTTTGAGATTTTTTGACAAAGACACTGGAGTGATTTGCCATTTCCTTTCCTAGCTTATTTTACAAATGAGGAAACTGAGGTAAACAGAGGTAAGTGACATGTCCAGGGTTACACAACTAGTAAGAGTTTGAGGACAGGCTACCCCAAAACCTTAGAGATCAACTAAATCCAGGACCCTCTTTTTATGAATAAAGGTGATGAGGCCTAGAGATGTTAAATAAATCATCCAGGGTTTCACACATCCAAAGTGAAAAGGCTGGTTTCAAACGTAGGTCCTCTAAACACAAATTCAGTCCAAACCAATAAATATTTATTAAGCACTTACAATGTGCCAGAGGCCATATTAAGTACAGAGGATATAATTATTAAAAGGAAGAGTCCTTGCCCTCAATGAGTTTGCAATCTAAAGGCATGGACAATACACAAAAGGAATTAGGAAAAAGGGACAGGGAGAGAACACCAGGGGGTATCTTGCATAGAGTATCTTAATGGGGCAGAGGGTAAGGGCAGGGGCAGTAGATACAAAGTTAAGTACTCAGAGTAGGGTTTCAACTATCTTTAAAGGAAAAAAAAAGACATTGGAAGGAGTTTGGTATTCTGTTTTCCAGCCATCCAAACAGGAGAGAGGAAGCTGAAGGAGGTGTAAATAATTAAGACTTGAGTTAGCAACAGGTTCATGAGTTTAGCTTTGATAAGCTTATCCTGGGAGGGGCATCTTATTCCATGGCATTGAAATCAGTCAGGGCAGCAGATGCAAAGTGGAGTGCAAAATCTGTATCTCTTAATATTGTGGCACAAAAACTTCCACCTCAATTCATTTCAACAAGCAGTTGGAGGCACCCACTTTGTATAAGAAAGTAAACTAGGAATCAGGGATACAAAGACAAAATTAAATGATCCATGCTCTCAAAGGGTCTATCTTTTACTAGGGAGAGGGATACAACATTTAAAGTGTGAGAACACAACCCACCTAAACCTTCCATAATCTATAGGTTCTGACCATTTATTTCCATAAATCCTTCAGAGAATTCTTATTATGGACAGAATTTTTTTCTGAAGTTTTTTTTTTTTTTTTTAAGTATTCATGCACAGTGAGTAAGAGTGCTGGCCCCAGAGTTGGGGCAACCTGGGATCAGATCCGGCCTCAGAAAATGAGCACCCACACATAAATAATGACTGGCCATGTAACCTTGAGCAAGTTACTTAACCCCAATTCCTTTAAAAAAAATAAAGTATTCTTGTATATTGGTGCAGAACTTGGGCCATATATCTATTATTGCTCATCATTAATACACAGCACCATAGTATCATCATTGATTTAGAGTTGTAATAGACCTTAGAGGTCACCAGGTTCAGTAAGTCTCATTTAACATCTGAGGAAATTGAGGTAAAAAGAATTGGTAACCTAATATCATCAATTTCATGTTTCTGAGGTGGGATTTAAGCTCATGTCTTCCTGATTCCAAGTACAGCACTCTATTCACTGCTTTACCTCTTAAAGAATATCACTGATTCCATGTCTTTTACTAATAACAGAAAGAGATACAGAGAGACAGAGAGAATGAGAGAGCACTACCTGGAAAAGTAATGACAACTGGCACAAATGGAGCTATTATGCCATGTCTGAGATTTGACCGACAACACTCAAAGTCTTCAGTGGAATGATGAATTTTTAGATCAGGAAGAAAAATGCACTTGAGTTTAGATCAAAATGATAATTTCCAATTGGAGCACTCCTCAGAGTACTGTACAATAGTCCTTTTCTGATCTGTGCTTGACGGCAGTTTAAGAGGTGATTAAATAGCACCAACAGATAGTGAAGCTGAGGCTGAGAAAGTCGGGATAAGAAATCAGTAATTTAGTGGGCAGACAGCACAAATGCCCATCACTGTTCTCACTTTAATGTGACACAGCTACTGGGAAACTGTCTGAATTGATTTTAGTTTAGTGCTCACATTTTTTTCTTTTTTTTTCCATAACTGCTATCTAATCATAAATTTTGAAGGTACAGATGTGTGACAGTTTTCCATATCCACCATAGCAGTAGATTTGTATATATAGAATCATCTTAGACAACTCAGGGGCTGCAACCCTATTTATTCAAGTTTCAGTCTTCAGACATCCCAGTTCTTTGGCTGAAAATCCTTCCCTTGTGTGATGATTTAAAAGGTTTAGTCATTTTATTAATACGGCCAGAAGGTTATTAGCAAAAAATGGTCATTTGGCCATCTTTCTTAGACCAAATACAATCATGATGGCAAGGTTCACAGTTTATATACCCGTCAAAGCAATAAGGGGCTGCTGGTAACATCATGTCACCCTTGGACAGAGAAATAATATCTACTCAGATCACCCCAACAGCATTGGGCTATCTATTTTATGTAAATCATTTCTCACACTTGAATGGTTTCTTATTTAATTCTTCTTGGACTCTGCTCAGTGGGCCACTTTCAAGAAACTTAACTTTGAAATTGAAAGTCAATCCCATAAAAATTACAATTTAAAACAATGATGTACCTGTTCTCTTGAGTAGTCATATTTACCTGAACCTGAATATTATCCATGTACTATATTTGAGAACCCCTCCTATTTTTTATATTTTATTTTTCCCAAACATGTAAAAATAATTTTAACCTTCATTATTTTATAAATTTTACTTCTAAATTATTCCCTGCTCGCTAATTCCCCCCATCACTGAGCCCTCCTATCTCATAAAATCACATAAATATATGATTCATCCAATGGTTGTTTGCAAATTTTTCTCATGATTAAATGAAATAATATGTAGAAGTTACAACTGAGCAAATGTTCATTTTTTTTTTCATTTTTAGTGTATATCTGTATGTTGTGGGAGCAGGGATGAGGATCTAGATCTGTAGTGTTTTAGCTATAGAGAACTTTTGTTTCTCCCAGCTAGACTATAAGTTCCTTAGAAACACAGACTGTTTTTGCTTTTGTCATTATATCTCTAACACCTAGTACAATATCTGGCACATAGTAGTCTTTTAATAAATTATAATTAATTTATTCAAAGCACATCAATAATTCAGATTCTTAGAGAGTCATCTGGGCACTGGAAGTTAAATGAATGGTGCATGACCACCCAACTAGTACATGACTGAGGCAGAGATTAAACCCCACATCTTCCTGACACTAAATCCTATTCATTATACCTTGACAATCTCTTGAGTGGTAGATTCATTATATTCATAAGAAGGAATTATTTCCACCAAGTGAAGTGTCCAGTATCTGTGACTCAGAATATCTAAATCCTAGGAAGTTGCCTAAGTCATATACAAGTTAAGTGACTTACTGATCATTAAGTAGCTAGTGAATGTCAAAACTAGTAAAGGTTAGAAGTGGGATTTTACTCTCTTTATGTTCCTCATTATAAGACAGGTAATTGACATAGTAGAAAAATTATTAGAATAGGAGTAACAAAGACTTAAGATTAAATGCCATCTCTAAACTTATGACTTGTGTAGCCCTGTTTAAGTCATTTAACCTCTATGGACTTCAGTTTCTTCATCTATAAAATGTGGAGCTATAAAATGTAGCCTTTAAGGTTCCTTTCAGCTCTAAATTTATGATCCTATATTTGTTTGTTTTTGTTGTTGTTCAGTTGTTTCTACTCATGTCTGACTCTTCATGACCCTTTTTGGTGTTTTCTTGGCAAAGATAATGAAATGGTCTACCATTTCCTTCTTCAATTCATTTTACTGATGAGAAAACTGAGTTAAACTGAGTTGTTCAGAATTATACAAGTAGCATGTGTCTGAGTCCAGATTTGAACTCAGAAAAATGATTCTTCCTTACTTCTGTCCTGGCACTCTGTTCACTGAGCCTAAGACTGACTAGCAAAGCAACACTTTAATCTATTTGTATGAAGAAGGTGATGATAAATATGATGATAGGTTATCATACATATGATGAAATTTTCAGCCACTGTAACTCTAAAAATCTAAAAAAAGGAAGAAGTGAAAAAAGGACTACTATCTGCATTGGTAGAAGGATCACATACACTGATAAATCATGAATCCACCAAGCTTTAAAAGATTATTGAACCCCTTCAATACACACACACACACATTAGTGGATATGGAACACTTAAATGCTTGTTGATCTATTATCCAGAATCTTTAACACTTCTGGAACCTATTGTTATTTTTTTTGGTCTTTTTGGAGGGGGAAGGCAGGGCAATTGGTATTAAATGACTTGCCAAGGGTCACACAGCTAGTGTTAAGTGTCCTCCTTACTCCAGAGCCCATGCTCCATTCACTTCACCACCTAGCTACCCTGAAACTATTATTCTTTAAATAGCATTAATTTGATACATCAATTTTTCCCCTTCATTGTATTTAATGAGTCTGTAGGCAATCTATCTTAATGACCAAGTATAGAGCATCTTTTTTTTTAATTATGCCTCAACTTTTTTTTTCTCTTCACCTTAATTTCTATGTATCCACCCACTACAACTTTTTTCTATCTTTCCTTTCCCTTCCATTCTATTCCTTTCCATATCCTTTCCTTTTCCTTTTCTATTCTTTCCCTCTCCCTTCTTCCTTGCCTCCACTTTTTATGTTCATCTATTCTCCCCTCTGCATTATAATCTTTCTCCTTTTCATTTCTTTGCTTCCCTTTCTTCCCCTTATTCCAATTAAAATTCAATGTGGATAGAGATGGTGAAACGAATCTTCCTACTTTTAAATGATAACATAAATACAAAAGTTCCCACCTTACATGCTCTACATATACTACATGTACAAAGCACTAGCCACTCTGGAGAAAAGCACACATGCTTTGTGATCACCTGTAAGAAGAGAATATTTGAGCTTTTCTCTAGTCTAGACCACCATCACATTCTGTCAGACAGATTCAAAGAGAGAAAACATTAGCTTTAAAAAATGGTTTGCCTAGTTTTTGTTTCTATCATTTAAAATCAACCATTTTCTTTAAAACTATGAACTGTTAGGGTCAGTGAATAAAATGACATCTAGTCACTAAACATTAAGACACAATCTTTTTTCTTTTTATAATTAGTTATCTTTTTAAATCAGTCAGTTAATTATCATTTATTAAGCATCTACTGTGTGCCAGGCATTGTGAAAATCATTGTATATACTTTAGTGGTTTTTTAAAAAAACTTATTCCTCAATAAGTTTCTTTCCAACTTCAAACATGTTTAAAAATCTGCCTCTATAATTTTACATTATCAAGGGAATATATTAATGTGAAAAAGAAAATTTGCAATTCCTTCCAAGTAACAGCTTTATTAAGTGAATACACAGAGATGTTCAATGTCATACCCTGGGGCACACTGGAAAAGAACAGAACAGTGCTTTGTGAAAGAAAGCTTTTACATTGCAGAAGGTTTCTTTCTCACAGAATCCCACTGTGAAAAGGGAAGAACAAATCCCCAAGTACTCAAAAATGTTATATCTCTTTAACAATCCATGTGTTACCTAGGAGAGAAGCTGAATGCTACAGGTGAGAGGGTTAAGGAGGAAATGGAAGGACTGGCTAAGGGTGTTATTTCATATTACTGGGCCTCAATAGCCTCATTTGTAAAATGTATGGGTGGTATTTAATAATCTGTAAGATTCTTGCAAGAGCTAAAATATTTTTTTCTAACCCTGCGGTAAAAACAAGGTCCTTGACATAGATTTATATATGGGATTTTGCCAGACAGTTAGAATAGCAAGTAAATCTAGTTGTTTGGGTTTGTAACAACTTGAGGCATTTGAGAGATTTTTTTCTTCTTCTGTTGCCATGGAATTCTGTGAACAGCATAATGTATCAGTGTTTTTCTATGAAATACTACATGTGTATATATTATCATTCTGAGCATGTTTCTGAATTTGTAATATGTACAATATTATAGAATATCGATATAACATGATTTCAACCTTTACACATATTAATTAGGCTTATGATCAACCTTCCTTATTCCTCAATAAGTTTCTTCAAAACATTCCCTATTCTTTCAATACCTGGTCACTAAATATCTACTACTGAAAGTGGATCCTGAAAATCTGATGTTGGTTTCTGCTTTTGTCCTTATTTGCATAAATACATATTCTGTAAAGCCTACAGATCATACACAGTAGCTGTGTCAAACCTGGACATATCTCCTACAGCCACATCCTCTAAAGTACATACCATTAGTGACAGCCAAATGCTAAATCCTCAAGAAGAGATGATAGGACTTGCCTATTACATGCACAAAAAAAAAAAATGATTCATCTTTCTTTTGGTGGTCATTCTTTAGTGGAAAGTTAGTTTGATGATGATGATAATGTATATGTATATATATACATATATATATACATATAGAGATAAATAGATATATCTTTAATTTTTGCATAATATGTTGTATACTTTATTTCATTTGATCTTCACAACAAACCAATGAACTAGAAATCATTATCCAGATAAGGAAACTGAGACTCACAAATATTAAGTGACCCATCCATATATAAACAGTTACTGAAGGTTAGAGGTAAAATTCAAAGCCATATCCACCTCTCAAAAGTTCTAGGGCAATTTTCATTCTACCATATTACTGTGATACATTTGGGCTTCAGTTAATTTAATTTATACAACAGCAAACCCTTGCCTTACACAGCATTAATGTTAAGATTTTGTTCTGATGGTTTCTGTTTGCCTGTTAAAAGAAAGCTAGGTGCTAGATACACCTCAAAGGTGTATGATGCACAAGTATAAAGGGAGAAAGATGAATCAAAGGCTGGGATTTCACTGAGAAAGGGTAAAATAATAATTTTTAAAAAGTGGTCATTACTAGGCCAGTAAAGGAAAGCAAGAACAAAGGGCAAGCAACATCAGAGCCAGTAATTTCTGAGCATTAAGTGGATAAGCTTTCTAAAAATATAAACAACTTGTTTGGGAGAAACAAAAGATGTATACAAAAAAAAAATAGACTAAAAAGGCCAGAAGGCAGAGCCAGATTAATTGGATTCAGAAAGAAAAATCACAAGGCTGTCACATTCAGCCAAGGGAACAAAATGATATTTTAATGTGAGATGGGGTAACGGGGAGAAATGTATTATAGCAATAAAAGAAGGTCAGTATATGTCAGTAGCATTCCTTCAAATCACATGGAATAGATATCACTCCAATTTAAATCAAGTATCACTCATAGCCTTAGAAAGGGATTATTCAGAGATTTCCATTGCCTTAAAGCAATAAAATTTCAGCCTGTAAAAGGAGCATTTGCTAAGTGTTATCACAAAACAGAACAAGAGCCTAACAAGATTCACACATCCATATGTCAGTATCTTGCCCCCACAAGGGCAGACCTTTCATATTCTAGGAAGTTGTGATGGGAATGAAGAGAAGTAAGGCTGAAGTTCAAACATGATTCACAAGGAGAAAATGAGAAGTAGGAATTATTTCATGAACCCAACTTGTAAAAAGTAATCAAATCAAATAAATAAATTCCAAAAATGATCTCTGTTAGACACAACAATGCTTTTAGTACACATCTATCTTCTCTCTTAAATCACTTGATAAAACTATTGAATTTGATGAAACACAAGCTTTGACGGCTCCTTACCGGATTCCAAAATTGCTTCTTTCATTGCCATTAACTTCAATATTATTTTTGGGCAGCTAGGTGGCTAAGTGGATAGACTCCTAGACCTGGAGATGGGAAGAGCTGAGTTGAAATCCATCCTCAAACATTTACTAGGGGTATGATCCTACGCAAATCATTTATCCCCTGTTTGCCCCAGTTTTCTCATCTGTAAAATAGGGATACTAATAACATGTACCTCCCAAGGTTGCTGTGAAGATAAAATGAGATAATACTGTAATTATAAAGCACTTTGCATGGTTTCTGGTACACTATAGTCAGTATTTAAATGTTAGCTCCTAGTTATTATGTGAAGTCTTCCTACAAAGCAAGCTTTTCTAAGCAAGGGAACAGGTTGCTTGTGTTTGTTTGAATGGTTTTAAATTAATATCATGAACTAATGCATTTTAGAATAATAGTTATACAGTAGAACCTCAGTTTATAAATTTAATTCCTTCCTAGATTCTCTTCATCATGTGATTTGTTTGTATTGCAAAGAGAATGTTCCTATAGAAAATAATATAAAATCAGAAATCAGTTCCACATTCCCAAAAATATTAATTTAAAACAACTATTTATAATTTTATGTAATGTTTTTGTCCCTAGTTAACCTGAAATGCAATAGCAATGATTAGTACACTATATAAACCAAAAATTAAACAAAGTAACCTACACTTTACCTTTGAGAAGAGTTGTGGCTGGCATGAGGGAGACAATGGGAGGAGGGGTTGGGGGAAGGGGGAGGTAGGGTAGGGAATTGAAGGGCTTATGGAGAGGGTCTGGGTCTGAGGATCAGAGTCAGAGATTGTGGCTAGGACTGGGGTGGGGTGGGGCTGAGACCTGGGGGGGAGAAGGGATTTTGCTTCTGTTACTGCCTCTCAACAACACCTCCAATGGCAGTGACCTGGGATGCGCAACTGCCCCCTTCCCTGGTCCTTGGGGTCCCAAGTTCCCCTACACTTCCTTATGGGGGGCTCTGGGAACCCCCTAGAACTCTCTTTGAATCTTCTCACCTGATGAGAAATCTGAGTCTATAAGTCCTTCATTATCACTAGACTCAAATCTCTATTACTAGAATAGGCCCCCATTGTCCAGGTACTCCTCACCCTTGACCCTCCCAAAATAACTATACCTAAATCTGTTACTCTCTAACTAGTCTAGCCCTCCATTGACTGTCATCTCCAGGTAGCCTCCAGCTATTTTCCACCCTTAAACTCTCATCACTGGAATCTGACCTCATTTTACTCCACCTGAACTCCTAAACTCCTACACTAGACCATCCTGAGATTCCCCCAACAACCTTTCTGTATATAAGACCCCATCTTGCCTCCATGAGGAGGCCAGAGAATTATCTAGCTCAGACTTACTCTGTGTCAGATGATTCTGGCCCACTTGTACAATGCAAGCATCACAGACACTTAGGCTCCCTAAGAGTCTACCCATTATGGAAAATCTTTCATAAGCTTTGCTTTACTATGTCTGAGAGAAGACTTGAGACTAATTCATTTGGCAGCACACGGGGTGTCGGTATTTTGGGGTCTTAAGCACCCCTAAACCTTAAACTTCAACATTTCTACCCTTGAGCCTGTAGGTATAGGCAGGGAGTCACCTATGATCTCATGCTGCTGAGTCTGAGTAGCAAGAGTGAAAGTGAAAGTGGGGGGCTTGCTCCACTACACTACCCTGCTGCAGACCCTGACCAAGGAAGACACCATACTCAAAGCTATGTTCAGTGGCTGTATGGAGGTGTTCATAGACTCCAGAGACTGGGTGGTGATTGATAGGAGTGGTCATCATTTTGGAACAATCCTAAGCTACCTTCAGTGTTGGCCAGTGCCTCTTCCAGAGGGTCCTTGGGAGCTGGATGAGGCATGATACCAATTAGGGCAGGGGTAACTGAGGATTGGCAGTTGGCTCTATAGTAAAAGAGTGAGAACCTTTCACTACTCTGTCCTATTCCCACGATTACATCTCCACTGGAAGAGTAGCAGCTTCTAGCTAGTACCTCTAAGCTAGTGGTGAAGTAAACGTAACTTTGTGGTGCAATTTTTTGTTCATCCTATGTAGCAGCAAGCACCCCAGTATCCCCAGGTTGGTTGCCAACACAGGTTCTTATATCTGCTTTTCTAAAGGAAAGCAACTCAAAATAGGTTAGCAATCTTGCTTTAATCAATTAAAGTATCATTTACCTAGTTCAGAGGAAAAAGTAAGTACCCCAAACTTCAGAGTATACAGACAGGTTACAAGAAGGAGAATCATTTCAAGCAGACAGGCCTCCAACTGTCCAACCATTACATCCATACCTAGTCAGTTACCAGAGAGGGAAGCATCAACAGTTGGGTTTTTCAAAGCTGTGGGGCTCTCAACAGCTGCCCAGAGTCTCCTCTGGTCAAATCACACAACACTTCTCAAAGTGAGCCCCCAAAACAAAGCCTCATATCAGGATTTTGATAGCCTTCTCCTGGCTCAGAGAATGTAACAGCCCTTTTGACCCACTGCCCAATCACAAAGTATATCCTGAAATACTAGCCTCCTACCACAAGCTCCAGGTGCACTTAAGCCTATCAAATGGCCTAGGGGCAGGGAAGATCTTAAACATTTACATTCTTATAACATCCTGCAAGTCAAATTTTGCAATTTTTTTTTCTACTTCAGTGAAGCATATGAAAACTTGGTTACTCATAAACTTAAGTTCTACTATATAGTGGTTACCCATCAAATGTTGAATTAACAGTAATAGATACCTCCATGTTGGCATGTGTGTGTGTGTTTATGTATGTTTATGAAAATGGGAAATAACCACATAATAATTATAAAATCAAAATGTTAAAGACGATGTTAAATATAAGATAGCTTTTACATTGATTGTCATCATGTAATAATTTATCACCTGGTGGTCAGCATGCTTTTATTTACCTGTCTTAGACCTAATAAAGCATATATAATTTCTTTTTGGAATTATCCTCAAAATCTTTCCAAAATGTTCGAACCTGTCACAACTTATGTTTTGTTGATATTGCCTTTAGGAAACCAAGATAATTTTCAGGTCAGGATGAGATTATTTTCAATGAAGAGTACTTTGTGACAATAATAACCATTTTTTAAGTACTAGAAACTGATGTAAGAACAAACAATAATGAATATTAGAAGACTGTACACCAAAGGGTTAAAAAAAACCCTAACAAATAATAAATAAAGAGTAGTTGAGAAAGGAAAATGTTTAGCTTTTATCAATATTGGTGAAAAGGTCTAATAATATGTATGTGTACATATATATAGCTTGCAAATTACACTGACAATAGAATTGAAAAGTGCCTCCTCGATATGGAACAGGAGTATACTCATTTATGTGAATAAGAATGAGACTTATTTTGTATTTCCTTTTAGTTTGTAGTCCAGTCAGGAAGAAATTCTTTAGGATAAATTTGGAAATATTCTCAAAGGTTATTAAAACTAGTAAATAAGGGAGTAAAAATGGAAGGAAAGAAAGAAAGGAAGGAAGGAAGGAAGGAAGGAAGGAAGGAAGGAAGGAAGGAAGGAAGGAAGGAAGGAAGGAAGAATAAAGAAAGAAAAGAAAAAGAAAGAAAGGAAAAGAAAGAAAGAAAAAGAGAGGGAGAGAAAGAAAAAGAAAGAAAGAAAGAAAGAAAGAAAGAAAGAAAGAAAGAAAGAAAGAAAGAAAGGAAGAAAGAAAGAAAGTCATTTACAAAGTGTCTCCTATTTTCCAGACACTTTACTAAGGATTTTATAAATATAATCTCATTTCATCTTCACACCAATCATGGGAGGTAGGTGTTAGCATAATTCCACATTTTACATTTGAAGAAACTGAGGTAAACAGCGATTAAGTGGCTTGTACAGGGTCAATCACCTAATAAGGGTCTAAGGTTAGATGTGAACTAATGTCTTCCTGACTTCAAGGATAGCACTCTACTGTGTCACCTAGTTGCAATTTGTATGCCCATAGATATGACTATGGAGGAATATATTACATATAATAAATAATCATGAATGACAATACCAGAGTAAGAGGACTGTATATAAAAATAGTGGCTATACTTTGCATCTTCATAAAAAATAAAAAAGATAAGTTGAGAGATATATTAATTACATCATGAGATAATGATGAGACAAAATGAAGAGAAACAGAGAAGTTATTTATTTAACTCAGGAAAGACTTCTTGTTAGGAACATCTTGTCCCCTAAATTTTCCAAAAGCATGAAAGTCAGCATTTGGGACACTTATCATACAATGCAACTGAAGAGTAAAAAATAAAGTGATTCAGAATGAAGGAATTGATTTGTATCTAGGTCTATATGTATTGATTTGATAAGAGACATATGTACATTATTTATATATGTGTATTGTTATTTGTCTTTCTTTCTTGTAGGGGACTGTGAAATCAGGGAGGTGATACCATAACATGCAGGGGAATTGGATTTAAGTGAGGGAGTGTTGTGCAAATTCAGGAAACTCATTTTCTCTTCAACAGCCTTCTGGGTCCAGTGGAAAGATATAGATCAGGACAATTGGAGGTGGTACTGGATGAAGTAGGAGACCTTGGCCTTTTTAAGCTGAGATCTTTTAACAAGTCTCAGTTTGAATGAGTCAATGCTCATTCAGTGATTACAATTAGATGAGAAATGAAGCAAAGAAGGGCCACTTGTACCTATTAAAAAGAAAAAAAAAATCAAATTGGGAGGAGAAAACCCTCTGGTTTCTGTCCAAAACAAACAATTGCTATTTACATTCATTCTGAGCCAATTAGGGCCTAAACAATGAACAAGTGGGGATTGGCCTGGGACCTGTTGTTGATGAATAAGTGAGAGTCAAGAATGATTTGAGTCTTAAGGATTGGACCTTAAGGAAAAAACAAATCTAGCCAGTAAACCCTAAGATATCTTGCGAGGTTTCAATGGTCTAAATTTACATTCCTTTGGGCAGAGTACCTGCAGGTAAGGGTATGTTACCCTACTTATGTAGACAGAGAGAAGAGAAAAGAGAAGAGAAGAGAGCAGAGGAGAGAGAAAGAGGGAGAGAGAGAGAGAGAGAAGGAAGGAAGAAAGAGATAAGGAAGGAAAGAAGGAAAGAAAAAGAAAGAAAGAAAGAAAGAAAGAAAGAAAGAAAGAAAGAAAGAAAGAAAGAAAGAAAGAAAGAAAGAAAGAAAAAGAAAGAGAAGAAGGAAAGGAGGAAGGAAGGAAGGAAGGAAGGAAGGAAGGAAGGAAGGAAGGAAGGAAGGAAGTGTGAGGGATAATTTGCAGTGAAGTTTCCCCATTCTGAAAAATCAAATCTAGAATGATTTCAGCATCCACTAGGCCTAAGTTTAGAAGTCACCTGACCTTGCAGGAATTTGGGACTTAGAGCAATGGAGACCCTCCCCAATAGCACATCAGCACAAGATATGCCAAATAAGGACAGAAGTGCTTTCTCAATTGTACATTGGATGATCTACTGTTTCCTTGTTCCTGTACTTGAGGCAGATTGCCACGCTTATATTGTGCATCTAACTTCCAGCCAATGGAAGAAAAGGGTCAGGAGGGGGGTGGGGAAGAATTCTGCAGTTCAGGGGTTTATAACTTTGCCATATCCTTTTGTAAATTGCTTCTCCTCCCTGAACAATTGTCAAGAGGGTGGTCCTTTCTTGAGATCGTATTAAACCATTCTTTTCTGCTTCCTACTTTGAGAAACCTCTGAGTATTATTTGGGTAAGGATTTCTACTGCACACAGTTTTGGGGTGCACACAGAAGTAAGGAGGGAAGGAGGAAAGGAAGGAAGGAAGGAAGGAAGGAAGGAAGGAAGGAAGGAAGGAAGGGAGGGAGAGAGGGAGGGAGGAAGAAAGAAAGAAAAAAGAAAGAAAGAAAGAAAGAAAGAAAGAAAGAAAGAAAGAAAGAAAGAAAGAAAGAAAGAGAACTAAGCTGCTCAACTGGTCAACTCGATTTGGAGCTCCTACTACTACTTACAGAGAATTTTTTGAGTATTTTTGTCCTCATTGCTTAGCACAGTGCCTGCCACATAACAGTACCTTAGCAAATGCTTATTGACTTACTGACCTGCAGTGCATTAATTTCCTTTTTCAAGATGAAATGTGGATATTTTCATACTTACTCAGATCTATGATCTCATTAATGAGTATCTTCTCCAAAGGCACAGAATCCAACACATCCACACTTTGTCATAAGGATTATTTTGTGTGAATCTTGTGTTTATATTTTTAAAATTTCTCCATAGAGGAAGTTAAATAATTTCTGTTGGTGCCAGTAATGGTCAATTATATGGAATGAACATGAGTCTAGCTTTTCCTCATGTATTTTAACAGTAGCTGTTGAGATACACATCCATCCACTACGAATCACAGCCCTAAGGATAGACTTTAATGGCTTGGCATATAGAAGACAATGACCCTCTAGCAGGCTTGTGGAGGAGATTATATTCTGATAGGTTCTGGCAATATATTTCATTTATATTTCTCTACCTTGAAGAAGATGGGAGAAGTATCAACCATTGTTTTCTATATAGATAGGAATGTTTGCTGTGCAGACTAGATTACCTTGGTGTATCAGAGGATTCAGTTTCATGCTCTCTACAGTATGAACCTCCAATTTACCCTAGAGGTCAATTTTGAGGTATTCCTTTTATAGAAGAATCATTTATGGGTACTAGAGACATAAAGTGGCCACCAATGGATGCCAAAATACATAAATGGGATGTCCTTTTTGATTTATATTCTGTCATGATGGATATGAAAGATTGACTGATTCTTCTCATTCACCTTATTTCACCTCTGTTTACTTTTTAAGAGGTGTGACAAATAGAATTATAACACATGACGATCATGCGATGAAAGGTTATAAACCATTTTTTGTCTGAAAAATCAGGGTGCAATTATAATATGGTGGTGATGATTATGTGGTGAAATATGATAAATACATTTTGTGGAGAAACTATAAATACATATTATCTCTATAGATGTTCATGCTTTCTTTCAGGTTACCTTTAATAACTAGATTTTGCTTTGTGGTATTTAGTAATACACCATCATCTTTTCCTTTTCTTCTATAGCACTTTCAGTTCTTTTGTCCCACATGCTGCAACCTGTCTATAGCCTCTCAAGGGTGTTCCCTTCACAAACCTTTTGTTCTACAGATTCATCATTAATCTTTTTGCTGATGTTGCTACTACTTTGCCACTGATAGCTTCCTCTCAGTGCCCCCTCCCTGCCCTTCAATCATGTTTCTCGAACATCTTTTATCAATGTTGCCTGACAAGAAATAAAAATGAGTTTCTAGACCAAAGTGGGAATTTAGTAAGGTTTTTTGGGTTTCTTTTGTTTTGTTTTTAGATAAAAATTTTCATGAAAAAAATAGGAAAGGGAACAATTCATTACAATGTCTTGTACTAGAAATCTTTTCAATAAGAGTGTCAGAGCTTCTGTTATATGATAAATTATCCATTTCCTCTTTAGAAAAGTTATTAGTAATATAGCTTAACATGAGAAGAAATTGAGCTACTACTATCTTTTGATAATTAGCATGGTTAATAAAACTTAATATTTATGTAGCTATATAATCCTAAGTTGTGGTCCAAATGCAAAAGCAAAAACAAAAACAATTAGTGGGATCATAAATTGAAAACTGGAATGACCCTTAAAGCCCATATAGTCCAACCTCCTCATTTAAAAATGAGGAAACTGAGGCCCAGAGAGTTTGAATGATTTGTCCTAAGTCATGTAAGTAGTAAATGGAAAAGTTGGGAATCCAACCTAGGTTTTGTGATTTTAATCCAGTGCTTTTTCCACTTAATGACAACATATCATGGAAAAGAAGATGGTTTCTCTCTCCTCTGTGATACCAGAGTTCTTCTGATGGGGTGGGAAGAAAACACAGATTGAAGTCAGGGAACTTGGGACCTGAGATTACTCCTCCAGCATTGCTGGTTTGGGTATTGTTTATGAATACAGTACATTATATCCTACTTTAAGAAAAAAAATAGTATGTTTCTGCCTATGCAGTTTTCTGTATCTGGTTGGTTTTATAATTAAGTAAATTTGTCATTGATTTTGCCTCAGTTTACCTGAAGTTTTGTGTTTCATTTTGTGTCTGAATGTATTTGTGAGTGTGTCTAAATTTGCCTAATTTGTCTGTGTGCCTTGTGTTACTCTTAGTATGCTTGAAGTGTGTGGCTCTTTATCCATGTGTTTATATTGGTATGAGTTTGGTATTTGCGTATCTCATCTCTAAAAATGTAGTTCTCAATGGTAATATATATTCTTGTTTATATAATTATTCCTGAGTTTCTATTTATCTGAATACAACAGTGTTCATTTCTGAGTATGTTTGTAAGAATGCATGTGTGTTGAGGATTCAAGAGGAATTATATCTCTCTTTTTAATTTCCATTTTATCAAAGTATTTCATACATCAATAAGATCTGCTTGTGTGTACATACATATGTCTTTATGTTCGTGACTTTGTATTTCTATATAGAGATTTGTCCAGGCTTGTCAGGGAGGGGCTAGAGTTTGGTGCTGATGGCATGGCAAAGCACAGTGTTGTTTAGCAAAAAAAAAAAAAAAAGGGCCATATTAGGGACAGAAGTGGGCCAACATGTCTCAAATCACAAAGCAAGAATTACAATAATGATGCAGTATCTCCTGTGGTATCTACAAAGGAGTTGTCAGCCCTAAAAACCTTATCTCAAAGTCTTTTTCCTCCTTGCTGCTCAGGGAAGTGATGATGATCGCATTAGAATCTCTGCTCCTTGATGGAACTGGTTCCCATCCCACATTCTTGTTGCCAAAACCATATCCTTGGTCGCCATAAGGAAAGTTTGGATAGTACCATGCGTCCTCTGGATCACCTTGTCACCCAGACAGGACACATGGAAGCTCATTAAGATCATGGTGGACCAGGGGACAGAGTCAAGATGGAGGAGTAGAAACAGAACTTCCATATGGCTCTGGCTATCACCTCCTCAAATTCATGGAAAAGGTGACTCTGAACAAACTTTGGAGATAGAGAACCCACAAAATGACACAGAGAAGCTAACCTGAGGACAGCCTGGCAGCCTGGCAGGAAGCAGCAGGCTCAACACTCTGGGATGGAACACAGCCCTGTGTGAGCCTGAGGTTTTAGCCTAAGGGCAGCCTGACAAGCCACTGGCTGGCAGGAGTTCAGATCAACAGCAGCTGTGGCGGTATCCAGTATTATCAACACATAGAATATAAGGACAAAGTGAGAGGTCAGTGCAATGTGGACACTGGTATCTGTCAATTCGGGAGTGCAGTCTGGCATTTAACCCCTGGAGGGAGAAGCAGCTTAGGTGCCTCAGCCATGCAACCACCACCATGTGGCAGCTTCAGCTCCTGGCTGACAGAATGTAGGAGGAACAAGCCACCAGTCTCAGAGGAAATTGCTCTAGCTTTAACCTGCTTGGACATGGATTGCAGTATAGGGTGGAGTTCCTGGGCTGCATGACCAGCTGTCCAGAGCTTGTGGTGAATCCAGAGAGGGCACCCAACTAATAGATTTGGCCGCTGAGAAAAACCCAGCAATTGTGACAAAGCTCCCCTGTCTGGTAGCAGTGTCCTACTGTGGCAAAAAGCTCAAAAACCAAGTAACTTAGTGGCAAAATGAGCAGGCAAAGGAAGCAAAGCAAGAAGAACAATTAAACTCTAAACTCTGATTTTGGGGACAAAAAGGATCAAAGCATGGAACAGGTGGAAGACAATGGAGTCAGAACTCCTGAACCAAAAGCTTCCAAGAAAAATAGAAGCTGGTTACAGGAAATAGAGGGCCTTAAGAAGGATTTTGAAAACCAAATAAGAGAATTGGACAAATAATTGTGAAGAGAAATGAGAAAGATGGAAGAAAATTACGAAATGAGAGTCAGCAACATCTGAAGAAAATAATACCTTAAAAATGGACTAACTCAAATGGCAAAAGAAGCTCAAAAAGGCAATGAGTAGAAGGATGCCTTAAAAAGCCAAATTTGCCAGATGGAAAAAGAATCTCAAGAGCTCACTGAAGAGAATCATTCCTTCAGAATTAGATTGGAGCAAATGGAAGCTAGTGACTTTATGAGAAATCAAGATACTATTAAATGGATGCAAACAAATGAAAAAATAGAAAGCAATGTGAAATATCTCATTGGGAAAACCACTAATCTGGAAAATAGATGCAGGAAAGATAATTTTTAAATTATTTGACTACCTGAAATCCATGATAAAAAAATAACCTAAAAATCATCCTTCAAGAAATTCTCAAGTAAAATTGCCCTGATGTTTTAGAATGAGAGGACAAAATAGAGGTTGAAAGAATCCACTGATAACCTCCTGAATAAGATCATAAAAAGCCAACTTCTAGGAATATTATAGCCAGTTTCTGGAATTTCCAGATCAAGGAGGAAACATTACAAGTAGCCAGGAAGAATCAATTTGAATTTTTTGAAAACACAATCAGGATAACTCAGGATATGGCAGCTTCTACACGGAGGGATCTAAGCACTTGGAATATGATATTCCAGAGGTCAAAGGAGCTGGGATTAAAACCAAGAATCAACTACCCAAAAAATTGTGTATCATGTTCCAGGGGAAATATGGTCATTTAGTGGAATAGAGGACTTTCAAATATTCTTGATGAAAAGAACCAGTTGAATAGAAAAATTTAGCATTCAGGTACAAGAAATAAGAGAAGCATGAGAAGGTCAACAGGGAAAAAAATCATACGAAATTTATCAAAATTGAACTATTTAAATTCCTACATGGAAAAATGATAACTATAACTTATGAAACTTTTCTCAGTATGAGAATAGTTGAACAGAATAGAAATGTGTGTATATATATGTATACATATATATATATATATATGTGTACATATATATATATGTCTATATAACATGACATATGGGCATCTGAATACATATGTGAATGTGTGAATATATGTTTACAGGTATACATAGATAGAGGACACAGGTCAAATTTAATAGGAAAGGATGATACTTAAAAGGTGAAATTAAGAGGTGAGAGAGGAATATAACAAGAGGAGATGGGAAGAGAGAGAATGGGCTAACTTATCTCATATAGAAAAGGCAAGAGAAAATGGTTACAATGGAGGGGAATAACAAGAAGGCTAAAGGGAATTGGTCAACTTTATTCTCATTGAATTTGGCTTAGGGGGGAAACAACATACATAATAAAAAGGGCATCTAACCCTACAGGAGAGGAGGGGGGAAGGGGATGAGACGGGATGATGGAAATGAGGGTAGGCTTGGGGGGAGGGAAATTGAAAGCATCCACTTTTGAAAATGGACAGGATCAAAGTTGAGAATAGAACAAGTAGGAGATGGGATAGGAGGGAGGGAAATATAGTCAGTCTTTTACAATATATCCACTATGGAAATGTTTTGCATAGCTACACATGTACAAGCTATATTGAATTGATTATCTTCCCAGTAACAGTGGGTGATAAGGGAGAAAGAGAATGAATATGGAATTGAATGATTTAAAATCAAATCATATACATATGCTATTATTAATATTATTTTACATATAACTGGGAAATACGATATACAGGCACTGGGGCATAGAGATCCACCATGCCCTACTGGAAAGTCATAGGTGGTATGGAAGAAGATATGGGAGAGAGCAGATTGAAGGAGCAGATATTCAGTGGGATCACTATTTTGTGGTGGTGGTTAGGGGAAAATCAGGGAGAAAATTTTCAACTCAAAATCTTGTAAAAATGAATAATGTAAACTAGAAGTTAATAAAGCATTTGAGAAATTAAAAAAAAAGATCATGGTGGCCCAATCTCCCTAAAATAAGTACATAATTAAAGGAATTCCAGCCATTTTAACAAAGTGAAGAATGTTAAGCAGAATGCCAGAAAAAAATTTTTTTTAAATTAGACTAGTCTTTCCAGAGCATATTGAATAAAATCATATGCTCCTTAAGTCATTATCAATCTGCATATAAATTGAGTCAAGGATCTGGATTCCCTAGATAACCTGTGATCCTGTTGAAGGGTTAAGGAAGGATGAATGGGATACTAAGAGCTAAATTCAGAATTTTCAGCATTTTTCAACTATTACAATGGTTTGAAATTCAGTAGAGAGAAGCCTTTTAAAAGAGATGTACTATTATTCTGACCCTTTTCATTAAGAGAGCCACCGTGACAGAACAATTCAGACAGTCATATTTGGAGTCAGAAAGATCTGTATCCATATCTTACCTCAAAAAGTTATTAAATATGTTACCTTGGGCAAGTCACTTAATCTCTGTGACCCTCAGTTCTCTAAATTGTAAAATGTGAACCATAAAATGTATAACATTTTCCAGATAAGGCCTTTGCAAGAATCCCATTACATCAAACGTATAAAGCACTTTGTAAAACTTAAATAATATACAAATGTAAGTTGTTATTTCTTTTTTTTTAAGATAAAAAAAACTTATTTTATTGATTTTGACAATGGATCATTGATTAATTTGAAATACAAACGTGTGAGGTAATAAATAGAAGTCTAGACTTGGGAAGTCCTGGGTTTAAGTCTTGTCTATATCACATACTGGCTGAATGACCCTGGACAAGTCACTTAACCCATTAATAGTAGGCTAGCCCACAATCAGTTAAGACTGTGGACTAGTCTACTTTCCCCTGAGGTAGAGCATGCACCCAAATGCCAATGACAATGATTTCTAAAAACACTGAACAAGGTCCTGACTACCTAGTAGTAGAATTTGTGGCTGTGACTCTCGGAGATGAGAGTAGAGTCTTCCCTGATGGCTCAAATTGTGGAAGCTTTTACATTGCTCGGGGGAGGACAGGATACGGAAAGCAGAGTTAGGAATGTCTGTGTTGGTGTCTGAGGGAAATTTGTATGGGGATGTGATTGGCTCTCCAAGCTCTTTGGTCCAGAAAAGTTGTCCTGGGGCATACTCATCTGGGACAATGGGTGATTTCATCAGAGGACTTAAAAAGGTGCAACACGTTGACCAGAGGAAACATGAGTATGGCTCCAAATGCAGAACCCATCTGTATTGCTGCACCACACCACAGGAGGGCGCTCTGGCTCACCTTGCGCAAGTATACTCCAGTCATCACCTTGACATAGGTCAGGATCCCACCACAAAGCAACCAGGAAGTAATAATGATGATTTCTCCCCAGCGCGTGCCCTTCAGCAGAGGGCAGGGACTCATGACAGCCATGGCCATGTTGTAGGTTCCCAAACCAGTAGCCACCAGTGTGGTGACCCCCAGCCACGAGAGAGGCATTTCAGGTAGGAACATAGTCAGGAAGCAAACCAGGGGGTGGGTTATAGAACCAATTACTGAAGACAGGTAATAAGCCTTGGAACCATAGGGCAGGGAGGAGTAGGTATGAATAGAAGGGAAGACTCCATTGGAGAGGAAGTTCACAAAAACCACCAAGATGTAGATGAAAGCTAATTGGGCCAGTGACCAAACAGGGGCCCTGTTCTCCTCAGACAGGGCCAGTGAAGAGCAGCGTCTCTGTTGCTGCTACCAGCTGAGGTTTCTTGGAAATTGAAGGATCTCAGAGTCACTTGATTGACCAGGCTGTCTCCAGTAGAGAGTTTCCATCACTTAGAGAGATGTGTCAGGCCAAAAAAGGAAGCCAGGCAGATGGCCATCATGAGGGATAACAGGAGAAAGTAGACAAAGGGTGAGAAATTGGCAAAGTTGTGACAGTTCTCTGGCTGAGGTGTTCCAGCAATGAGGCTGGGGCTCATGGTCATATTCAGTACCCCAGGAATGAAGGACAAGTTCGTGATTTTAGATGGCACAGTGGTCATAGAACCATTGGTGACAGGGGCACAGATTTTAGCCCCTGAGCCCTGGATCAGAGCCATCAGAGCAGGGAAGAGACCACTCAGTCCTTCCCCAATAAAAAGGGTGTTAACATACTTGGGTGGCAGGCGGGCCATGAAGGGCAGAAAAGTGACAGAGGAGGTACAGTCTACCAGGGCCAGGATGAAGGTGAGGATCATGAAGGCTATGCTATGGGGAACACCAGCCACCACTGTAATCTTCTCCCACAAGAAAGAGAAGAGGACACAGGCTATTGTGCCCAGGGCCAGCACAACATATATGACTGGGACCTCAGAGAGGTAGCCAGGCCGGAATTGGTGGAGAAGGGTGATGAAGAGGGGCCCCACATTGGCTATCTGGATGATGATCACGAGGTAGGAGGGTAGGTTCCAGCCCTCGGGTAGTTTTGATACCAGCTGAGGCAACTCTACCCATAGCCCATTGATGGCTATCCAGGAGCCAGAGCCAAAAATGCAGACTAATAGATGGGTAAGCAGAGACATGGGTCACTTCCTCTGAGGTCTCCAGTGACTTTTAGGAGTGTCTAGGAAGTCACCTAAAGACTTGGTACTGGGAACTCTTCTACTCCGCAGTCCAGCATCTGGAGAAGTTTGTCCTATTCTTGAGAAGGTTTCTCCACAAGATTTTTCTAGCAGAAATTCTTCCTGGCTTTAAGCCAGCCCTTGGTAGCAACAGTTGTTATTTCTTTATGACATGAGGAGTGAGTAATGGGAATATTGGCACCAAGAACACAAAGTGTTATTCTCAGAAGAGGAGAGGAAAGAAGGACCTAGGTTCAGCTATATTCCTAGATGAGTCCTTGAAGTAGAGTAGGAGAGACAACAAAACAGTTTATCACTGACTAATATAAGGTGAAGATGGTTATGTATTTGCTGATGTCTCCTAAGTCTAAAGCCACTCTCAACACCAACAGGGACCCAGAATAATGACTGGCAGTCTGAATTCCTTCTTTGATCTGAGTATCATAGGTCAAAAGCTATAGGTCTCTTACGTAGGTCTCTTACAATTAATAATATAAACAAAATAAACAAAAATAATTCCAGTGTTAAGAGATGTGTCATTCTGAATGAATTCATTATTGAATATTTGCAACATATAAACTTAAGGAATATTAAAGATGTTTTAGAAGATTATTTTCATTCCTGAGTTTTGGTTCTGCATATAGGTATAACTACAACAGGAAATTATCAATACATCATCAAAATACTTAAACATGGAATTTGTAATTATCAGTACAAATGAAAACATAGTTAATTCACATCACATATACCAATAATGTTACTAAAGGCAAGTTCTTCTTTCAAACACTAATCATAGTATGCCCATATGTAGAAATCATATTTCACTGTGATGCATTTACTCACTGCATTGTAATAAGCTCAAGGAAATCAAATCACTTAATGGGAATAAAAAAGAACTATCTACTACTACAACAACTTTAATGTGTGGATCTCTTCTAACTTATGTTGTCTCTCCAGTTTATTTAAAGGGGTTTTTCAAACACAAAAATTACCTCCATACATCTTCAGGGGATGGGGAATAAATAAGAATTTCTGGATTGATTAGCCAATAACTACAATGTATTGAAGCTAATACACCTGCTTGTTAAAGAGTCTGCTATTAGAACGTGATAAAAAGCAAATAGCTATAAATAAATCAAACTGAAAAACAAATAATACTTGGGACAAAAACTATATTTTAGAAAGTGCCAGATAGACTGGGAATTAGGAAAACTCAGTAAAGCATGGGGAGACAATGTCTAATCATGCCTAGGTCATTATCTTTCTCTGTGATTTTAGAATAATCACTTAACTTTTCTAGACTTGGTTCTCTATTCTGAAAAAAAATGAGGGGTCTGAAATATGCTATGGCAAAGATTTGCTGATTTTTATTTTGATCAATGTAATATTTTGGAGTGGACTACTTGGTATCAGTTTATTTTACTGGATCTCTCTTTTTTTTTTTAAATGCTTTATTAACTTCTGTTTTACATCATTCATTTCTGCCAGATTTTGAGTTACAATCATCGCCCCCCCCATTTTTCCCCTACCCACCCTCCCAGAATAGCAGTCCCACAAGATATCACTTCCTCCAATCTGCTCTCTCCCATACCTTCTCGCATACCCCCTTCGACTTTTCGATTAGAGGAAGGTGAATCTTTGTGTCCCAATGCCTGCACAGCTTATCTCCCAATTACAAACAAAACAGTATTAATAATAGTATTTATATATATTTGAAACATTTAATCTTTTTTTTTAAACAAATACTTTATTAACTTCTGTTTTACATCATTCATTTCCACCAGATTTTGAGTTACAATCATCTTCCCCCCATTATTCCCCTACCCAACCTCCCAGAATAGCAGTCCCACAAGATATCGCTTCCTCCAATCTGCTCTCTCCCATACCTTCTCCCATACCCCCATCGACTTTTCCATTAGAGGAAGATGAATCTTTGTGTCCCAATGCCTGCACATCTTATCTCCCAATTATAGGCAAAAAAGTATTAATAATAGTATTTATATATATATTTGAAACATTTAATGTTACGACCTTGAATTTCAGATCCATTTCCTTCCTCCCTTGTCAACCATTCCTTCTTGGGAGATAAGTAATTCAGTATATATTGTACATGTCTAGCTATGCAAAACATTATCATGGTAGATATATTGTACAAGGCTGCTTATAATTCCCTCCCACTCATCCCACCCCCCACCTGGTCCATTCCCTACATGATCCTGTCCCTCTTCTTAAGTGGGTACTTCCAACCTCCCCTCACCCCAAGGATGCCCTCCCATCCATCATGCCTCCTCTCATCCCCCTTCCCCCTATCCTGCTGCTGGTTGAGATATCCCATTTAGTATGTATGTGATTTTCTCCCTGAACCAAATTCAATGTGAATGTGGTTTTGCCTTTTTAGCCTTCCTTATTCTCCCCCTCTTTTGCACCCACTTCCCCTACATGAGATAGTTTACCCTACCATGTCTCTCCCCATCTCCTCTTGCCACTTTCCTCTCTCACCTCATAATTTCATCCCTTGAGTACTCTCCCTTCCCAACAAAATCAACCTATGCCCTCTATCCATATATAACTGTAACCATATGCACACACATTCACATATGTATTCATATGACCACACCCCCTTCTTCCATTATTTTCATAGTGAGAAAGATATCATCAGTCACAGTTATTGCTTTTCCATATAGGAATGTAAATAGTTCAACTTTGATAAGTTCCTTTTGCTTTCTTTTCCCTGATTACCTTCTCAGGCATCTCTTACTTCTTGCGTCTGGATGTCAAATTTTCTATTCAACTCTGGTTTTTCCTCAAGAATGCTTGAAAGTCCTCTATTCCACTGAATGACCATATTTTCCCCTGAAACAAAATACTCGGTTTTGCTGGGTAGGTGACCCTTGGGTTCATTCTCAGTTCTTTTGCCCTCTGGAATATCATATTCCATGCCCTTAGATCCCTCAGTGTAGAAGCTGCCAGGTCCTGGGCTATTCTGATTGTGTTTCCACAATATTGAAATTGTTTCTTCCTGGACGCTTATAGTATTTTCTCCTTGATCTGGGGATTCTGGAACCTGGCTATAATATTTCTGGGAGTTTTCTTTTTGGGATCTTTCTCAGGAGGTGATCGGTGGATTCTTTCAACCTCTATTTTGCCCTCTGGATCTAAAACATCAGGGCAGTTTTCCTTGAGAATTTCTTGAAGGGTGATTTCTAGGTTCATTCCTTGATCATGGCTTTCAGGTAGTCCAATAATTTTTAAATTGTCTCTCCTGGATCTATTCTCAGGTCAGTGGTTTTTCCCATGAGATATTTCACATTGCCTTCTAATCTTTCGTTTGTTTGGATCTGCTCAACAGCATCTTGATTTCTCATAAAGTCATTAGCTTCCATTTGCTCCAGTCTAACTCTGAAGGAATGAATCTCCTCAGTGAACTTTTGAGATTCTTTTTCCATCTGGCAAATTCGACTTTTTGAGGCATTCTTCTCCTCATTGCCCTTTTGGGCCTCCTTTGCCATTTGAGCTAGTCTATTTTTTAAGGTGTTGTTTTCCTCAGTCAGGCTGTTGACCCTCATTTCATACTTTTCCTGCATCCTTCTCATTTCTCTTTCTAATTTTTCATCCACTTCTCTTATTTGATTTTTAAAGTCCTTCTTAAGGTCCTCTATGGCCTGCAACCCGCTCATGTTTTCCCCTGGGGCTTTTGGAGCAGGACTTCTGACCTCACAGTCCTTTTCCGCTCTATGCCCCCAAAATAGGAGTCTAGGGTTGCATTTTTCTGTTTCCTTTGCCTTGGCATGTTGCCACTTAATTGCTTGACGTTTGGGCTTGTTGCCACACTATGGCTTTAAGGCCAGATAGAGGAATTTTCGTCCCGAGCGTGTGGGGGGCAACTTCCGTTTCTGGCAAGCTGTAAACCCACCCACAACTTCCACCCTAGATCACAATCCAGATCCAGGGAGGTTAAAGCAAGAGCGATTACCCCCCAAGACTGATCGCTGAATCTCCCCACGATTTGTAGGCTGGGAGCCAGAAATGCCTCTGAAAACTACAAAATGGCGTGTCTCCTCAGCGGCTTCTAGCTCCCAGGGGAGGGAGCTGACGCATTCCCCAAATACAGGTCCCAAAGTCCATAGGACACTAACCTCTTACTTTGTCCTAGGCAAGTCTATGTTGATAATTCTGGGGTCGCCACAGTTCCTGGTGTTCTGGGGTCCCTCCAGCCGGCTGCTGGCCCTGCCGCCCTGGGGCTAAAACCTCGGCTCACGTGGACCTGGGCTCGGCTCGGCTCGGCTCCTGAGCTCTGCGCTCTGCGCGCTGCCAGGTCCCAGACCTCTGTGCTGGTCCTTCCTGCAGGGTGCTGGGCTGTCCTCAGCGGGAGGTTAGCTTCTCTGTGTCGTTCTGTGGGTGCTGGGGCTCCAGAAGTTTTTCTGAGTCCTTTTTTACATAGTTTGTGGAGAATCTGGGGGCAGAGAGGCTTGGATGAGCTGTTTCTACTCCGCCATCTTGGCTCCGCCCCCCGAAACATTTAATCTTAAGACCTAGAATTTCAGATCCATTTCCTTCCTCCCTTGTCACCCATTCCCTCTGGGAAGATAAGCAATTCAGTATATGTTGTACATGTCTAGCTATGCAAAACATTATCATAGTAGGTATATTGTACAAGGCTGCTTATAATTCCCTCCCATTCATCCCACCCCCACCTGGTCAATTCCCTACATGATCCTATCCCTCTTCTATAGTATGTACTTCCAACCTCCCCTCCCCCCAAGAATGCCCTCCCATCCATCATCCCTCCTCTCATCCCCCTTCCCTCTATTCTGCTGCAGGTTGAGATATCCCATTTAGAATGTATTTCATTCTCTCCCTGAACCAAATTCAATGAGAATGTGGTTTTGCCTTTTTTGCCTTCCTATTCTCCCTCTCACTTGCAACCACTTCCCCTTGCTTCTTCTACATGAGATAGTTTACCCTACCCTGTCTCTCCCCATCTCCTCTTGCCACTTTCTTCTCTCACCTCATAATTTCATCCCTTTAGTATTCTCCTTTCCCAACAAATTCAACCTATGCCCTCTATCCATATATAACTGTAACCATATACACACACATTCATATATGTATTCATATGACCACACACCCTTCTTCCATTATTTTCATAGTGAGAAAGATATCATCAGTCACTGTTTTGCTTTTCCATATAGGAATGTAAATAGTTCAACTTTGTTAAGTTCCTTTTGATTTCTTTTCCCTGATTACTTTCTCAGGGATCTCTTCCTTCTTGCATCTGGATGTCAAATTTTCTATTCAATTCTGGTTTTTTCCTCAAGAATGCTTGAAAGTCCTCTATTCCACGGAATGACCATATTTTCCCCTGAAACAAAATACTCAGTTTGCTGGGTAGGTGACCCTTGGGTTCATTCCCAGCTCTTTTGCCCTCTGGAATATTGTATTCCATGCCCTTTGATCCCTCAGTGTAGAAGCTGCCAGGTCCTGGGCTATTCTCATTGTGTGTCCACAATATTGAAATTGTTTCTTCCTGGCTGCTTGCAGTATTTTCTCCTTGATCTGGGGATTCTGGAACCTGGCTATAATATTCCTGGGAGTTTTCTTTTTCGGGTCTTTTTCAGGAGGTGATTGGTGGATTCTTTCAGCCTCTATTTTGCCCTCTGGATCTAAAACATCAGGGCAATTTTTCTTGAGGATTTCTTGAAGGATGATTTCTAGGTTCTTTCTTTGATCATGGCTTTCGGGTAGTCCAATAATTTTTTAAATTGTCTCTCCTGGATCTATTTTCCAGGTCAGTGTTTTTTCCCATGAGATATTTCACATCACCTTCTAATCTTTCATTTGTTTGGATCTGCTTAACAGCCTCTTGATTTCTCATAAAGTTGTTAGCTTCCATTGGCTCCAGTCTAACTGTGAGGGAATGAATCTCCTTAGTTAACTTTTGAGATTCTTTTTCCATCTGGCAATTTCGACTTTTTAAGGCATTCTTCTCCTCATTGCCCTTTTGGGCCTCCTTTGCCATTTAAGTTAGTCTATTTTTTAAGGTGTTGTTTTCCTCAGTCAGGCTGTTTACCCCCATTTCATACTTTTCCTGCATCCTTCTCATTTCTCTTTCCAATTTTTCCTCCACTTCTCTTATTTGGTTTTTAAAGTCCTTCTTAAGGTCCTCTATGGCCTACAACCCGCTCATGTTTTCCCCTGGGGCTTTTGGAGCAGGACCTCTGACCTCACAGTCCTTTTCCCGCTCTATGTCCCCAAAATAGGAGTCTAGGGTTGCATTTTTCTGTTTCCTTTGCCTTGGCACGTTGCCATTTAATTACTTGACTTTTGGGCTTGTTGCCACACTATGACTTTTGCCTCCAGATAGGGGAATTTTCGTCCTGAAAGCGTGGGAGGGCAACTTCCGTTTCTGGCAAGCTGTAAACCCACCCATGACTTCCACCCTGGATCACAATTCAGATCCAGGGAGGTTATAGCAAGAGCGATTACCCCCCTAGACTGATCACTGGATCTCCCTACAGTTAGCAGACCAGGAGCTGGAGCTGCCTCTGAAAACTACAAAATGGCTTGTCTCCTCAGGGGCTTCTAGCCCCCAGGGGTGGAAGCCGACCCATTCCCCAAATACTGTTCCCAAAGTCCATAGGACACTAACCTCTCACTTTTTCTTAGGCATGTCTATGTTGATAATTCTGGAGTCCCCACAGCTGCTGGTGTTCTGGGGTCTCTCCAGCCAGCTGCTGGCCCTGCCACCCTGGGGCTAAAACCTTGGCTCACGGGGACCTGGGCTCGGCTCGGCTCAGCAGGGCTTGGCTCTCAGCCCTCTGCGCGCTGCCAGCTTCCAGACCGTTGCGCTCGTCCTTCCTGCAGGGCTGCTGGACTGTCCTCAGTGGGAGGTTAGCTTCTCTGTGTCATTCTATGGGTGCTGGGGCTCCAGAAGTTGTTCAGAGTTCCCTTTTACATAGTTTGGAGGGAATCTGGGGGCAGAGTGACTTGGATGAGCTGTTTCTACTACGCCATCTTGGCTCCGCCCCCCCGGATCTCTTTTTTAACCACTGGTGTTTTTTTCCTTAAGTTTTTTTTTTTTTAAGCAATTGGGGTTAAGTAACTTGCTCAAGGTTACATGGCTAGTCATTATTTATGCATGGGTGCTCATTTTCTGAGGCCGGATCTGATCTCGGGTCATCCCAACTCCGAGGCCGGGGCTCTTACTCACTGCGCCACCTAGCCACCCCTTTAGGGCAATTGGGGTTAAGTAACTTGCCCAAGGTTACCCGGCTAGGTTTTTGTTTGTGTGGATTAAGTGTTGGAGGCAGGCTCCGAACTCAGGTCCTTCTGATTCCAGGGCCGGCGCTCTATTCACTGCGCCACCTAGCCGCCCCCTTAAGTTTTTCTTCATTTTATTTTACAGCATTCATTTCCACAAGATTTAGAGATCCAAATTTTCTCCCCATCTCTCCCCTCTCTCCCCTCTAAGACAGTAAGCTTACTGATTACCTCTTACCCCAGGCTTCCCTCTCTTCTATTCCCCCATTTTCTCCTTAACCCCTTTCTCTTACTTTCTTGTAGGGCTAGATGGATTTCTGTAACCCATTACTTGAATACCTTATTTCCCAGTTGTGTGTAACATCACATTTTAAACATTTTCTTTGGAAAATTTTGAGTTTCAGATTCTCTTCATTCTTCTCTCTTTACTTACCCCCATTGGGAAGACAAGAAATTCAATACAGGTTATATATATATACATATATAGTTATGCAAAACATTTCCAAAGTAGTCATATTATGAAAGACTAACTATATTTTCCTCCATCCTATCCCATACCCCATTTATTCTATTTTCTCCTTTGACCCTGTCCCTTTTCAAAAATGTTTGCTTCTGAATAACCCCTTCTCTAATCTCCCCTCCCTTCTATCCTTTCCCCCTCTGAGACTCTCCCCCCCTATTTTCCAGAGGGTAAGATACAAATGAGTGTGTATGTTATTCCATCCTTAAGCCAAATCTAGTGAAAGTAAAGTTGACTCATTCCATTTCACCTCCCTGCTCATCAGCTCTGTTGTCCATTGTAATAGCTTTCTCTTGCCTCTTTTATTTGAAATGATTTACCCTATTCTATCTCTCCCTTTCTCCTTCTCCCAATACATTCCTCTCTCACCTCTTAATTTTATTTTTAGATGTCATCCTTTCGTATTCAATGCATTCTGTGCCCTCATATATACATAAATATACATACATATATACACACATTATATATACAGACATGTATATATTTTTATATTTCTATTTCTATGTATATACACACTTAGACATAGACACATAGACATACATACATATAAATATACATCTATAGACATATACATACTATGTACATATGTGTGTATGTATTCCCTGCAGCTATCCTAATACTAAAAAAAAAAAGTCTCATGAGTTACAAATATCATCTTTCCATGTAGGAATGCAAACAGATCAACTTTAATAAGTTGGTTATGCTTTCTCTTTTCTTTTTACCTTTTCATACTTCTCTTGATTCTTGTATTTGAAAGTCAAATTTTGTGTTCGGTTCTGGTCTTTTCATAAAGAATGCCTGAAAATCCTCTATTTCTTTGAATATCCATATTTTCCCCTGACATATTATACTCGGTTTTGCTTATTCTTGAGTTTAATGCTAGCTCCTTTGACCTCCAGAATATCTTATTCCAAGTCCTTCAATCTACAACTTGTGTTTTCTTGATTGTGTTTCTAGAATACTTTAATTGTTTCTTTCTGACTGCTTTTAATCTTTTTTCCTTAACCTTGGAATTCTGGAATTAGCTATAATATTCCTTTTTGGATCTTTTTCAGGAGGTAATTAGTGGATTCCTTCAACCTCTATTTTTCCTTCTGGTTCTAAAATATCAGGGCAATTTTCCTTCAGTATTTCTTGAAGGATGATTTCTAGGTTCTTTTTTTGACCATGGCTTTTAGTTAGTCCAATAATTTTTAAATTTTCTCTCCTTGATCTATATTCCAGGTCAGTGGTTTTCCCAATGAGATATTGCACATTGCCTTCTATTTTTTTTCATTTGTTTGGATGTGTTTAATAGTATCTCAATTTCTCATAAAGTCACTAGCTTCCGTTTGCTCCATTCTCATTCTGAAGGAATGATTCTCTTTAGTAAGCTTTTGAGATTCTTTTTCCATCTGGCAAATTTGGCTTTTTAAGGCATTCTTCTCCTCATTGGCTTTTTGAAACTCTTTTGCCATTTTGGCAAATAACAAGTTGTTATTTTCTTCAGTAATTTTTTGGGTCTCCTTTTATCAAGCTGTGGGTTCATTTTTCCTGATTTTCTTGCATCACTTTCATTTCTCTTCCTCTACTTTTCTTACTTGATTTTCAAAATCCTTCTTGAGGGCTTCCATGGCTTGTGGCCAGTTAATATTTTTCTTTGAGATTTTTGATGCAAGAGTTTGACTTTCTTTTCTTCTTCTGGTTCTATGTTTTGATCTTCTTTGTCAACAAAGTATGATTCTATTTTTCTGATTTAACTCCCTTTGTTTACTTATTTTGCCTACCAATTACGTGATTTTTGAGCTCTTTGCCATAGGAGATCTCTGCTTCCAGAGTGGAGAGTGTTGTGTCCTAAATTTCTAAGATTTTGTGCAGCTATTGTCAAAGCTACTTTTATCCACTTGCCTCAGAACTGTGAGAATTCCCTCTCCACAGCCAGCACAAGCTCTGCCACACCTGTGCTCCTCCTTACCCCAGGACTGCAACCCAAGATTGTGATCTAAGCATGAAAAAAGAACAGAATCCTACTTCAGTGCCAGAAACGAGATTCCCATAACTCTTCTCAGATAGGTTGCTTGTTTACCCCCAGCAACTGTGGGCCTGGAGCTCCTGAAGAAGGCACCCTGATGCTGCAGTTCCCACAGCTGCTTCCTCTGTCTCCCCAGGTGTAGGGGCTGGGCTGTGCTTTTCTCTCACCCAGATCCAACAGTTTCCCCACTGACCTTTTCTTTCTCCTTGGTGTTTATGGGTTAAAAAGTCTGGAAATTTCCATAGCTGTCAGTGATTCAATCCCCTGAGGTCTGCTTTGGCTGGTCAGTGCCATCAGTCTCTGAGGGTGTGGCCCAAACAGTAATGTGCTCTGCTCCCAACCTGGTGCAATAGAACCTTCCCTTTGGCTTGTCAGACTGTCTTCAGCTGGAGGTCTATTTTTCTTTGTCATTTCTTGTGTTCTCTAGCTCTAGAATTTGTTTAGATTCATTTTTACAGGTATTGGAGGTGATTGTGGTCCAAGCTCAAGCAAGTTCCTGCTTTATTCCACCATCTTAGGTCTGCCCCATAGTTTACCATATCTTCCTTCAAGATGTCTTTTCCCCATTTTTCTTAGTTTTGTATTAATATCCAAAAAACATCTGTCATAGCAGTGCTGACATACTAAAGTTCTTACTCTTTTGTCTTCTTATATAAAGTGTTTCAATAGTATAAAGCCCCTCTCTTCTATTGGATCACATGTTTTCTTTCAATGAAATGTACCAGTGTGTTAATCGCATCAAATATTTTTCCCCCAGAGAAATCAGAATTGAAAAACCAAAACATATACTGGTTATTATATTTTTTAAATTTTATTTTGCTTTCTGGAGGGCAATTGGGGTTAAATGACTTGCCCAAGGTCACACAGCTAGTTTATGTGTCAAGTGTCTGAGGCTGGATTTGAATTCAGGTCTTCCTGACTCCAGGGCTGGCACCCTATTCACTGGGCCACCTAGCTGCCCCACTGCTTATTATATTGAATAGAGAAAAATTAAATTAAATCCCACCTATCCTTGAACTACAGACCCATTTCTTAAGGGGATTTAGAATAGTACATTCACTTGAAATGCTATAATTAGCTACAGAAGTTATAATAAAGAAACACAGTAGAAACACCAAAACAAAACAGAATAAGATTAGAAAATCTTCTCACCGACAAAACTGTAGGTTCTTTTATGTTATAAAATGGGCATTTATACAGAGCTTCCCTGCATTAATGTATGTGCAGTCCCAACAGCTCTGAAACAGTAAACATAGGTCCAAGATACTCTATGAGTCTGAAGCTTTTCAAACTATATTTCATAAACTCCCACCAATGTGGATACTTTTACTAGTCAGAGAACACAATATTGAAAGCAAAGGAATTTAATTAAATACTATAGCAATACAAATATCAATTATACTACTCCTAAACCTTGAGTTCACTTTCCCAGAGATCCACACTACCTTCAGGAGAAATAATGTGTATGCATAGGAATACATGCATGAGGAACACATGTAACCAACATACCAATATGGAGGGCAGCATTCATGAGTAACATACATATGATGAAGGCATAAATAGAGAAAGTATACCTCCTATAGAATCTTTATTATAGTTACCATATGCATATACATTTTATTGAAATAATTGAATAATTTTATGTTATATTTAGGTCAAGGAATATAACTTTAGGCCAGGATTGTCTGCTCATTTATCCCACCTAGATTTCTCAGCAACTGTTATGTTATGGAGGAAAGGGTATTGGATTTGAAATGTGAGGATCTGGATCGCTATTTTACAGAATTAGGAATAAAAATGGTTCTGACAACTTATTAACTTTGTCATGCTAAACAAGCCACATCACTTCTCTGAACTTCAATTTCCTCATCTGTAAAAATGAGGTAATTGACTAGATAACCCAGCTTGGAGCTTGGAGCTTGGAGCTTGGAGCATTCTGAAAGCTATTACTTATATGCAACTTCTATTTCAGTGAAGAGAATACTGATGTGATTGCTGCTGTCTTAGTAAGGGGAGAATTTTGTGCCAGAGCTTAAGGAAGAAAAGAAAATGTATGTTCTTTCAAAGGATTCAGGGGTAGAGAGAGATTATCTTCATGGTCATTTCCAGACATGTTGGGGGGGGGGGCGAGGAATAGAGAGAGACAGAGAGCAACAGACAAAGAGACAGGGAAGACAGAGAGACACAGAGAAATAGGCAGAGAGGCAGAGACAGACACAGAGACAGTCAGAGAAACAGGAAAGAGACAGAGAGACTTTGAAAACTGTAGGTATGTAGGGGAAGCCAGTTCCTCAAAATGTCCCTGATTTCCCAGCTTGCCTGTTGAGAGATTTCAGTGTATTTATTGTTGGGTGAGATTGGAACCTTCCTCTTGAGTGAGCTGAATTTTCCTCTTGCTTATATGTAAGGATCACATCACTCCATGAATTTTCTAAAATTATAAATGTATAACTTCTCTAATTTCTATCTGTTACTTTCTTAAATAAATGCATTTACTGACCAACTATTTGTGACTGTCTTGGCATACCCAACACATGATAAACAATTCAGAACCCTTATTCTATTCAAATCACTATTAATCAGTTTTCTGCAATTCCATAAGAGTAGTGATTATGATTTCTGTATATTGGACCCCAGAGGTGTGAGATGCAGATTGTAAGTTCATTTGTTTAAGCATAGGAAACTAACTAGAGGTCCTTCACCCTTGTTTTGACTAGTCACAATGACCAAGCCCAGCATGAAAGAGGTGACTCAATGACATGGAAAGTCCCAGAAATTATTTTTGTACCTCTAGACTATTCTCTCTTATCAACCATGAGCGGGTGACCATCTTATAACCACTTTAGGAAGAGTCAGTGTAGATGCCCCATTCTTCACCCACCCAAGACCCCCTTGCTGTCATACCATTTCTAGTTGATGCTTCATTTTTTGTTCTGCAAAGCAAGATCTATCAACCAATGAAACTCTGAAATTTGTATAGCCGCTTTAGAATGTTCAGGTATCAAATCTGTTATCAAGTCTTGTAAAAAATAAAGTCCTGGAAGAAGAGTGTATCTCAGATCATAAGGAAGATCTCAGGTCTATTTCATTACAAGGCACTAGGGAAACTAATATTGTGCCATTGGCTCGGAGTTCTGCCTCAGTCTCTTTTATTGTATGTTGAGCAATTTTAATCCCCTCAACCATTTGGTGGAAAAATTCAAAATGGTGAGTGAAAACTTGTAATAACTCTAAGTGATAATGGCCAAGAAAGTGGCACTGTTCTAAATCTATGTACATCTGTGCCAACAGTATTGATGAGGTAGAATACATAGATATTTTGGTCTGTTACCCTTTTAAGGAACTGAAGGAAAGATCACCCTACCTGGTCATGCTCTCTGTAATTATCTTTCTGTCCCCAAAAGCTATCACACTAGTTCTCTTCCTCTCATCATAGCTAGTCCTAGACTTTAGATCACATCTGTCTCTACCTTCTCATAAGCTTTATAGTCATACATTTATATAACCTTGATGGACATACATATATTTCATCTCCACTTATATACATTACAATTGCATCATATCTAAGGTTTCTTCTTTATCAATGTTTCTTAGAGACTTACTGACACATTTAAATTAAATTTAGATTAATTTGTGTTGTTTTTTATTTGTCTATCTATTTAGAAATTAGATTTCTTAAGAAATAGTATTCATGTAATAAACCTCCCTTCAAATACCGTACTACATCAAATGTTTTCCCTTCCACAAATGCATTGGTTAGGCAACAGAGACGCTATTACTACCTGGCACTACTCTCATCAATTTGTGTTTCTTCATCCCACTTGGAATTCTTCACATCCTCTTAGATACCATTTTACCTATACATCATCTCAGTTTAAAAATATATTTAAATAATTTTATTGGATAAGTATAAAGTATGGGGAAAAATTCAATACTTACACACATGTCATAGGATAATAAGTCCCAATCATTTTCTGGTTCTTTCAAGTTTTAATTATTTTTACTTTCCAGTATCCCAAACAAAGAGATATATAATCCAGAAGGTTAGTGACTTAAAATAAAACTCTTAATAAATCAGCAGTTAGTAACTAGCAGTTAACTAACATAAGGTTTCCCACACTGGAAATGAGGAGCAGTATTAAAGTTTTCAGTAATTCTTTTGTTCCCAACTTCGTGATGAACTATACAGTATTGTCTTCAATTCCATACTCCTAACATTTCCACATTGAGGAAATATTAGTGCATTGCTCTAGTTCATGCACGTAAAACCCAAGCACTACAAAATAGTGCTGGTCAAATGTACCCCCGGTTCAAATCTTATATTCATGTGTCTCTGTAATGGCAACCAAAGAAGTAGTTAGCACCTTGATTCAGCTATTGAATTAACACCTTTCTTCAGTTCAAATTTCTTTTGAGCCTTGTGTCAAGTCTGTTAGGAAACACAACATGTGAACCACACAACTTGTGAACTTCCAGAGAGGAGGTGTGCCATATATAAGGAAGAGCAAAAGCTGGACAGAGAGAACTTATTGGGATGAGCATTGAAGGCTGGGCTGCTGCTGCTGGACTGAAACTTCCATGAGATTTTGATTTTGAGAATGGAGCTTTTGGTGCTGAAGACTTCTGAGGGCCAGCTGGACCTGCTTAGGAGCTGCTGAGGATTTCTGAGGACCAGCTGGAGCTGCCAGCCAGAGCTGCCAGCCAGAGCTGCCAGCCAGAGCTGCTAGAGGAAGCATGAATGTGGTGGTGGTACGTTGTCGGTCTGTGGCTTTGTTAAGCCTTGTCTTCCTAGGAACAGAAACTATGAAGGATTTGAGATGGACTGGACACTCTGAGCTCCAATGTGGTGCAGGAACTGCATGGAGAGCTGGACAATGAGTGGGAGCTGTCTGACTTTGAACTCAGGTGGCAGTTGGTTAAATTCAGGTGGGAGCTGGGACCATGGAAGAGGAAAACCTATCCTGTGTCAAGATGAAAAGACCTCTCTGTGGGTACTGAGTAGTGACGGAATTACAATTTACTTGTGACCAAGGGGTCGATGGTCTTTGTATTTTCCGCTACCCCATAAGAGGGTACTGAGTAGTGACTGATGACTGAAGAGTGACTGATTTGTAACTTTGTGTGCCCCATGGGTGGAGGACTTTGACCTTTTGTACTTTATAATTGAATGATCAAGTTACTAAGTGATAGATTGACTAAATGATTGTATTTTGTTCAAAACTATTTTACCACTTTGGTGAAAACTGTGGTCATTTTAGTGATAATTTGTTGACTTGTGACATTGTGAATGCTGTATTTTGATTTTCTGTGATAAGTTGTAATTTTGTGAATGCTGTACCTTAATTTCTATGAATATTTTGCTCTAATTTGTTACTGAATAAATAGAGCGTTCACTATACTATGTAATCAGAACTTTGAAAGCTGTTCACAGAAGCCATTCTCTGGAAAGCTACTCATTCATGGCTTTACAGTCTCTTCCCTCTTCCTTACTCTTGTTAGAATTAACCTGATGTAGAAAGGTATGATTGTATTGTAGTATCAGGCACAGTTTCTTACACCTTACTTTCTCCTTTAACCTATTCCCTGCCCCTGTTTGTTGTGTCATATCTACTGATAAATCTGATCTAAGAGCATGTTGGACCTGAAACTAGCCTCCAAGTGTGACTGAACTGGCAGATCCTGTGGAAAAAACAACATCTCCACAGATTGATTCCCTTTATATGAATATCAATTTTATGGAAAATCCCCCCCCATCAGACTTGAATATAAGGTGAATAAAATGTTCTTATTGCTGCATTTCATACATATAATGATAGCAGCTTTCAGTTTCATGGAGCACATGTTTTTATTTTCTTTAAAAGGCTTAGTAGTTTAGAAAAACCATTGTGACAATCTAATTTCTGTAGCCTAGCAACAATGCTTGAACTAACAAAGTAGCTGACTGTAAAGATCAACATCAATTGTGCTTTATGCTCTGTATCTCACTCACTTAGCTCTACTATTGCTTTGCTCAGGCTTTCAAAGAGATGTTTTTAGGGCTCATGAAGAGTTGTTAAGCAGCTCTATCAGAGCCTTTTAAACAAGCTCTTGTATTAAAGATCCTAAAAAAATGTGTAAAACAAGTCTGTTCAAGATAATCTAATAGGGGAAAATAAAATGTTACAATGAAAAAGAAGGGCAAAATCTTTGGAAATGAAGTCCTACTTCTGTGCCTCACTATTGCTTCAGGATAACAGCCTTCTCCTATGTGGCATTGAAATGCATATATCAACTTTTTTCAGAATCCCTTGGAAAGTTCCACTATAAGCAAGGGGTTCTGTATTTGATTACAAGGTTTTCATGCTAAGCATCTTCATTTACTGCGTGTTTTTTTTTTTAAACCAGTTTCCTGATTGCAAAGAGCCTTGAAAATGTTGTCTTAACAATTATTATTATTATTATTCCTCTTAGAATTATAATAGTGTATTTCCTTCTGATGCATGGAACTTATGATAATATTTTAGAAGGGTACAACAGTAGCTTCCCTGAGGGTAAGACAGAGGTCAAAAGACTTGTCCAGTTATGCAGACTGGTCAGACTCTTCTCCATCCAGATATCCATCCTTTCATTCTCCTGTATAACTGATGATTAGAATGAATTTAGATCCAAATCTTTGACATTATTAAAAGAAAAATTTCCTGCCTAGTGAAAAAAAACATTTAACGGCCTATTATTTTCCAGGCATTCTGTTAGTCACTGGGTTTACAAAAAAAAAAAAAAAATTAAAAAGCAGTCACTACCCTCAAGGAGTTCACAATCTAATGGGGGTAGATAACATGCATACAACTATGTATAAACAATCTACACACAAGGTAATTCAAGATAATAAACAGAGGGAAGGCACTAGGATTAAGATGGATAAGGAAAGGATCTTATAGGATGTGAGATATTATGTGGGACTTTAAGGAAGTAAGGGAAACCAGGAAATAGAGATGAGGAAGAAGTGCATCCCAGAAACACCAATGAAGGAACCCAGATATAGCATATGAAGCATCTTGTGCAAAAAACACCAAGGAGAACATTGTAATTGAATCTCAGATAAGCATCTATACTATTAATACATATTTCTCATTAAAGTTCATTATATCAAATAAGAAAAAATAAACAGTTTATTATTCTTATTTTCATCCCCTTTCCTAGATTGCCCTTTATGCATCTATTTGGTCTGCTTTTATCTAAGGGAACGAGGCCAGACCTGGAATAAGGAAAAGTCCAAATACAATGAATTTCAGAACTGTGCATGCAGCTGCATAGTGCATGACAAGTCAAATTCTGAAAGGGTCAATGGTTTCCTGGGAAGAGAAATGGGAGGGGGAGTTGCATTTAAGTGGATGGATAGAGAGAGATTTATGTGAATGAATTAGAGATATAATTAACTTTATTCTAACTTGATCTCTATCCATCTATTTGTTATGATCTCCTGAATGCTTGTAGCAGAGCTTGATTGACACTGTCATATCTTTTCTGGGGATGTTTTTTCACAAAGGAAGATTTGGAGCTCAGGGATGTTTCTTCCTTTTGAGAGAAAAATACATATTTTCCCCTGTAGGGGCTTAGATCAAGAGGGAGAAAAGATCTTGGATTCTTGCCCTGGTAGCATTTTAGACACTGTTTCCCTTCCTTTGAAAAATTTTCTAAGAGAAAATTGGATGGACATTTATAGCTTCCAGCCTTGACAACTGTTTCCATAAATCTCATTTAGATAGCTGCCTGAGGGATTAGTACTGTCCTAGTGTGGCTAAATAATATTTGTTTCAGGTGATTCTACCAGTAGTACAGAGTTGACAGAACTTACTTTTTTGTTAAATAAAAACAAATAACATAAGTCTTCAGTAAAAGGCCCAGCAGTAAAAGAATATCTGTTCTGAATCAGGGCTTGCCCCAGGAAATGTCAGGAAACAGGGAAAAAGTTTATTCTCTGCCTCCTTTATCCCTTCTCTTTTTTTTTTCTTCTTTTCCAATTTACTCCTTTCTTCATTATACTCTTTTCCCTCAAGTTCCATGAAAATCTTCTTTCAGATGATTAATGCTGGAATGAAAATTTAACAATAGTAAAAATATTACTCGTACAAGAAGTATTTGAATTGTGATAATCCCAAAGAAGTCTTAACTTCTGCACTATCATTGTGCTGTGATGGGAAATTGTTTGGGTTCCTGAGCTGGTGAAGGTCTCTGAACTCATACTACCTGGGCAGTTTGCTTTTTTTCTGAAGACGGAGTCCCAGACTATACCAAAGAAATAGAAGAAGTAGGAGAAAAAGGAGGAGGAGAAGTAAAAGTCGTATTGTTAATAAAGTTGACATATATATATATATATATATATATATATATATATATATACATATATATATATATATATATTCTAGGATTCACACACACATATGCATGTATGTTTACACTTATACATATATACATATTCATGTTTGTAAAGCACTTTACAAACTTCAAAGTGCTATATAAATCCTAGCTATTATTAGCATAATAATAATCATCAAATCTGATGAGAACTTCACAGATCTGTGTAGGATAAATACAAGTATTATCACCCTAATTTTTCATATAAAAAAACTAATGTTCAGAAAGGTTCAATATGTAGTAGAGAGGAATTTTGGAATGAGAAAACCAGTACTCAAATCTACTTAGAATCTCTATGATATTAGGCAAGTAACCTTTTTAGGCATCATTTTCCTCATCTGTATCTCTGTCTCTTACACACATATCTCTTTCTTTTCCATTTAAGTACTGTTCTGATATCTCATCTTCTTGTGGAATTAAGTCTTACTTCTCAAAGTCTCTGCTAATAGGGAAAAAAAAAGTTCTGAGGGATCCACTCAAGCTACAAAGGTGAATAAAAGAAAAGATTTAGCATTTCTGTATCAATAGCTTTGAAAACAAGGTATTAAACAGAAAAAAAAATCAAACACAAATAAAATAGCAAGAAAATAATTTAATCCATTTTTTTCTTTTCTTAAAAAAAGATACCATCCACTTGGATTATTTGGCAAATTTTAAAACAAAATTTGTCATCTTGCCCTCTTTACACATTGATAGCTTTACCATTCACCATGAACACAACCGATACATTTTAATGACTTCCTTTTTATTCTGTTTATTCTGAAGTACAGACCAATAGCAATTCTTTTCCACCTGTGATTGGACATATAGCAATGTTAAAGTCAGTGTTTTTTTTCCAAGTATTTATTACATAGTAAGCCTATGAGATTTTCTAATCTGTTTTAAATGATGCTAGACATAGTGATGGACAATCCGCAATTTTCACTAAAATTGGTAGTAGATATGACATTTTGACTTTCATTATCTACAAGTCATTCAGTTTCTATTTTCACTAGTGCTAAAGGACAAGAGGAGGCAGTATTTTTGAAGCTCATTATTTTCTCCCTCAAATCTTGACTCTCTTTCCACTACAGTAAATTTCCCTTTATCAAAGGGTACTATTATTAATTCCTACTAATCATTTTAGTCTTTGTTCATAATCCATATCTTTTAGGATGTTTCTAAATTGTAGATATTATCATACCTCATGTAAATTTATCTTCTGTATTTCTTTTTAGTCTGTGGGAATCATATTTATGGTGCACAACCAGTACTTCATTGTGAATAAAGAATGAGAGATTAGATATAAAGTATATGTTTAATTTATTTTTTCCAAGGAATCAGTGTACATTGTCAGTAAGGAATTTTTTTTCAGTAAAATCTAGCTTTCTTATTATGAGTTCATAAAACAGAAGCAGGTTCACCTTGCAAATTCAAAGGCTACAGTTGAGAATCACATTTTGCAAATTTAGAAGAGTCAATGAGCTTCAGCTGACTCATATTCCTCAGATAAAGACCTCTTAAAATACATTGTGCATATTGAATTCCTGGGATGTATTATTATAAAGCAGGTCTTTTATTTTACTTGTTAGTCAAGGATAGTTTTCTTCATCCTGCTATGAAGAACAACAACAAAGAGGCATAATAGAAAATTCAGGAACTAGAATGTTTCCTTTGGCCTTATGTTTAATCCAGTGTAACCCAAATTTGAAACTTATAAAAACTCACTGGGCTTTACAAGTTTGGGTGCTTCACTCTACCTGGATTACAGTAGCCTTGACATGATTCTATCTCCCCCAATTGTAACAACAAACACCCTAGGATGCTCAGGATGACTGCTAGGACAGGTTCTTTGATCTGCTTTTCTAAAGGAAATTAAAAGCAGAAAAAAAATACAGAGAAAATAACACAAATCAACAGACAGGTGTTCTAGCTATCTGATCAAAGCTATACACACAGTGGGCAGAGAGAGAAGCATTAGCATCTGGATTTTCAAAGCCGGATGGGGCTCATTAATAGCTAATCAGAGTTTCATATAACCAAATCACATGAATGCTTTTCCAATGAGTGAGCCCCAAAGCAAAATTTCACCTATCTCAAAGTATATATACCCTTCTTCAGAGCCAGAGGGCATCACAACCCTCGTGACCCAGTGCCTAATTACAAAGTAACAAAAGGGGTGGGCCTTCCTAAAAAAAAAAAAAATACAAAACAAGCCTCCCCTAATCAAGCTTCTCTTCTTGGGCCTATTCATGGGCAGGGAAGTTCTTCAAATCCCATTAAGAGTACACCAACTTCCCATCATATTCCAAGTATATCTATTCAATAAAGCTTGATTGTTATACTTTATTTCTGGTTGCTCCTACCTCTTACTCTGCCCTATTTTGTTGTGTCTCTTCCCCCTCCTTGGACAACACACAAAAAAATAATAGAAGTCAAACTGAAGGAAAGAAGGAAGGGAGGCATGAAGGGGCAAAGGAAGGAAGGAAGGAAGAAAGGAAGAAAGAAAGAAAGGAAGAAAGAAAGAAAGAAAGAAAGAAAGAAAGAAAGAAAGAAAGCTAGGAAGGAAGGAAGGAAGGAAGGAAGGAAGGAAGGAAGGAAGGAAGGAGATGAGAGATACAGTACACTTTAAGAGCTAAAAGGAACCTAGATCCATGGAATATGTAAGTGAGCAGTGAAGGATAGGAAAATAAAAAAAAAAAACCAACTATTCTCAGATGCTAACCTTGCTTTTTCAAGAAAAGCACCATAATTGTCCATTCAATTCCACAAATATTTATTAAACATCTGTCACATTGAAAGTAACTCTATTAGGCCTCAAGGAATATAATAGCTTTGTTATCTCTAGGTTGGCCTATAGTTCTGGAATTATCTTTCATGGAAAGTTCTAAACAGATAATAGGAAAAAAATTATCCTTCCACACATCATTAAACTCTGTTAAAAACAGGTGAATTGATGGTGCTTAAAAAATTCAAGGACAATGACTAATCATCAAAGTTTTTATTTTAAAATCACCTTCACCCTTAAGAAATACAAGCATAACACTTGGTCTTATTCTTCTTAAACCTGGGGTCATTAGCATCTTGCCAGAGGAAGGCTTGCCACAAGATGGTTTAATTGGTCTTAGTCAATTGCTCAAGGCATAGACAATGTTCCTCAATGAGCCACAAAAACATTCATGATTACATAACTATTTTGTAACTGCTTTATCTAAACCTTTCATATAATGTCACAGTTGGAAAAGGTCAAGATGCCCCTCCAACATGTGGTTCACAGGTAATCAATTACATTTTTCTTTTTCAAATGTTTACCTTTTAAATCAGTGTTGTAATGGAAATTGGAGAATCCACAAGTATTTTCATTTAAAACATTTCAAAATGAACATAGTCATAACTTATCAATTACGTTATTGTATCACAGTCACTCTTCCACAGCTTTAAATAACTGAAAAATAGTAGAGGAAGTGAAAGAAGGGAGAAAGAAAGAAAAAGAAGATGTTGGGAATGAGGAAGAAGAGAATGGCAGTTATGTTAAAATGATCGATCAGAAGAAAAGAATAAAAAAGCATCCAGGTGGTAAGGTAAATAGGCATCTCCTGAACCTCAAAGAAAAAAAATAAAATAAAAATATCGAGGAGATAAAGTGAGTATCTCATAAACCTTATGTGTATCTGTAATGGAAATGCAAATTTAAAGATCTTCCCTGCCCCTAGGTTAAGTGCACCTGGAGCCTGTGGTGGGAGGCTTGTTTTTTCAGGAAAGCCCACACCTTGATACTTTGTGATTGGGCAGTGGGTCAAGAAGGTTGTTTGATTCTCTGAGCCAGGAGAAGGCTTTATAAACCCTGATTGGAGTCTTTGCTTTGGGGCTCACTTTGAGAAGTGTTGTGTGATTTGACCAGATGAGACTGTAGGCAGCTGTTGAGTCCCGAGCCCCACGCCCCTGGCTTTTAAAACCCAGATGTTGATGCTTCCCTCTCTGGTAACTGTGATTTGGTATCGATGTAATACTGTTGGACAGTATGGAAGCTTGCCTGCTTAATCTGTTTGTTTCTCTTTCTTGTAAGTTCTGTCTGTATACTTTTGAAGTTTGGGGTGCAGACCTTTTTCCCCTGAACTAGGTAAGTGATATATGTTTGTTTGATTAAAGTAAGCTTGTTAACCCATTTTGAGTTGCTTTCCTTTAGAAAAGCAGATCTAAGAACCTGTGTTGGCAGCTACCCCCTGGGGATGTTGGGGTGCTTGCTGCTACAGTATCTGAGTGAGTCAGAGAAAGAGGCAGACAAAAAATGTAGCAATTCTAGGATAGTGTAGTAGTGCTACCAAAGTAACTAAGGAACAAGGATGAGCAAGGAGAAAACAGAGGTTTGAAGTCACAAAAGAGTTATGAAAGGGATATCCACAACATAAAGAAAAAACAAAACTTTAGTTAGAAAGAAGTGATTAAAAGGGGGAATGGAGAGAAAAGATTTTAAGACCTGATGATGTAGGTAATGTACTGGGAGAAAAGGGAGAAAATGGTATCATACTATTCAATTAATAGAATGCTATTACTGATTGCACTTCCTTTATTCCCATTTCTTTTACCTTCTCACTAGGAGAGTTATAATGAGAAGAAACATTAAAAAAAAAAAAAGTACATGATGAAAGGAAAAAAAATGTTAATCAAAATAGTTTCCAAGAATGTGAACGGGATAAACTGACAAACTGACTGATAAAATCAAGGCATGATCAAAGTCCATTAATTTGCCATTTTGTAAGCTATATACTTAAAATATTCTATTATATATATGATTTTTACAAACATAAGAACAAAAGCTATTCTCCATAGAGAAGTGGTTAAGAGATATGGTTTAAAAACAAACATGGAAAAATTTCTGCACAAATAAATTCAGTGCTGGGCATATTGTAAGTGTTTAATATATTATTGTTGACTGATCAACTATAAATTAAATAGCAAACTACCAACAACCATATGAAAGATATTGTAAATAATTACTAACAATAGAAATGCAAACTAAAACAACACAGAGGTTCTATATCATAACAAATTTGTATATGAAAATATTGTTTTTTATAGACATTATCAGGCAATGAGGAAAACAAAAGTGAAACAACCACAGATCACAGTTTCAAATCATCAAATCTTCATCTTTTTTTTTTCATAATTGTGCCTCATTCATTTATTTTCTGGTTTCTTTTTCCATGAAGAAAAAGTATTTGCTTTTTTGACTACTACCACTATATGTTAGAATCATATAGGAAACCTGAGGAAATATTTTCTTTCCCCTAACAACTTTAGAGTATAAGTTTGACTCAGTGTTGGAGGAGTATGTATTTCCTTTAACAGATGTGCCTAACTACTAATTCTAGCCTTGCTGCATAACTTAAGAAGTGATCTAGTGATATGTTTTTAAATCACATTTGGAAGTTGAGATGATTTTGACCATTAGAAAAGATGAATTCATCAGATGTTATTGTCCTTTCAGCTTTCATGGGTACATATTAAGCCTTAATAAATTCTTCTTGACTAACTTTTTGAATTAACCTTTAGAAAGGCTATGTTTACACACTCAGTTGAAGTGGCATTTCTGACATGTTCCCACAACACATATGGATACACTAAGGATTTTTGTTACCAGACAGAATGCTCAGTAAAAGAATTTCCTCCACTAACTTGAATAGCACACTAAAACCCCTTTATTAAGTGATAAACAAATTCTATAGAATTGTCTCCAACTCTATATAATTTCAGGAATTCCAAAAATTCAATGGTTGAAAAAATGTTCAATGGTTGAAAAGTTAGTGTCAGAGCAATAGTTTAAATCAGGGTCTTCTTGACATCAAATTCAGGACTATACAATAGACCAAATTTTCTCTTGTTCAACAATAACTTTCATTAAAATCAATGACCAGGAACCAATCCATGTGGTAATATGATTTAAAAGAAAAACACGTCTAGCAGAATAAAAATTATCTGAGCTAAACCATTCTTTCAAAGTCTGGGTTAAACAATCTCCGAACAAATAGATTTCACACTCTCTTATAAAAACTATACAACTACTGTCTCAAATGAATCTCTGTAGTAGTTTGGTTTGGTTTGTTTTTCCTAATGAACATATATGATTTTATAAATCTTACAAAGAAAAAGTGTGTAGAATTTATGTTTTCTACTTTCTAAATGAGATACAATCTCAACCCCTCACCCCATAAAAAAACCCTAGAAAGACATTAAGACTCAGTAGCACATAATTTGAAGAAACAGCCAAATGGCTTTTACAAGTTGTTGAAGAGAGTAAGCCTTTCATCTTCAGCTCCTATATGCTAATGAATTCAAGATGTGAGAATAACCGCCTTGCTGAACATCTGTAATATGTATGTGTGAAACTTAATTTAATCAATGTGTGATGGTTTTAATTTGAGAAGTGGATAACAACATATATCACATACTACATATGAGGTTGAATGTAAAAGCAAAAAAGACATACACTTTCTGACTCATAGGTTCCTAAAATGTAAAGATCTAAATTCTGTGGCTTTGATATTTTCATTCTAAATATTGCTTTGGGTTTTCTAAATATTTCATCTAACTCCAGTATTATTAATATGTGTATGGAAATAAAATTATACATAGGAAATTGTCAGATAATACAATTTCAATATTAGGAGACTATGTGGTAAGAAAGGAAGCCATGATTGCAGTCATTGCCCTCTTTCAGCTCTTAGATTCCCATTCTTTTCCCTACACAATTCTGATCCATAGCTATTCTGCGCTCTGGAATTGTTTCAACCACCTGGAATGACCAACATACCTAACCATTAAGACAATACAGAAGGACTATCATTCTATAAAATAGAAAACTCAGGTGATCCAATGTAGCTGTGTTTAAATATCTGAAAAACTGTCAAGTGGAGGAGGGATGAAATTTATTTGGTACCAGGAATGGAATAGAAAAAAATTGGTAGATTACAGAGAAGCAAATCTAGGGTTTACATGGTGGAGGGAGAAAATTACAAACAATTATAACTCTGAATTACCTCAAAAGAGGGTTGATTCACCTTCATTGGAGTTCTTCAATCACTTGCCAGTCAGTTTTAGAGAGGATTTCTCTGTGTATGGGTTAGTTTAAATGACTGCTGGAGTCCCTTCCAACTCTTGAATTCTATAATTCTGTGATCTGTTTCAAAACATGCTTTACAAGTAGCTATTCATAATCATAAAATTTTTATGATTTACTAGATTTCTGCCTAAATTTTTCTAGTCTAACTAGAACATCATGCTTCAAATCTGGCCTGAATATAACAGTAGAAAGCGAAAATATATGTTTCCATATTCTAGAAAGTATATTTTTTGAAAGGCAAGTTTAAGGTGGTGGGTATGTTAGGAAGCCTATGTAGCAATACATTTAATGAACTTTGAGCTTGCAGTCTAAGAAATACTCCAGTTATTTTCTCTGAATCACTGTCTGTTTTTTTTTCATTCCTGTCATCCTATGATTATAAATTGATAGCTCATATATTTATGTTTATTAAATGTAATCTTATGACTTTCAATGATTTAGGCAGAGTAAGGGTAGAAGCAAGATATAATGGATAGTGCACAAGACTTAGAGGCAGAAAGACCTAATTTTTTTGTTTTTAGTTTTGTTTTTTATTTTTTTTATTTTTGCTTTTTGTTTTGTTTTGTTTTGCTTTTTGGAGGGGTAAGGTAGAGAAATCAGGGTTAAATGACTTGCACAAGGTCACATGGCTAGTTTTTGTGTTAAGTGCCTGAGTCTGGATTTGAACTCGGGTTCTCCTGAAACCAGGTCTGGTGCTCTATTCACTGTGCCATATAGCCACCACAGAAAGACCTGTTTTCAAATTTTGATTCAGACACTGATAATCTGAGACCAGAGAACTTTTTTTTATTTATTTACTTTTATTTTACAACATTCAGTTCTACACTCCCTTGAGTTTCAATTTTTCTTCCCCTTCCTATATCCCTATATCCCTCCATCATGACAGCATGCACTCGAATATATGATCTACAAATATCTTCACATTAATCATTAGTCAGGTTGTACAGTACAGAAGGATTATAACTGATGGAATGATCAGTGGGAAAGAGGAAACAAAACAAAACCAGAAAAAGAAAGAGAGCGAGTAGTTTGTTTCACTCTGCATTCAGACTCGGCATCTCTTTCTCTGGATGTGGGTATATCTTTCAGTCATGAATCTTTTGGAGCTGTCTTATAACCTTACATTGCTGAGAGGGATCCAGTCTATTTATGTTGGTCAGCACACATACATTGTGTCTGTGATTGTGGAGAGATTTCTCCTGGTTCTGCTCTTCTGCTCAGCATCAATTTATATAAGTCTCCCCAGGTTGTTGTGAAGTCCATCTGCTCCTCATTTCTTATAGCACAGTAGGATTCCATTACATTCATATACCAAAACTTGTTCAGCCATTCCCCAATTGATGGACATCCCCTTGATTTGCAATTCAATACCACCACAAAAAGACCCTCTATAAATATTTTTGTACATACAGGTCCTCCTCCCACTTCTCTGATCTCTTTGGGATATATCCCTAGAAGTAGTGTTGCCGTCAAAGGGTATACACTTATTTATAGTTCCTTGGGCATAGATCTAGATTGCTTTCCAGAATGGCTGGATTAGTTCACAACTCCACCGACAATATATTAGTGTTCCAATTTTTCCACATCCGCTCCAGTATTTATTATTTTCCTGTTTTGTCATCTTAGCCAATCTGACTGGTGACATGTGGTACCTAAGAATTGTTTTGATTTGCATTTCTCTAATCACTAGTGATTTAGAACATTTTTATATGCTTATAGATATCTTTCATTTCATCTTCTGAGAACTGCCTGTTCATATCCTTTGACAATTTATCAACTGGGCCATGGCTTGTATTCTTATAGATTTGACTCAACTCTTTGTATGTTTTAGAAATGAAGCCTTTATCAGAGACATTGGTTGTAAATATTCTTTCCCAATTTTCCACTTCCCTCTTAATCTTGGTGACATTGGCTTTATTTGTACAGAAGCATTACCATTTAATGTAATCAAAATTATTCATTTTTCATTTTAAGCAAAATTATTCTTAGTGGGGCTTTATGTTCATCAGTCAGTCAATAAGCACTTATTAAGTACCTACTATTTGTCGACTACTATGTGAAGTGCTAAGGATTCAAAAAGAGACAAAAGATACTCCCTGTCCTCAAGGAATTCACAATCTAAACATATTCAATTATGATTAGTGAATTCTTGTTTTCTTTAAAGACCTGCTCAAATACCAGTTACCTCATATACAGAGGATGATAGGATCCTGGATCTAGAGCTGGAAGGGACCTCAAAGACCATCAAGTTCAACCCTGAGACCCATGGAGGCTAAATGACTTGCTTAAGGTCACATAGGTAGTAAATATCCAAGTTTGCCCTGATCCTTCCTATTGGTAATGATAACATTCCCCTCAATATAATGTAATCAAAATTATTCATTTTGCATTTTATAATGCTCTCTAACTTTTGTTTCATCATAAAATCTTTCCTTCTCCATAGATCTGACAGGTAAACAATCCCTTTCTCTCCCAGATTGTTTACAGTATCAGCCTTTATAACTAAATAATGGACCTATTTCAACTTTATTTTGGTTTACAGTGTTAAATATTGGTCTATGCCCAATTTCTGCCATACTAAGTTCCAGTTTTCCCAGCAGTTTCTGTCAAATAGTGCATTCTTATCCCCAAAACTGGGGTCTTTGGGTTTATCAAACAGTAGATTACTATATTCATTGGCTGCTTGGTTTCCTGTACCCAGGCTACTCCATTGGTCCACTACTCTATTCCTCAGCCAGTACCAAGTAGTTTTGATGACTGCTGCTTTGTGATACATATTAAAATCTGGTATGGCTAGGCTACCTTCCCCAGCATTTCTTTTCATTAATTGCCTTGATATGCTGGACCTTTTGTTTTTCCAAATGAATTTTGCTACTATTTTTTCTAGCTCTACAAAGTAATTTTTTGGTATATTGATTGGCATGGCACTAAATAAATAATTTAATTTAGGTAAAATTGTCATTTTTATTATATTAGCTCGACCCAGCCATAAGAAATTGATGTTTTTTTTTCCAATTAGTTAGATCTGACCTTATTTGTGTGAGAAGTGGTTTGTAATTGTGTTCATATAAGTCCTGGGTTTATTTTCACAGGTCGATTCCCAAATGTTTTATGATTCAGAGACAAGTTATTTAACCTTTATGTATTTCCAGTTTCTTCAGCTGAAAATCTATAACTTGGTGTCTACTCAGTCCCTTCCTATTCTAAATCTATGTTCACATATGGCTAGTTTTAGTTAGGTTTAAGGATATTTCTTGTTCTTTGACTAAAGTAAAATGTAAGAGGGGAGGTCATGAGGTTACAGTGAACTTTTTTTAAATGAAGCTGAGGATGAGTTCACATGAGATCACCCCAATTTCTTATAATGTATTATAGTTGTAGAGTGTGATTGAGATTCAAGAAGAAGGAATAAAAGATTTTCAATAACTGCCATAGATAGTAAGATTAGAGTGCAATAAGAATAGAGACAGAATTAGTACAGCATCAGGGACCACACACACACACACACACACACACACACACACACACACACATATATATAAATGTATATATATGAACATACATACATATGAGTGTGTGTGTGTATAGTAATAGATGAAATCAGTATCAGTGCCTGGTTTTTCTCCAGTGACACCTTAGAGCAAGAAAAGAGATATTAGATGGATGAATGTATAAATGAATGAATGAAAATCATTTAATGATCTACCGTATACTGATCTTTGAGCTTAAAATATTATTCACTACACTCAAGGGGTTTACATTCTAACAGGCAAAAGGACAATATATATATTCTGCCATACTAAGTTCCAGTTTTCCCAGCAGTTTCTGTCAAATAGTGCATTCTTATCGCCACAACTGGGGTCTTTGGGTTTATCAAACAGGAGATTACTATATCCATTACTATATCCATTTCCATATTTACAGGGAAATGGTAGCCAGAGAAGGGAGTTTTTAACTGGTAAATAACAGAGAAAGTAAGTAGAAACATAAGGCCTTCCCAAAAGTCATGTATTGGTTGTATGGGTTTGATTACTGTTCCCAGATCAAGGGAAGAAAGCAGGTGAAGGGGGAGGGGGTGATAATGATAGGCAAAAGGGCAAATAACAAGATGCCTAGGGTATAAAGGTAGATAAAATACAGAGAATAATCAGGAGTTTGCTAAAGTAGGCTGAGATCTCTACAGTCATTAATTCACCTGTCAGCTTGGCCTCAGGGTAAAGTTTCAAAGTTAAGTGAAAGAACATTCCTAGGGTAGGGGAGCATGGTCTTTGGAGGTCTCTTCTAGAATCTATAAACTTCACAGAACAATCCCCCTATTATGGGGTGTTTTTTTTTTTATTAAAAAGGATTTGTTCTGTAAAACTTGGACATCATCAAAAGGCTGCACCCAAAGACCTAGGAGGCCACAGGTTCCCCACCCCAGGTCTAGTTGGTACTATTTCAAATAAGTAATAGGGTGAGGAAGGGGAAGGAGAGATGTACAGCTACATATTAGTTTACCAGATGTTCTGGGTTAACCAAATACCATTTGTTGTATAATATATAAGTGTTCAACTTTGTGGAAGTTGTATTCTAAAAATAATTTAATATTCCTAAGATTATGATTGTGAGTTAATTGAGGCAATTGGTTTTATAAAAAGACATATCAGCATTACGTGATGTGTTGCTTTTGTTTTTACTTTTAATTTCATATAAGAAGCCATCATCAAAACATCAATAAAGATGGGCTATTTTGGGATGGTATTTAATATTTTGACCTGTTCTAATTCTTAGAATTATAATAGGATAATGTCATAATGGGAGATAATAAAAAAACAAGTATTTTTGGAAAGAATATGTATATGTGTGTATATATACGTGAGTCTATATGTGTATGTATTGCAGGTCATTGTGTCAGGAATTGGAGATACATAGCTAAAATGAAACAGATACTATTCTCAAGTAGCTTATTTTCTTACACATGTAGTAATGTTTTATGTGTGTGTGTGTTTGTGTGTGTGTGTGTGTGTGTCTGTGCATTTTTTTTCCTCCAATTGATGTCTTTGACTTCCATGTCACTCCATAAAAGGAAAAATGTGATTGTTGATATTTTTGTGGGGATAACTAAATCTTACTTTAGACATTAACACAGGAGTTTGGTAGGTTTATATACTATGTGAATACCTTTGATTAAATTGTCACACACTAAACTGTCCAATCACATTTTCCATCTACCTACCTATCTATCTATCTATCTATCTATCTACCTATTTATTTAATTTTGAATCAAGAAAGCCACAGTTATGTCCAGACCTGTCTTTTACAGCAACAAAAACAACAATATAATTTTCTGTATGCAGTCTCCAAATGTTGCAACCATATTTTTAGGATTAAAAAATTAAGTGCTAAAAGATAAAATAAGATATTATACAAAGATGAAAGTGAAAATGTGACTGAAAAAGATGGGGAAAAATGCTTCAGGATTGGATAAGGGGAAAAGATTAAAGATGTTTTTGAATCAGATAGTAACTAAGAGAGGAACCTTTCTTAGCAGCTTAAAATCAAAGGGCAGAGAAAAAGACAATGACATAGATTGCTGAGTGGGGAAAAAAAGGTATGAAGTGATTCACTGGGACCCTTAAAACCATAAGAACAACACTGAAGTAGTGCAGCAGATTCTTCCACAAAATAAAAGAACTAGAAAACAGGTGACAAGGTGACATCCTATTTTAGGATGATAAAAGAACCATCAATAGCAGGGTCTAAACTATTTTATGATAAGGAGGATAATAAAGCTTAGAGTTTCAGTAGTTAAGATGGGAAATGATAAATAGTATATGTCAGAATCCTTGCACTATTCCAACAGTGCTCTTCTGTGATGGCAGATATTCATATAAGATATAAGATACAAAGTTTTTTAAACACCTTTAAATTTCTTTATAACATTATGGTGAATTTAAAGCATCTTGTAAACTATGGGTAGTAGTAAAGAATATGTTTAATCCCAGAAAAACAAAAAAAAATTTTTACAAAATCTTTTTAAGACACAGCTAAATATACATAGTAATAGTGTTTTGAGTATCAGCACAATTTCATGTCTTACTTATCTTTGTCCATATGTAACACTCAATTTAAATGTCAATACATTGAAATAAAGTGCATATTTTCTCTACTTAACAGATGAAAAAGTAAGAGAGCCAGAGAGTGTTGAGAGGCTTTTCCAAAGTCACATAGGTAGTTGCTACAAGAACTCTCTTATCTATACACTGAACTTTCCCTCTAATACCCCATTTTTTTTTCATCCTAGAAGTTCATAGCCCTGGAACTAACACATTAGAAGTACCCTCCACCCCTGAGATCTCTTCTTCTAATCGGATGACTAGTGTACAAATTTGAACTAAGGTTCTGGAAGTACCAGATAGGCCTGCTATCTCTTCAGTATTCCTCAGGGTCCATGTAGCAGCAAGCACTGCAGCATCCCCAGGCTGGCTGCCAATACAGGTTCCTAGATCTGCTTTTCTAAAGAAAAGCAACCCAAAATGGGTTAATGATCTTCCTTTAGTCAAACATATGTCATTTAACTAGTTGAGGGGGAAAAGGTCAGCACCCAAACTTCAGAGTATAAAGAGGTTACAAGTAGAAGTTACAAGAAGGGGGCGGCTAGGTGGCGCAGTGAGTAGAGCACTGGCCCTGGAGTCAGAAGGACCTGAGTTCGGATCCGGCCTCAGTCACTTAACCCACACAAAACAAACAAACAAAAAAAAACCTAGCCGTGTGACCTTGGGCAAGTTACTTAACCCCAATTGCCCTAAAAGGGGCAGCTAGGTGGCGCAGTGAGTAAGAGCGCCGGCCTCGGAGTTGGGATGACCCGAGATCAAATCCGGCCTCAGAAAATGAGCACCCACACATAAATAATGACTAGCCGTGTAACCTTGAGCAAGTTACTTAACCCCAATTGCTTAAAAAAAAAAAAGAAGTTACAAGAAGACAGAGTAACAGATTGAGCAGACAGGCTTCCAATTGTCCAACAATTATATCCATATCCAGTCAGTTACCAGAGAGAGAAGCATCAACATCTGGGTTTTTCAAGGTCGGGGAGCTCAACAGCTGCCCAGAGTCTCATCTGGTCAAATCACACCACATTTCTCAAAGTGACCCCCAAAGCAAAACCTCACATCAGGGTATATATAGCCTTCTCCTGGCCCAGAGAAAGTTACAACCCTTTTGACCCACTGCCCAATCACAGAGCACCAAGGTGTGGGCATTACTGAAAACCAAGCCTCCCACCACAGGTTCCAGGTGGAAGTAAGCCTATCAAAGGGCCTTAGGGGCAGGGAAGATCTTAAATTTCCATTCCCATAAGAGTCTACCCTGAAGTTTCTCTTCCATATATCCCTGGGGCCAGATAGCTTAATTTCTCCAATCCCATCTATTGCCATTTGTATTATCTTCTTGCTTTAGAATATAAACTCTTTTTGCTTCTATTTGTACTCCCAGGGCCTGGTCCATCATAAGTACTCACTAAATGTTTCTTAATGACTTAGTCAAAACTAAAACTAGTGTGCTGACTCTATTATACCTAAATTGCTAAGGTTGGAGAGAATAATTGGCTAGGGAATGTCCTGTCAAAACCTGGATCTCTGCTGCTGACATATTGGCTCAGAAAATTACAAATTAACATTAAATGTATTGTATTTTTATTAATTTTCTTATAATTTCCTAACCATATTTTAATCTCATTTAGGCAGAACCAAGGAGTGTTGCCATAATTGTGGACAGTTTGACAATTCTGCTTTAGATGATCTCCTAGTATCCATAGAGGGCAAAATTAGAAGAGCAGAAGGAAGGAAGAAACAAAGTAAGACCATGTAGAAGCCCTAGCTACTTTCATAGTTAAAGACCAGAAATTATTCCAAGAACAAATAACAACAACAACAACAACAACAAAAAAAACAAACAGACATTACTGTGTGTATGTATAGTGGGCAGGGGTGGGTATGTAGAGGAGAGGATTTCAAAATAAAATGAAAGGGGGAAAGGAAAGGAAGAAAATAACAGCAACAAAAAAAAGTGGATCTCCTTATTTCAACACCCCCCCCCCCACCTCTGACCCTCAATCCCCTTCATCACTGATCATTGCTACTTTTTTGCTTCATAAAATCAGAAAGTTCTAGGAGGGTGGTTCTTCCTTTTAGAAACACCCAGAGACCCATACATAGATTCTCTTTCATTCAATTATATGAGAAGTGGTCCTTGTTAAGCTGTACAACTCACTAATTGACATCAGAATATGATTATCCATTACCACTCACATGTGACCTATGTGTAACATCCATTCTTATAAAAATATCTATTAGCAAGTCTGTTACTCTTCCCTTTAATAGTTTTCTCCACATATTCTTTATTGTTCATATTTGACATAGTTTAAGGTATTTTCTGAATCTAAGAAAAAAATAAAGAAAATGTCTACTAGGAATTATGATCAATATTTCAGTGACCTACAAAGAGAATCTCAAGATATTTAATCTGTCCGAGGCATCAGTGGATTCTGATATTTAATTAAAGTAAAACCTGACCAAATTTAGCTTGAGAAACTTTCTTAGGAAATGAATGCTCAGAAAACTTTTTTTCCTAAAGAAGTAGCTCTTTTTTAATGAACCTTTTGATTTGGTTTGCAAAGATAATATTCATCAGTAAAACAAATTGAAACTACTTGAGTTGTCATCATTTCATTTTGGGATGCAGGTTGAAATCGATCTTCATTCAAGTAGATTTTTCTCTTAAAATGTAAGTGTTAAAAGGGAATCAGTTTAGAGATCAAATAGTCTAATATCATTTTAAAAACAAGGAAACTGAAGCCCAAGGAAAGTTCCTTCAGTCTAACAGCTACATGATATCAGAGTAAGTACTGGAACCCAGTTTTGTTGTCGAGGCAAGAGAATTTTCTTTCCAATGTCTTGTTGGCCTCTGTCATTCCTCCCTCTTTTGCCAGCTATAGAACTTGTAATAAAACTCCAAACTCAAGTTTGTAAAATGGGTTGTACATGGTATTTCCAAACTTTTTGCTATGCAAAAATCCTAGGAGACTAACAAAACATCTAGTGACAATTACACCATCATTTTTCAAATAAAGGTTGACCCTGGAGCCTTAGGATGATTCAGTAAAGCCTAAAAAGTATGGACTGATTCTATGGAACGTTCACAATTTCTAGGCTTATTATTAACTCATGTCCCACAGTATATCATGTAATACTTCTTTTTATTAATACATTCCTGAAATTTGGGGGTTTCAAACCATTCACTTCTATAACATTGAAATATACACTGCCATATATCTAAGGATGCTTTAATCTCTTCCAACTTGCAGTACTAGACTCCTAAAAGTAACACTATATATCTGGTAACATCATATCCTTATGTGATGATCTTGCTTTTTAAAATCACAATTGTTATATACTTAATGGATGTGATTATGTATGCTTTCTTTCTTTGGAACTAATCATTTCACTTTTCTTGATGGTCTAATCTGCAACAGCATAGCATTAGAAATACAGGGAAAGGCATTATGCAATTTGAATGATGAATGAGAAAAAGGGAAAAGACACCAAGTTGTATTATGAATCATTGTATGCACCCAAAGCTATAGTTATTTTTCTTTTTAACAGCTAGTGAATGGACTGACAATGACGGGGGCTATATTTGCAAGGTCCCAGGGGTAAAGAAGTATTGGAAATGGTCTGTATCATACACATTAAATTACTTGACAATATGATGTGAAGATGATTAATGAACTGATTTATAATACTTGTAATCCCTAATTTAGTGGTAAAGAGGCAACCATGGCAATAGACTCTGAAATATAAAACCTTCAACAAGTGCAATAACACCAGCATCTCCATGGATAAATTATAGAGAATGATACATTTCTAAGCTCTGATTTGTGGACAGCAGAAATATCCCCTCCTTTGCTGAGAACACAAATTGAATTATATAAACCAAACTAGTGAAATAAACAAACCAAAGGGGGGAAAAAAAGATTAACACACTTTTTATGTATTTTTTTCATTTTCTTTAGTCTGACGTTTTAACAATTGAACTGCTTTCACTTAAAGCAACAGAAACTTCCACCTGCCACTATACCACATCCCCAAGAAAAGTGAATAAATGAATAATAACTGAATTGAAGAATAATTGAAATGAATGAAAACCCAAGAGACAGAGTTTCTGGTTAATTAATAATCAATTTATTAATTAGTTTATCTGGAAACTAATAAATTGATATTCAGTGCTTTCTTTCAGTAGCTAAAATTACCAAGGAAGATGCTTAAAAGTCTCAAATCCCTTATTTTTTTGTATTTTTTTTAAAGACAGAAGCAAAACATTTATTCAGACACCAGAAAACCAAACCCCAAAATCAGTAAGCTGATTCCATCATAGTAGCAAAGAGGCCATAACACAGAGAGGCACACCATCCTTTAGCCTTCCCACAAACCAATATTTTGTCACAAGCTTGATTGACTCCCTAGGAAGCATCCTGTCCTCCTCCCAGTCTAGCTAGGTCTGACTCCCAGTTTCCTGTGGGTTCTACTCCATACTTCATTAAAATCCTCCCACCACAAGCTCCATGTGATTACATTCAGCCTTCTAGGGGGCAGAGTATATTTTCTTTTATTTTAATTTTTTTAAATTAAGTTTTATGTTTATTTTTAGTTTACATCATTCATTTCCACAAGATTTTGTGTTACAATTTTTCACCCGATTTTTCCCTTACTCACCACCCCAAAACAGCAATGCCACTGTATACCCCCTCCCCAATCTGCTCTCTCCTATATCCTTCCCCATTCCCCCTCCAACTTTCCAGTAGGGCAAAATGGATTTCTATACCCACACCCCTCTATGTGTGTGTGTGTGTGTGTGTGTGTTAAACATTTGATTTTAAATTTTTGAATTTCAGATTCTTTCCCTTCCTCCCTCATCATGTACCTTTAGAGGGAAGATAAGCAATCCAATATTGATAGTACATGTGTAGCTATGCAAAACATTTCCATGGTGGATATATTATAAAAGATTGTTTATATTGCCCTCCATCCTATCCCACCCCCAAATTGTTCTATTCTCTACTTTTACCCTATCCTTTTTCAGAAATGAATGCTTCCAACTTCCCTCCCCCCAGCAACCTGCATTCTCCTCCATCATCCCCCATCTCATCCCTTTCCCAACTATTTCCCAACTATTCCCAACTGTAGGATGAGAAAAGGTATTTAGTCTTTATATCATTCTCTACCCAAACCAAATTCAATGAGAGTAAGGTTGACCCATTCCCTTTTGCCTTTCTATTCTTCCCCTCCACTATAACAGTTTTCCCTGGCCTCTTCTATATGAGATAATTTACCCCATTCTGTCTCTCCTCATCTCTTCTCATTATGTTCCTCTCTCAACTCTCAATTTCACCATTTAAGTATCATTCCTTCCTATTCAACTGGTACTGTACCTTCTGTCTATGTCTACCTGTAAATATATATACACATACTCACATATATATTCATCCACCCACATACACTCCTATATAGACATCTATATATACATATATATACATATACATATACATTCACATACACATATACATATACACATTTATATTCCATTCAAATATTCTCAATCTAGCTAGCTCTGACTCCCAGTTTCCTGTGGATTCTACTCCAAACTTTAGCAAACTCCTCCAACCACAGGCTCCATGTAATTATATTCAGCCTATTGCAGAGCAGAGTATATTTTGAGAAAAGTTTCATAAGTTACAGTTGGGAAAAAAGTTCTATAAGTTACAATTATCATTTTTCCATCTAGGAATGTAAATAGTTTGACTTTAATAAGTTCCTTATGATTTCTTTCCCTGTTTACCTTCTCACACTTCTCTTGCTTCTTGTATCTAAATGTCAAATTTTCTTTTCAACTCGGATTTTTTTCCTTAAGTGTGCTTGAAAGTCTTCTATTCCATTGAATGACCATATTTTCACCTGAAACATAAAACTCAGTTTAGGTGGGTAGGTGATTCTTGGTTTTAATCCCAGCTCCTTTGACCTCTGGAATAACATATTCCAAGCCCTTTGATTCCTCAGTGTAAAAGCTTCTAGATCCTGTGTTATCCTGATTGTGTTTCTACAATATTCAAATTGTTTCTTCCTGGCTGCTTGGAATATTTTCTCCTTGATCGGGAAACTCCAGAACCTGGCTATGATATTCCTAGGAGTTTCCTTTTGGGATCGTTTTGAAGAGGTATCAGTGGATTCTTTCAACATCTATTTTGCCCTGTCGTTCTAAAACATCAGGGCAAAATCCCTTGAGAATTTCTTGAAGGATAATTTCTAGGTTCTATTTTTGATCACGGCTATCAGGTAGTCCAATAATTTTTAAATTATTTCTCCTGGATGTCTTTTCTTTTTTTTTCTTTTTTTTTAAACAAATGCTTTATTAACTTCTGTTTTACATCATTCATTTCCGCCAGATTTTGAGTTACAATCATTTTCCCCCCATTATTCCCCTACCCAACCTCCCAGAATAGTAGTCCCACAACATATCACTTCCTCCAATCTGCTCTCTCCCATACTTTCTCCCATACCCCCATCGACTTTTCCATTAGAGGAAGGTGAATCTTTGTGTCCCAATGCCTGCACATCTTATCTCCCTATTACAAGCGAAAGAGTATTACTAATAATATTTATATATATTTAAAACATTTAATGTTACGACCTCAAATTTCAGATCCATTTCCTTCCTCCCTTGTCACCCATTCCCTCTTGGGAGATAAGTAATTCAGTATATGTTGTACATGTCTAGCTATGCAAAACATTATCATAGTAGATATATTGTACAAGGCTGCTTCTAATTCCCTCCCACTCATCCCACCCCCCACCTGGTCCATTCCCTACATAATCCTGTCCCTCTTCTATAGTGGGTACTTCCAACCTCCCCTCCCCCCAAGGATGCCCTTCCATCCATCATCCCTCCTCTCATCCCCCTTCCCCCTATCCTGCTGCAGGTTGAGATATCCCATTTAGTATGTATGTCATTTTCTCCCTGAACCAAATTCAATGGGAATGTGATTTTGTCTTTTTAGCCTTCCTTATTCTCCCCCTCCTTTGCAACCACTTCCCCTTGCTTCTTCTACATGGGATAGTTTACCCTACCCTGTCTCTCCCATCTCCTCTTGCCACTTTCCTCTCTCACCTCATAATTTCATCCCTTGAGTATTCTCCCTTCCCAACAAATTCAACTTATGCCCTCTATCCATATATAACTGTAACCATATACACACACATTCACATATGTATTCATATGACCACACCACCTTCTTCCATTATTTTCATAGTGAGAAAGATATCATCAGTCACAGATATTACTTTTCCATATAGGAATGTAAATAGTTCAACTTTGATAAGTTCCTTTTGATTTCTTTTCCCTGATTACCTTCTCAAGCATCTCTTGCTTCTTGTGTCTGAATGTCAAATTTTCTATTCAACTCTGGTTTTTTCCCTAAGAATGCTTGAAAGTCCTCTATTCCACTGAATGACCATATTTTCCCTGAAACAAAATACTCAGTTTCGCTGGGTAGGTGACCCTTGGGTTCATTCCCAGTTCTTTTGCCCTCTGGAATATCATATTCCATGCCCTTCGATCCTTCAGTGTAGAAGCTGCCAGGTCCTGGGCTATTCTGATTGTGTTTCCACAATATTGAAATTGTTTCTTCCTGGCTGCTTTTAGTATTTTCTCCTTGATCTGGGGATTCTGGAACCTGGCTATAATATTCCTGGGAGTTTTCTTTTTGGGATCTTTTTCAGGAGGTGATCTGTGGATTCTTTCAACCTCTATTTTGCCCTCTGGATCTAAAACATCAGGGCAGTTTTCCTTGAGAATTTCTTGAAGGGTGATTTCTAGGTTCTTTCCTTGATCATGGCTTTCAGGTAGTCCAATAATTTTTAAATTGTCTCTCCTGGATCTATTCTCCAGGTCAGTGGTTTTTCCCATGAGATATTTCACATTGCCTTCTAATCTTTCATTTGTTTGGATCTGCTTAACAGCATCTTGATTTCTCATAAAGTCAGTAGCTTCCATTTGCTCCAGTCTAACTTTGAAGGAATGAATCTCCTCAGTGAACTTTTGAGATTCTTTTTCCATCTGGCAAATTCGACTTTTTAAGGCATTTTTCTCCTCATTGCCCTTTTGGGCCTCCTTTGCCATTTGAGTTAGTCTATTTTTTAAGGTGTTGTTTTCCTCAGTCAGGCTGTTGACCTCATTTCATACTTTTCCTGCATCCTTCTCATTTCTCTTTCTAATTTTTCCTCCACTTCTCTTATTTGATTTTTAAAGTCCTTCTTAAGGTCCTCTATGGTCTGCAACCCGCTCATGTTTTCCCCTGGGGCTTTTGGAGCAGGACTTCTGACCTCACAGTCCTTTTCCTGCTCTATGCCCCCAAAATAGGAGTCTAGGGTTGCATTTTTCTGTTTCCTTTGCCTTGGCATGTTGCCACTTAATTGCTTGACTTTTGGGCTTGTTGCCACACTATGGCTTTAAGGCCAGATAAAGGAATTTTCGTCCCGAACGTGTGGGGGGGCAACTTCCGTTTCTGGCAAGCTGTAAACCAACCCACAACTTCCACCCTAGATCACAATCCAGATCCAGGGAGGTTAAAGCAAGAGCGATTACCCCCCAAGACTGATCGCTGGATCTCCCCACGATTTGTAGGCTGGGAGCCAGACCTGCCTCTGAAAGCTACAAAATGGCGTGTCTCCTCAGTGGCTTCTAGCCCCCAGGGGAGGGAGCTGACGCATTCCCCAAATACTGGTCCCAAAGTCCATAGGACACTAACCTCTTACTTTGTCCT
>WOXC01009271.1:0-47680 GCA_011680675.1 Gymnobelideus leadbeateri
AGCATGGTGCAGAAATCCCTTCACTTGGTCCAGAAGTTTTTCAGTTGTTCCATCACTGTCTTTGCCACTGCCATGCTCAGGTTTGTCCAGTTCCCAGCATAACTGAGAACTTCTCAAAAATCTGCTGCCTATGGGTATTCAGGCTACCCTCCAAAATATGTAGTCAATAATGTCTTTGCCTATAACCCATTCAGGCTACCCTCCAAAAGATGTAGTCAATAATGTCTTTGCATATAAACTTGCTTCTCTCTACATTCTTATATTTTTCTCTAATCTTTTTTTTGCCTTCTTTTCTCAGAGTGTGCCCCCTTTTCAAGGCCTTTATGGTACCTGTGAGGCCATAAGGACTCAGGGCACTGCTCATGGCATAACTCTTACTTTAGCAAACTCCCCATCATCCTAGATCTCTTTGAAACACTTTGGACTACCTTACTAGGTAGGGAATGTAGCTTGGAGTAGGATGTTGCAAAGTTCTATATGTGTACCAGCCACAAGGTGGTGATCAAAGCTCAAGCTGTCACTTCACTCCACTGCATATGCACAAATCACACTTTGTTGTCCTAGCCTTGAGGTAGATGCTACCTGAAGATGTACAAGTTTCCAGGCTTTCCCTAGAGCCCTGAGTTCTATGTTAAAGTCTAGGGGAATTGATTAATTCTTTAAAAGTCATTTATAACTCTTTTGGCTTGTATGCCTCCAGGCACTTTCAGTTCCAATCTTGCTTCCTTTCTTAGTATAGTCCCAAAGAACTCACTTATAATGTGGGTTAAATGCATTTCCTAAAGTGAACTAGAAAGCAAATTATAAAAAAAAAAGATTTTTTTTTCATCTCAAAGAAAAAGAAAGCCCTAATTTTTTTTTAACAACCTAGCATTTGAGCACAGCCCCTTCTGTTTAATTTTGAATTTCCAATTCTCCTACCCTCTGTCCTACTCTCTGCTTCCTCACTTTCTCCCCCTCATTTTCACCATGGATAGACATTTATAACTAAAAACTATCAAACATTCTCAGTATCAGGTGTCAAGAGGAGGGGTGTTGGTGAGGAGAAACTATTTCAGCACCATGCTCCAGTCCTTTCTTCTTTCATCATCACCAGCAATTCTTGAATTTGGCTTTTGTGGAATTTGCATTCAACTCTTGATTAGATATCATGTCTTCTTTCTTGTCTAGGTTGCTTCCTGACTCCCAAAATTTCCCTATAGTGTCCCCAGAAACCTATTCACTTTGGAAGCTCACTTCGCCCTTGAACTTTACACAGTGGAAGTACCCTCTCCTCCTCCTTCTGATTAGTTAGTTCTTCCTAGAATCTCCATTTTAAGGAGGACATTCAAATCAACCAGGTTTCAAACTGAATGCAGAATTCCAGAGAATAATAAGGAGAGATAAGAGGGTTTTCTTAAATAAGCAAAGAAATAGAAGAAAAAATAGAATGGGAAGACAGGAAATGTCTTCAACAAAATTAGAAATATCAAGAGAACATTTCATACAAAAATGAAAATGATAGGTAAAAATTAGTAGGGACTTAACAGAAGCAGAAAAGATTAAAAAGAGGAGGCAAAAAACCAGAAAGATCTTAACATCACCAATAACCATAATGGTGTGGTTACTGATCTAGAGCCAGACATCCTGGAGAATGAATGAAGTCAAGTGGGCCTTAGGAAGCATCGCTAACAATAAAGTTAATGAAGGTGACAGAATTGCAACTGAGCTATTTAAAATCTTAAAAGACAATACAGTTAAAGTTCTGTATTCAATATGCCTGCAAGTTTGGAAAACACAACAGTAGCCCCTGGTTTGGAAAAGATCAATTTATGTCCCAGTCCTAAAAAAAGGGCAATGTTAAAGATGTTCAAATTACCAAACACTTTCTCTTATTTTACCACATTGATAGCAGAAAGTGAAGAGGAATTAAGAAGCCTCTTGATGAGAGTGAAAGAAGTAAGTATAAAAGCTGGTTTAAAGCTTAACATAAAAAAAAAAAACACTAAGATCTCAAAAACTGGTCTCATTACTTCCTGGCAAATAGACAGAGAAGAAATCGAAGCAGTGTCAAATTTTAGATTCTTGGGCTCAAAGATCACTGCAGATAGTGACTGTAGTCATGAAATTAAAGATACTCCTTAGAAGGAAAGCTATGGCAAATCTGGACAGAATACTAAAAAGCTGAAACAACACTTTACCAACAGAGGTCCATAGTGTCAAAGCTATGTTTTGTTTTGTTTTTTTTCCAGTAGTAATACATGATTGAGAGAGTTGGACTATAAGAAAAGTTGTGCCCCATAGAACTGACATTTTTGAATTGTGGTGGATGGGTCCCTTTTTTAATTAATTAATTTTTAGTTTTCAACATTCATTTCCACAAGATTTTGAGTTCCAAATTTTCTCCCCATCTGTCTCTCTGCCCTCCCTAAAATGGTATACAATCTGATATAGACTCTACTTATGCATTCATATTAAATATATTTTCACATTAGTCAGAATATAAAGAAGTATAACTGATGGGAAGAACCACAAAAAAGAAGAAACAAAACAACAAAAGAAAAGGAGAGCAAACCATATGCTTCCATCCGCATTCAGACTCCAGAGCTCTTTCTCTGGATGTGGATGGCATTTTCCATTGTGAGTCTTCTGGACTTGTCTTAGATCCTTACATTGCTGAGAAGAGCTGAGTCTATCAAAGTCAGTCACCAAACAATGTAGTTGTTACTGTGTACAGTGTTCTCCTTGTTCTGTTCGTTTCACTCAGTATCAATTCATATACATCTTTCCAGGTTTTTCTGAAGTTCACTTGTACATCATTTCTTATAACACAATTGTAATGGAAATGCACATTTGAAGATGTTCCCTGCCCCTAGGCCCTTTGATTGGCTTAAGTGACTCTGAGAACCTTCTTTAATTTGAAAATATACTCTGCCCCCTAATAGGCTGAATGAGGTCACATGGAGCCTGTGGTGGGAGGCTTGGTTTTCAGGAATGACCACACCTTGATGCCATGTGATTGGGCAGTGGGTCAAGAGGGTGCTTACATTCTCTGACCCAGGAGAAGGCTATATAATTCCTGATGTGAGGCTTTGCTTTGGGGCTCCCTTTGAGAAGTGTTGTGTGATTTGACCAGATGAGACTCTGGGCAGCCGTTGAGAGCCCCCTGGCTTTGAAAACCCAGATGTTGATGCTTCCCTCTCTGGTAACTGTGATTTTGGTATTGATAATGGTTGGACAGTTTGGAAGCCTGTCTGTTTGATCTGTCTGTATACTCTGAAGTTTGGGGTGCTGAACTTTTCCCCCTGAACTAGGTAATATATGTTTGTTTGATTAAAGTAAGCTTGTTAACCCATTTTGAGTTGCTTTCCTTTTGAAAAGCAGATCTAAGGGAGGCTAGGTGGCTCAGTGAGTAGAGCGCCGGCCCTGGAGTCAGAAGAACCTGGGTTTGGATCCAGCCTCAGACACTTAACACACAAACAAAAAACCTAGCCGTGTGACCTTGGGCAGGTTACTTAACCCCAATTGCCCTCCAAAAAGCAAAAAAAAAAAAAAAGCAGATCTAAGAACCTGTGTTGGCAGCCACCCTGGGGATGTTGGGGTGCTTGCCACTACAACAATGCAATTCCATTGCATTCATATACAACAACTTGTTCAGTCATTCCTCAATTGATGGACATCCCCTCAATTTTCAATTCTTTGCTACCACAAAAAGAGCTGCTATAAATATTTTTGTACAAGTGGGTCCTTTTGGGGCAGCTAGGTGGCACAGTGAGTAGAGTATCAGCCCTGGAGTCAGGAGGACCTGAGTTCAGATTCGGCCTCGGACACTTAACACAAAAAACTAGCCATGTGACCTTGGGCAAGTCACTTAACCCAATTGCCCTATCTTCTACCCTCCAAAAAACAAGAAAAGAAAAGAAAAAGAAAAAAACACATGGGTCTTTTTTCCCATTTTTGGTTTACAGACCTAGAAGTGGTATTGCTGGGTCAAAGGATATGCACAGTTTTACAGTCCTTTGGGCATAATTCCAAATTGCTTTCCAGAATGGTTTGATCAGTTCACAACTCTACCAACAATGTATTAGTGTCCTAAATTTCCCACATTTTCTGCAGCATTTATCATTCTATTTGTCATGTTAGCCAATATGATAGGTGTGATGTGATACCTCAGAGTTGGGTGGGGGTCCCTTTTGAGAGTCCCTTAGACAGCAAAGAGATCAAATCAGTCATTATTTTTTTTTTAAAGCAATTGGGGTTAAGTAACTTGCTCAAGGTTACACGGCTAGTCATTATTTATGCGTGGGTGCTCATTTTCTGAGGCCGGATCTGATCTCGGGTCATCCAAACTCCGAGGCCGGCACTCTTACTCACTGCTCCACCTAGTCGCCCCTTTAGGGCAATTGGGGTTAAGTAACTTGCCCAAGGTCACACGGCTAGGTTTTTGTTTGTGTGGATTAAGTGTTGGAGGCCAGCTCCGAACTCAGGTCCTTCTGATTCCAGGGCCGGCGCTCTATTCACTGCGCCACCTAGCCGCCCCAAATCAGTCATTATTTAAAGAAATTAACTCTGACTATTCATTGAAAGGAGAAATACAGAAGCTTAAATGCTTTGGCCACATAATAAGAAGACAAGACTCAATGGAAAAAGACCCTGATATTGAGAAAGATTAAAAGGAAAAGGAAAATGGGACAGCAGAAGATAAGATGGATAGTGTCATGGAAACAATGAACATGAACTTGGACAGACTTTGAGAGATAGCGGAGGATAGAAGGGCCTGGCATGCTGTGGTCCATGGGGTCACAAAGAGTAAGACATGACTGAATCACTAAATAATAACAACAACAACCAGGCTTCAATGCCCTCCCCTTTATCCTGCCTCCCCTTTTAGCTTCCTTTTATATATTGTTTTCTCCCATTAGAATGTAAGTTTCTTGGGGCAGCTAGGTGGCGCAGTGAGTAAGAGCACTGGCCTCGGAGTTGGGATGACCCGAGATCAGATCCGGCCTCAGAAAATGAGCACCCACACACAAATAATGACTAGCTGTGTAACCTTGAGCAAGTTACTTAACCCCAATTGCTTAAAAAAAAAAAAGAATGTAAGTTTCTCGGGGGGCGGCTAAGTGGTGCAATGAGTAGAGTGCCGGCCCTGGAGTCAGAAGGACCTGAGTTCGGATCCAGCCTCAGACACACAAAAACCTAATCGTGTGACCTTGGGCAAGTTACTTAACCCCAATTGCCCTCCAAAAAGCAAAAAAAAAAAGAATGTAAGTTTCTCGAGGGCAGGGATTTTTTATCTTTCTGCTTGTATTTGTACTGAGTACAGTGCCTGGCACATAGGGTTAATAAATGCTTACCATATGTTTGCTGAGCCTAGGCAAGTCCACTACTCCCTACTTCTATGCTCTGGTAAATTGATTCCCCCTGAGCTATTATAATATGGTCAGATGCTTTCTCCTGTCAAGATACTATTAGGAGATAGCCTGTTTTTCAGAACTGAGGCCTGGCAAGCAAGCTGTGCCCTGAGGTTGGCATAGCAACAATTCTTTTCACCCATCTTCTGGAACTGATGGTCTGTGACCTGGAGGCCCAGACATGAATCCCTGCTATGAATAGACTTTTTGGCACCAGACAATCTTGCCTCACTGTTAATTATTGCTATACCATACTCATTATTTGACTCTTTGCTAGCCACAAGCATATAGCCACACTAAAGTGGGTCCCACGAGGGGCAGGGCCCCAGCTCGTGTTTCCAATCTGCCTCCTTGCTTGCAAGTTGTTTCTTTCACTTTGAAATTAAACCTTCTGTTTGACTCCTGACTTTTCTGTCCCTAGCATGCTCTGTTCCAATCCAGCCATCCACAGGTTGGAGGATAGTTCAATCCAGTTGGCATCCCACATCTCCTCCTCTTGTGTTCTAGACATTCCTAGAAGCATGAGAGAAAGAAAGCCCCAAAGCACTTTGTATAAAGGCAAAGAGAAAGAGGAGAGGAAAATAAATGGAAGAAAAGAAAAGGAATTATGTAATATTAAGCATGAGGATTTTAGAAACATGAAAGCTGGATTTGAACTTCTGCCACTTGGCTAACAGACCCATACCAGACTATAATTAGACTTTAAATAGCCACCAGATGTCCAGAAACCATGCTTTGAGGAACAACCCACTCAACTTTAGAATTCCTTCCAGAGGGACTGGGTTTTTCTGCTTAGTGAGTACAGAAGCGCAAATTCACATGGTTCATCATAATAGACCTCAACCATGCTTCACATTTCAACATGGCTGTCTTCCTGCCATCAGTCCCACCATGTGGTACATACCACCTCCACCATCACCACCACCTCTTCCTCTGAGAACCTGATCAAATCAACATGCCCATTGCCACTGGAAAGGGCATGCAAATCTACTTCCCTAATGCTCTATTCACCATCCCTATAACTTCCCAAACCAAAATATCCCTCTCTGGTCATCACTCCTTTATGTTTTTTGTTTTGTCTTCAATTAACAAACATTTATTTTCTCTCTCTTCTATTTCTTTCCCCCACACCCACACAGACTACAGAGAAAGGAAAAACAAGACCATTTTAACAAATATGCATAGTTGAGCAAAACAAATTCCCACAATGGCCATGCCCCAAAATGTAAATGTGTGTCTCATTCTGTGTATTGAGTTCATCACCTCTCTGTCAGGAGGTAAGTAGCAGTCTTCATCATCAGTTCTCTGAAGTCATGGTTAATTATTGTGTTGATCTAAGTTATTAAGCCTTTCAAAATTGTTTGTCTTTAAAATGTTGTTGTTCTAGTATAAATTGTTATCCTGTCTATATTCATTTCACTCTGCATCAGTTCATACAAGTTTTCCCAAGTTTCTCTGAAATCATTCCCTTTCATAATTTCTTATAGCACAATAATATTCCATTGATTTACCTATCATAATCTGTTTTCATTCCTCAATTGCCAGGTCACCCCTTAGTTTCCATGTGAGAGGAAAACCCAGTACAAGCTGAAGCAGAAAACTTTAGACAGAAATTGTAGCTTCTTTGGACATTTTTTCTATCTTCTGGCACCTAGGTAAGTTCAACTTAAGAAAAACCTAGAAACACTTTATCCTTTGCCACTTTTTCCAGTTTTATCTGCTTTTTCTCTTGGCTGCCAAAATAGTAGTCCAGGAGGAACTGTCAGTATATCCCTTGTACCCTACAAGTGCTTCCAGACCCCACCCCCAAAATTACTCGGCCATAGTCCTTTGGCCACAATTCTCTGAAATTCATTTATATCACCTGTCCAGATACTCCTTGCTATTATCTAGTGGTCTCCTGATCACTCTCCCTCCTTTCTCAAAGAATACAGAACCTAGAAAATAGTCTTTTCTAACCTTTCTGTTCCTTTCATCTTTGGTGACTTGGTGACTATTTGTATCAATATTTCTTCAAATACCATCTTCTCCCAGTCCATCAGCTTCCTCAGTTCCTATCATCTGCATCTATACTACCTTTGTCAGCTACAGTGATGATCAGACTTTAGACCTCAATCACCTGAAACTCTTCCACCTCCATGATCATGAACTTTGAAATTCCCCTTTCTGACCACAGTTTCCCTCCTTTCATCTGTCCCTCTACTTCATCTCTTCTAAATATGCTCTTTATCCTCACTGTGGCTTCCAGTTCCTTCATCTTTTCTATTTTCCTAGTTATCATCCTGTTCTGGCCTAACTCTCCTTTCTCCACAATCTTGACCCATTCAACAAGGTACTGGTCCTTTTTTCTCCTTGTCTTCCTTACAGTCACACTCTGCTAAGTCTCATCCCTGGATCATCTCCACCATCTGCCTTCTCCATTACTATTCTCCAGGTTTCTGAACACTGCAGGAAAGCCACAAAATTCTACCACTAAGGGTCCACTAAAAATTCAGGTTATACTACAATCAACTAAACCCTCAGCGCTGCATAGCGATGCTTTTGTTCTTCTCTGATTGGCTCTCCATCATGCTCTCCAAAGATGTTATTCCAGAGCTTCTCCTCTCTTCTATAAATACAGATAAATATGAATCGGAGTATGAAAAGTAACACATTAAACAATTACTAAGTGATTGCCCCATGCAAAGCACTGTCCTAGGTACTATGAGTACAAAGATGAAAACAAGCAATCTCTAAACTCAAGGAGCAGAGAAGGGGGAGCAGAATTGACATACACACAGACAAGCGTATTACAAGATAGAATATGGCAGAGGAATGATTCCAACAAAAGTGTTGTAGAAATAGGTAGGGAACGGAGATGTCACTTCTAACTGAAGACACAAAAAAAGATTTTCAAAAGAAGGTAGAATGAAGCAAAAATGTTGAGGTGAGGAAGCATGTTTTTGGAGGGATTGGCTGTAACAGAGTCTTTTTTCTTTCATTACTTATTTTTATAAAAATGGGTATTTTTGATAGACTGTCAGAAAAATAATGTCACCATAGTGCATTCTTTCCTTTTATAAGGTTTAATTTTATTTTTTCATCTAAGCAATATCTTCTGTCTACTTCCCTTCTTCCCTCACACATATTTCAAAAAATCATAAAACTCCTGCAATAAAAATGCATAGGCAAGAAAAACTAATTTCTATGTTGGCCATGTCCAAAAAATATATGTCTCATGATGCACCCTACTGAGTCAACCATCTCTCTGGCAGGAGGTGAGTAGCATGCTCCATTATCAGCATTCTGAAGTTATAGGTCATTTCAATGATCAGTGTTCTTACATCTTTGAATGTTGTTTATCTTTAAAACGTTATTTTTATTTTATGAATTGTCTCCTGTCCCTGCTCAATTCACTCTGTATCTGTTCCCATAATCTTCCCAGGTTTCTCTGAAACCATCCCTTTCATCATTTCTTATAGCACAATAATATTCCTATACCAAAATCTGCTCAGCAATTCCTCCAATTCATAGGCATCCCCTTAGTTTCCAGTTCTTTGCCACCACAGAGCTGCTACAAATCTCAGAGGGGATTCTGGAATAGATGTCAGGTATTCATCTACCCCTGCCCTGAGGGGTAAAAGCTTGTCATTTCTTTTGAGCAGGGTCAAATCAATACTAAGTCAGAACCTGTCCCTAAAAGGGAATATGTTTTGGAAGAGCCATTGTATTAATATTCTCTGGGTTTTTAATAGTTTCATAAATAATACCATAGAGATGGGGACTGAACCTGATTTCAGATCACAGAAGTCCCAAGTGAGTAAACTTTTTCTACTAATGCAAGTTGAAACTCTTTTCGCATCTTCTAGTCTTAGAGCACTAAGGTTAAGTGACTTACCCAGGGTCACATAACCATCAAGGATCAGAAGTCTTCTGAGGTCAACTCCCCTGAACTATTGCCCTAGCAAATTCAGTCCAAGATGTACAATCTCTACCCTCAGAGGCAGAGTGGGAAACTGAGAGCCTGGAAATGCCTGGCATTCTCCTTCCCTTCCTCTAGGGTTAATTTAATTCTCTGGTGGGGTGGGGCTGGACAGGGTGAGGACTGAATTTAGTAACCTGGACCTTTCACCTACTTCCTCCTATTCTAAGGCTGAGACTCCATTTATTTATTTATTTATTTATTTATTTATTTATTTATTTTAAGTCTGAGACTCTAGAAGACATTAGGTGGGCTTCTCCAGACATGCAAATATCAATATACAGTTTGACAGAAACACACCGTCAGACACAGACACATAAACACACCTAGGTACTGGTCCTGAGGAGGTCAGATTGGTTCTGAGCCTCCCATTTCCAGGGGTCTAGAGCACTAAAGGGACCAGAAGTCTAGTTAAGTCCATAGCCAGTGAGACCTTCCTAGTCCTCCCAAGGTAGCCCCAATCAATAACAATTTCAACCAGAACAGAAAAGGTTTGACTGAAACCAGACTAAACTCTAAAAGGCAGGGGGGACAACAGCTTTCCCCAGTTCCACAGACTGGACTTTATGATCCAGGCATACTACATAAAAAAGGCAGATGTATACCCACTGGCTTGCTAATGTATGGTCTAGGAAGAGAGGATCGTCTTTCCAGAGTGAACTAGGGTTTGTCACCCAGCCAATCAACAAACCACTCTATTATCTTTGCCAACAAAACCCCAAATAGGGTCACAAAGAGTTGGACACCACTGAAAAAAAAGACTCAGCAATGTCAATAAACATTTATTTAGTGCCTACTATGTGTAAGGCACTGTTCTAACTGCTGCTGATGCAAAGAGAGTCAGTACCCTCTCTCAGGGAGCTCACAGTGTAATAAGGGAGACAACATGGGCAAACAAGTTATCCATAGGATAAACTGGGAATAATTAACAAATGAAGACACTCAAATTAGGGGGTTTGGAAAGGCTTCCAGTAGAAGGGGGATTTTAGCTGAGACTTGAAGCATGTCAGGGATGACAGGAGGTAGAGATGATGAGGACAAAAGTCCAGGTATGGAGGGACAGCCAGTGAAAACAGCTTGAGTCTGGGGATGGAGTGCTTGGTTAAAGGAACAGTAAGGAGGATGATGTTAACCAAATAAAGCGTATAATGGGATGTAAGGTGCTGGAAAACCAGCCTTGAAACTCAGCATTCCACAGGTTGCCCTCATTGGATTCATAAGTTACTGAAGAAAGGGGGCCAAAGGTGAAAATTTGGCCACAACCCCAGGAACCCTCAGGCTGCACGATCTGCACGTTCCTCCAGGGTTTCCGGGACTACAGACTGACTCTGAGTCAGCACCAGTTCACGTCAGTCAGAACACACATATGTGCCAATTCTGGGCTTAACTCTGTCCAGCCTCTGGAACATTGAGAGTGAGAATAAAATGTACAAAAACTCAAGTCAGTCCTGGCTCCGGTTAGGTGGGAAGGGTGCCAGAATATAGTCATACCTTATGGATGAGTGGAGGGAAAAGAGAAGGGGAAGGCAGATTTGGGTTGGGTATATTTGCAGAAGCTTTCCCTCAGACAATGAAATCAACTAAATACTGACTACCCTGGGAGCTGGGAGAGAGGAAAAAGCACCAGATGTACAAGCCTGAATTGATTTCAAATCAACCAACTTCCTATGGGCCCCACACTGGAATCTCTGCCTATGTGATGGGGAGGGGGAAGGGAGAGTGTGTCTGAGAGCCAGAGAGAGTTCTGACTGCTGTGCAGAATTGTGCCATATCACCCCTCCCCCAGCCCAGTGGGAAGTAGATGAAACTGATCCCCAGCAAGCTCCCAAGCCCTTAGCAGGCTTCCAGGAATGGTGGGAAGATTGCCAGTTTTGAAATCAAAAGAACTGGGTTCAACCAATCAATCAATTAACGAGCATTCGTTAAGAGTGTGTGGAGAAAACAAAGGCAAAACCTTCAATAGTCTTGGCCTTTCTGGAGATGAATTACATGCACAGGAGTGAGACAAACATGCACATATATAATAATGCCAGCTAGCATTTATATAGCACGTCAAGGTTTGCAAAGCACTTTACATACTTTATCAGATTTGATCTTTGAAATACCCTTGTGGGGTGAGTGCTATGATTAGCCCCATTTTACAGGTAAGGAAGCTGAGGCTGAGATTGGGTAAGTGACTTGCCCAGGATAGGATCCAAACCCAGTTCTTTCTTATTCAAAATCTGGAGCTCTACCCACCCTATAATATGTTTACATATATACACATATTTATAAACATATGTATAAACATATATGCAATTCTATGCCATTGCACTAGTGCTGGGATACAAAAAAAGGCTGAAAGAGTTGCTGGCTACCCTCAAGGAGCTCACCTTCTAATGTGTATAACCATATACAAACACAAACACACAGAGCAAATACCACATGATGGGGTGAGGCACTAACAGCTAGTGAAGGGACCAAGAAAGACCTGGCAGAAGGCAGTACTTGAGTCACCTCAAGTTTGGTTGCTCAGACTTGAAGGAACCAGACATTGCATGAGATCAAGGTGAGGACGAAGGATATTTCAAACATGGGGGCACCTAGGGAAAAAGCATGGTGGTGGGAGAAGGAATGTGATGCCTGTCTGATGAATAACAAAGTCGGTTTGGATGGATTTTAGAGTGTGTGAAGGCAGTACTGTGTAATTGGGCTGAGAAGGGAGGTTGGAACCAGGTGTTAAGAGCTTCATATGCCAAAGAGAGAAGTTTATGTTCTATCCTGGAGGTTATGGGAAACCACTGGAGTTGAGTGCAAGGTCACAGTCTTACATATTAGGAAAACCATTTGTGACTGGCCATGTGAAGGATGTATCCTGGCTCTTCCACTTCCTGTCTATGTGATCTTGGGCAAATCACTCACTTTATATTTCAAGGCCTCAGGTCCCTTAACTATAAAAGAAAGGGTTTGAATGAATTGACCTCTCAAGTCTATTCTAGCTGTAAAGTTTTGACCCTGATTCTCTCCTCTGAAGCACCTTCCTGAACATACCAGGTATGTTTGTGTGTGTCTATGTGTGGGAAGAGGGAGGATTTCACAGTGTTCTCTTCCTGTCCCGTGTCCCCTGGATTCCACCCCCTCCATCTTCAAATAGCACCCTACATGTTGCAGACATTCCTACACCCAACAAGCCCTCTAAAAACCGTACCCTTTCTCAGGTCCTCTATTTTTGAAAATGACAATTCTCAATATAACAAATTAAAACATACCATCTCTTCTTTACTTTCTGATTCACTTGTGTGTAATTTTGTTGTTGTATTTCAGTTGTGTTCAATTCCTTGTGACTCCCTGGACAATACTCATGCTGTCCATGGGGTTTTCTTGGCAAAGATACTTCAGTGGTTTGCCATTTCCTTCTTCAGTGGATTAAGGCAAACAATCGTTACAAGAGCTGCCCAGGGTCACACAACTAGCAAGTGTCTGAGGCCAGATTTATAGCCAGGTCTTCCTTACCCCAAGCCCAGCACTCTGTGCACTGAGCCACCTAACTGCCTATTATTATTATTATTTTGCTTTTTGGAGGGGCAATTGGGGTTAAGTGATTTGCCCAAGGTCTCACAGCTGGTAAATGTTAAGTGTGTGAGGCTGGATTTGAACTCAGTTCCTCCTGACTCCAGGGCCAGTGGTCTATTCACTTCACTACCTAGCTGCCCCATTGTCTCTTATTATTGAGTGACTTGCTGAAGAACACACAGCTAGTTGCCTCCTCATTCGTAATTTAATAGGAGCTTTCTGGACACGAGGCCATAATCTAGTGGTTTGTCTGTCTCTAATGACAGGAATTTCAGACAGCAAAGAAGATATACTAGAAGCAGTAATAACTCACATGGATACAGCACTTTGAGGTTTATGAGGGCTTTTCTCACAACAGATAACACAGATAGTATCATTCCCAGAGGTCCAGATAAGTAAATTGCTTTTCAAATCACACTATACAGCCTATGCCTCAGTTTCCCATGGGGGCAAAATATTACCTAATAAATACAAATTGGACAGCCAAGTGGCACAATGGATAGAGCACTAGGCCTGGAGTCAGCAAGACCTGAGTTCAAATCCAGCCTCAGATAGTTACTAGTTTTGTGGCCCTGGGCAAGTTGACCTCAGTTTTCTCTCATTTATAAAATGAGCCAAAGAAGGAAATGGCTAACCATTACTGTGTATTTGCTGAGAAAACCTCAAAAGAGATCAGGAAAAGTGGGACAAGATTGAAACTACGAAACAACAAACACAAACTGGAAGGTCTGGAAGAGAAAATGCTAGACTCAGCCTGGGATGCTACCTAAATCTTCCTCTTCCTCACTAACAGCAATCACTATCTTCCCTTTCCTCCAGGCCTGTGATCCTGGAGGATGGGAATCTCCCCATGGTCAAATCCCCTTCCTGCTTTCTTTGTAATATCTCTCAGATCAGTCTTTTCTTCATCATTGTCAAAGCCCTTATCCAGACTATAGGCAGTGATTCACTGAACCTTTGGGGGACGTTTACTGAATCCTAACCTAGACATCAGGACAGGGTTTGGGGATGTGGAATGGCAGATCTTTCCTATGCCCAACATCCAGAGTTCTTCCCCTAGCAGGATAGAGGTAAGAGCACTCAGGAGAAGTTGTCTCTGGAAGTGGAGAAATTCTAGATTGGGGTGGGGAACCTGCAGCCTTCCCTAAGGCTTCTAGATTTTCTGTTTATTCTTATAAGAACATTCCCTTCTGACTCTTCTGTCCCCAGCCCTAACCCTACCTCTGCCTCTAAACTGGAAAAGACCTCCACTTTAAATAGCTAAGACCCAAACACTTCAACTGCCTAGAGCCTGGTACCCACTCTGTGGCTGAGTTTCAAAGACAGAAAGGATTAGGACTGACCTGTTTGCCTCCCCTCCCTAGACAAGAAAGGAAGAAGATGCTGTATGGAGGGAAGATTCAGAGGGAGAATGGGCATCCAGTCTTCCAGAAAGAAAGAATCTGACTTCTCTTTCCCCCAGTAACCTCTCAGCCCTTTGTCATTACAAGAGAAGTAGAGGTATAGGTCAGTGGACCTGATTTCCAGGGTAAAAGTATTGTTTGTTTTTCCTTTGGGCCTCTTTGTCCAGGTGTGTATGAGTGGAGTGTAGGAGGTATGCTGAAGGTGCCTCAGAGGAGGGGATCAGGGTCATCACTTTACAGCTAGAAGAGATTTTAAAGGTCATTCAATTCAACCTCTTTTTTGTGTGTGCATTATTGGAATGCTATAGCTGCCAATCCTTGGGCAGCTGCAGTTACTAAAAGGGGAATCTATCTCATTAAATGACAGTATAATAAATAAGCAACCGTTCCTTATGCAAACTAACCAAATAATATGTCTCAAGCACATTCTATAACTACTTTCCAAATGTACATAGATGCTGTTATGGTTAATAAAATACAAAGGTTTCCCTTTAAGTAAATGTAGTATTTAATATAATAAATCAATATAACTTAATAGTTAATTAGTAGAATACATACGTACTATTTCCTTTAGAAGCATTGCTGACTTCAGAGTAGCATTTTATCATCGTGTATTTTCCCAATAAAAGTACAAATACTGTCATGTGAAAGTTCACCTCTCCCTCTTTTTTTTTTTAACTTTCAGAAAGGCCCTTACACTAAAAAAAAAGAGACAGAAAATAATTACTTCCTGTGTGTGGGTCCTAGGTCCAACTGTGACAAGCTGTGTGGCAATGAGAAAATTTCTTCTCCTCCAGGCCCCTGGTTTCCTCATTTGTGATGGGGATAATAATACTTAAAAAATCCCTGCTCTACAGAATTGTGAGGATAGTACCTTATAAACCATCAAATGCTCTATTAATGTGATTGGTTTTGTAATTATTGTGAGGAATGTCTCTGGGCTTGTGTATGGGCTTGTCTCTCTATCTGCCTGGGGTTCCTCTGAGTCTAGATCTATGGCTTTCTCTGCCTTGTTGTATTTGTTTTTAAGTTCAAGTTAATGAGAGTCTAGGTGTTCAGAAGTGTAAGAGACTTTATGGGGGTGGCTAAGTGACTCAGTGAATCGAGCACTGGCCCTGGAGTCAGGAGTCCAAAGTATGGGGGCGGCTAAGTGACTCAGTGAATCGAGCACAGGCCCTGGAATCAGGAGGACCTGAGTTCAGATGAGGCCTCAGACACTTAACACTTAACTAGCCATGTGACCTTGGGCAAGTCACTTAACCCCAATTGCCCTGCTTTCTCCCCTCCAAAAAGGAAAAAAAAGAGAGAGAGAGAGACTATATCAGGGCCCATGACTCTTCAGGAAGTCTAGGTAGATTTGGTGTTCTCTAGTTTAATCAGTGAATCATCCAGGAAACAAAGGGTACCCTCGTGAACTCCCCCACCCATCTCACACCAGGGGGCGGCCCCTGTTTCATCATTCTTCCCCCTTGTTCTCAACATGGCTGGTACACCAAAGACCATTCCCCTCAAAGGTCATGGGATTTAGAGCTGGAAGAGACTATATATAGTGATGATCCCAGGCCAAGTTTCTCATTTTATAGATGAAGCTCAGAAAAATGAAGGGTCTTGAGAGTGAAGAAGGTCCTTAAAGGTCATCTATTCCAATCTCCTCTACAGATGAGGAAAATTAGACCCAGAGAGGTGAAAGGGGCTTTCCCAGGGTCACACAGAGAGTGAGTGGCAAAACCAAAATTTGAACGCAGATTTTCTTATTTTAAATGCATTTTCTGATGTACTTCCAAAACAAACAAACAAAAAAGGCAAAGCAAAACAAAACAACAACAAAAAAAACCATCTGGTCATATTCAAGGGTGAAGGATAAGCTCAGAACCACATGCTATGAGTCAAGGACAGAGCTGGAGAGGAAATTTGTGAGTTCCCCATCCCATCTCCAAGTCTATACAGAGCAGTCACATAACCTCGTTGACTCAGAGTAGGCACCATTTACCCAGATGAAATGCTGGTAAGTTAGTGTTATCAGTGCCCATGATTCTGATTCACACTCACTCAGATGACTCTGGAGCAGACCAGGTAGAGAAGTTGACTGAAGAATTTCCCTACTAGTTCTCCACCTGTCATTTATCCCCAAGTGGGGAAGAGAGAGTGTCTCAAAGAGCACACTAGGCCCCTGAGACCCATTAGAAAGATCTCTGTAGTCTTCAGAGATATTCTCCAATGATCAAATCTAGGATCTCTCACCAATTACTGCAGGCAATTAAAGTGTGGTCAAGAGTGTGAAAATGGAGGAACATTTGGAACTAATTTTAGAGTCTGAAAAAGCACAAATTAAAATGACTTGAGGTGATAAAGCGGAAGGAGAGATTAACCATCCACTCAAATGGGCACAAGATAAACTGTAATATAGATTGGTTTGTCAGATTAATTAGCTAGCACCCTTTAGAGTAGAACCAGAATGTCAGAGCTGGAAAGGAGGTTAAAATTGTCTACTCCAACCCTTTAAGGTTTTTTTTTAATTATCTTACTAAAAAAAAAAATTATCTTACTTTTGTTAATGCTTTTTGGTTTTACATCTGCCCTTTTGTTTTTTTATATGTGTTTTAGTATACGAAAGTGAAATTCATATATGTGTATATATCTGTGTGTATGTATACCTATATATGTTCTATAACCAGTGTGCATCTATAATAACAAAGATTTTTTAAAAAGGAAGTGGCAGTAATTCAGCAAAGCTAACATAGCAACATATCAACAATGTCTGGCAGTATGAGGCAGTATTCCATACCAGGAGTCCTATTTGACGTGAGGGAATTTGGGGCCCACTTTGCTTTTGTTGATCATGCTTTTTGTTGATCGTTTCTGTCTTCCTCTTTGTGACCCAATTTGGGGTTTTCTTGGCAAAGATACAGGAGTGGTTTGCCATTTCCTTCTTCAACTTATTTTACAAATGAGGAAACAGGCCAATAAGATTAAGTGACTTGCCCAGGGTCACACAGCTAGTAAGTGTCTGGAGCCAGATTTGAACTCAGAAAGAGTCTTCCTGGCTCCAGGCCCAGCACTCCAACCTTTCATACTCCAGATGGGGAAATGGAGGCCTAAAGGGGAGTGACTTCCCTAAAATCACACCGGTTGATAGCTGACATAGGCAGCTATGGTGTGAAGTCAGATGCCTTGGTTTTTAATCCCTATTTACCAATTGTGTGACTATGTGAGTCACTTAACCTCTGTCCACCTGAGTTTACTCACCTATAAAATGGGGAATCATTGAATTTAAGAGCCAGAAGGGATCAGGGCGTTTACACCCTCTCATTTCATAGATAAGGAAACTGAGGCTCAGAGAGTTGTATTAACTTGCTAAAAGTCACGGTGTGGTTAGTCATAGAGCTGGGTTTCTAACCCATGCCACCACACTACCGGTATGTCTATCGTTAGAAGTGTCTATGGGCTTCAAAGGAGACACTGTACTCTCACCTGCTCTTAAAGTTATATAACCAATAGATCTTTGTTATCATATCAGCAAGGCCCTGAAGGAACGGGACTGCTCCGGGGCATGTTGGGGTATCTTGAAGTTAGCAGATTTAGGGAGAACTGTGAGTCTGCCAAAGATGAGCTGAGATTACTTCACAGTTCTGCCAGAGGCTAACCCTGTTTCTGGGATCAGGAACATGTGGAGGTGTGTCTGGAGATAACTTCAAGACAGATGCACATCTTTGGACGATTGGCAGCTGCTTAGGTTCTTAGGCTCATTAAATCATCTTTAGAAGCCATCCGAGGGACTGCTAGGTGGCACAGTGAATTGAGCAATGAGCCCTGGAGTCTGGAGGACCTGAGTTCAAATCCTCCTCAGACACTTGACACTTACTAGCTGTGTGACCTTGGGCAAGTCACTTAACCCCAATTGCCTTGCCTTCCCCAGCTCGGATCCCTCTTATTTTTACTGATTAGAAAAGTGATGTGATCTGTCCAACTGTTTAAAGTTGCCAAGGGAATAGGTGATAAGCAGGGTTCCAACTGGAGTCCTCCCTAGATCAGGAGTCTTTTCACTGTGCCAAGATGATATCCTGCTCTTGTTTTTCTTTGGAGAATTAGTTGCCAGAGGTAGAGAGCGTATGTTCATATCCTGAAATAAAATCTGACAGTTTATGTCCACATGTCTAAGTAAAATTTGACTGAAGGTCCCCTGTCGCCATCATTTGCTCTCACCCTGTAATCTGCCCCAGAACACACATTTTTCCTCCCCTGAATTCCCTTGTCCTAAAGGGACTGTTTGGCTATATTTAGCCCAATTCAAACAGTACTTAGTGCGTGAAGTCCTTTCCTGACTGCCCCATCCCACAGTACTCTCTCCTTCTAAACTAGTAAAGCAATTAGCTTAGTTTCTGTACAAACCATTTTGGAACTTATATACTGCCTTAGAATCTTGCAAGAGGTAGTCAGGATTTGACTTGGGTCATCTGACTGCAGTCAGGAAGACTCATCTTGAGTTCAAATCAGGCCTCAGACACTTCCTAGTTATGTGACCCTAGACAAGTCATTTACCCCTGCTTGCCTCAGTTTCCTTATCTATGAAATGAGCTGGAGAAGGCAATGACAAATGGCTCCAGGGTCTTAGCCAAGAAAAACCTATATGGGGTCATGAAGAGTCAGACACAACTGAAACAACTCAACTACAACATCTGACTCCAGAACTGGTATTTTTCCCACCATATCTGGGCCTCTAGGTGGTTTGGTAGTTAAGCCTTGTGAAGTAGATAGACTTGGAGGGAAGAAGATCCGGGTTAGAAACTTTGCCTTATTTAACTGTGTTAGTCATTAAATATTTGTTAAGCTCCTACTAGGTCCTAGGCACTGTGCTGAGGATACAAAAAGAGGCAAAAGACTGTCCAGGCTCTCAAGGAGCTTATAATCTAATGGTGATGGGTGAATAACAAGAGAGAGAAGAGATGTGAGAAGGAGCTTCCTCTCCTTTCCCATTTTGGCAGAGGTGGGAAGTCCAGGGATATAATACATTGTACATTTCCATTGTAAGTATTTTCAAGCTTTTAGCAAAGTTGATTATTTTTCTCTTCCTTTTGTTCTTGAAAAAAAAAATTCTTTGTTATATAGGATGGTTCTCTAGGAGACTAGGGAGAGAGATGGGGGCAGAGGAAATTTAAACAATGTAAAAAGAATTTATGGTTCAGTCATTTCAGTCTTGTCTCTTTGTAACCCCACTTTGGGTTTGTTTGTTTGTTTTTTACAAAGACACCATTTCCTTTTCCAATTCATTTTATAGATGAGGAAACTGTGGCAAATAGTGTTGTGAATTACCCAGGGCCACACAGCTAGGAAATATCTGAGACCAGATTTGGAACTCGGGAAGATAAATCTTCCTGTAAAAAGAATATATATTTATAAATGTCATCTAAAATTTTTTTAAAATGCTTCCATATACATAATAGAACCTCAAAAATTTGAAAGGAGGGCTGGGAATATTGAGCAAAAGAATTACTTTAGGACCCATTGTATTCTACTTTTTTCCTCATTATTTCCTTTGAGATTCTTGACCTTTGTTCCTCCAGATGGATTCATTATTATTTTTTGTAACTCTATAAAGTAATAAAATAGTTTGATTAACATAGCATTCAACAAGTAAATTAACTTAGGTAATATTGTCATTTTAAAATTATACTATCTAGGCCTAATCATGAGCAAAGAAGATGGGGACATGGAGGACTAGGAAAAGAGTGGGAAAATCGGGAGAAAGTGGCAAAAAGAAAGGCCCCCAAACTCCAACCTCTTTTCTGGCACTCCTCAGCTCTATTCTTCTCCCTTATTCCATCTCCCAACCCCCTCTCTCTGCCTCCTTCCCAGTTTGACAATACAGAGTACAGAGAAGTAGGGGAAAGGTCATGATGCAGTTAATTGGGCTTCTCCCTACCCCTAGGCCTGTTCCAGCCCTGAGCTTCCTCAGACACAGTTATGTGTACTCCCAAGCATTCTCCCTTCCCAGGACTGGTAGGAATAGAACCATCAATGAGAGACAAGCTTTATTTCGAGCTAGATTCTCTAGATTATATTTATTCTACTCTGCATCTGTTTCCGAGCAGTTCATAAGGTCTCAAGCTGGAAAGGTCCTTAAGGATCCAGCAATTCTTAAACTTTTTGATCCCTGGATCCCATCACAAGCTTAAAAATGGAGGACACCCCTCCCAAGAGTTTATATTTATGTAGGTTCTATCAAGTTTCAATATCTCAGTATTATCTGAAAAGGGTTAAGAATCCCATGTCCTTGGGCTATATGAAAGACCCATTGTTAATTCTTTGAAACTCACCCTGTTCAGCTGGATGGAGCCTCAGATTACAGACTACCTTGATGCTTTCCTAGTTTTATGGGCTAGACTGGGGCCTTCTTTTCAGTGACATCATTTTAGAAAAGCCTAGGCCTTATCCATACTAAGGTAATGATGTCTCGGAGGAAGGCAACTGGGGAGCACAATTAAAAGAATGTTGGTTTGGGAGTCAGTAAACCTGGGTCTGAATCTAGACTCTTGTACTTAATCATTCTTCAATCTGAAGAATGTTTCTTCATCTATAAAATGGTGATGGTAATACCTTGGCAGATAGTGAGCTCATTGTCATTGGAAGTATTTAGACCGAGGTTAGATAAAAGTCTGTCAGGAGTCATAGATTTATAGGATTGGAAGGAGCCTAGGGAGCCCTTCCTTAAGACTAACCACCACATTTCACAGATGCAAGGCAGCATTGTAGGTAGAGGTGAGAGAACAGAAGTCAGAAAGACGGTTTTAAACCAGGACTCTCCACACTGTGAGCCTGGGCAAATCATTTAGTCTTTCTGTGTTTTTGTTTCCTTATCTTTAAAATGAATAAATTGGACTCAATGACCATAAAGGTCCGTTCTAAATCTAGGATGCTGTGAAAGAGAGGTTTGGAGAGGCCCCCTCACCTTGACTTCCCTGCCTCAGTCAGCCTTGTTTCCTTCAAAACTCATTTCAAAGGCTATCCTTTACATGATGCTTTTTTTTTTTTTGATTCCTCCCCAGCAGTCAAAACCATCCCTATCCTCAGTTACCAGGATTAAAGTTTGTTTATGTTGTGGTGGGGCACCTTTGTGAAGTGGGTAGAGTGCCAGGCCTGGAGTCAGGACAACTCATGTTCTTGAATTCAAATTTGGCCTCAGATACTTGCTAGTTGTATGACCCTGGGCAAGTCACTTAACACTATTTGCCTCAGTTTCCTCATCTGTAAAATGAGCTGGAGAGGAAAATGGCAAACCACTCCAGCATCTTTGCCAAGAAGAGTCAGATAAGATTGAACAACAGTGTTTTCTCTCCCTATAGAGGACATTTGTCTCAATATCTCAAAGGCCTAGTACTGAGCCTGGGAAATAGTAGTAGCTCTGAAATGCTTGGCTTGCTTGGTCAGGTCAGAAAGGCAGTAGTTGTCAGAGTAATTCAAAGGGGATTAGGTCAACAGGCCCAGGGTGTGTAAAGTTAGACAAAAGAAAGCCAGCAACCCAGAAAGCTTAAGTCCTAGGAGTAAAATGGAAAGTAATGGGGGGAGGGGAGGGATAGGAAGGAGGAGAAAGTGCCAGAGGAATATGAAAGGAGAGTGAGCACTTCCCAAAAAGCTAAGGCTTTGGGCCTTGGAAGAGTGAGACGAGAATGTCAGTAACTAGATCTAGAAACCCTAAAGCACGACATAAAATGGTAGCTAAGTAGGCCTAGAACAGAGACGGGTTCCCTCTCTGAAGAGACTCTCGTCCTGTCCTTCAGTTTGGCTAGATGCTGAGACGCCCGGCCCCTGGATTTCGTCCTACGGAGATCTCAGGGAAATGTGCCTTACTGTGCCCCGGTTTCCCTACACCAGACGGGAGCGAAACTATGGGTCTCAGTCTGTCTCTTCTGTCTCTCCCTGTGTCTCTGTCTCTTTTGTCTTTCTCCGACTCCCTCTATCCCGGTCTCTCTTCTGTCTCTATCTCTGCCTCTTTATTCTCTGACTGTTCATCTATCTCCCTCTGTCTCTTCTGTCTCTGTTTCTCCGCCTCCGTCAGTGGCCCTTCCGTCTCTGCTTCACCGCAATTGTCTCTCTTACTGTCTCTCCATCTCTCTCTTGGTATCTCCCTCCTCTCTGTCCTCTCTCTCTTTTCGGAGCTGGAGGAGCAATCTTCTTGTCTCTGTCTCCGGAAGAACCATAGCGAGGTAGGGTCTTCCTCCTACACCCTCCCCTCCCCCGCCCCGCGTCCTTCCGACTCAGAGCAACCCGTCTACCTCTAGGCTCCAACTGGTTTAACTGCCCCATCCCTTTAAGGGGCGGGACCAAGGCGGGGAAGCTACAAAGCTGCGAGTTTCTGGGGCTAGAACGCCGGGAAAGCGTTCGCTGCTGCTTGTACTCGCTGGGGTTGCTGCTTGGATTCAGAGCACACGGCCCACGACCCTCGATCGGCCCACCTCTCGCTGAGTTCTGCGTTGCAGTAAGTGCCTACCAGCTGCCCAAAGCAGCGGGCCAAGGCCGAGACGGAACGTGGCTATGCCACGTTTTCCCGGCCTGGGTCCCGGGTCTGCCCCTCCTCTGCTCAGGGAAGAGGGTCGGGCTGGTGGAGCAGCCCTCCCCTGTCCTCACTGCTGCTTGCCTTGGGAAAGGCCCGCTTGCCCCCTCTGGTGACTCCCCGCAGGGATGAGGTCCGCGGGGTGGCGGGCTCGGGTCTGTGGGATCTGAGGAGTCACACAGCTGGTGGACCCTGGCTGCCACTTAGGGCTGAGCATACTGAGGCTCAAGACTTTTTAGGGGCACCTAAACAAAAGAGTCAGGAAGAGCTCAGGTCTTCTGAGGCCAGCTCCGTGCTCTTTCCCTCCCACCTCTCTGTCTGGGAGTCTCTGTTCCCTTTATGTTCCCAAAAGCTTTTTTCTTGAACAATCATAGACTCCTGCCTTTTTTTTTTTTGTAAAGACACAAGGTGAATTTGTTGATTTATTTGTTTGTTTGCTTGTTTATTCATTTATTTTAGGGAAAGGAGGAAAGGAACAAGCTCCTAGCACGTACCACTGGACACTGTACTAACAGCTTTACAAACATCATCTCATCAAACATCATTTGATCTTAACAAAAACAAAAACCCTGTGAGTTGGTGGTAGGTGTTTATTTTTATTGTTTCCCAACTGTAAAATGGATAGATAGGCAAAGTGACTTGCCCAGGGTCACACAGCTGTAAATGTCAAGAGGCTAGATTTGAACTCGGTTTTTCCTGACTCCAGGCCTGCTGTGCCACCTGGCTGCCTCTAGCCAGGAGCAAGCCCTGTGGCACCTGGATATAATGTGGGTTCAGAGCTAGGATTTCTATCTTAATTGATGGTAGCTACCTTGAGAATTAGTCCAAGTAGGAGAGAGATGGCGGCTCCATTCTGGAGACTTAAGTGGGATTGAGCTATTGGGTCTCTAGGTTTTAGTAAAGTGATTAGGAATAGATTTTTTTTTAAAAATTAAGTCTCATATGTCCTAGGCCCTGGAGGAGTGAGAAGTAATCCACATTTTTATGGCACTTGATGAAACTTTCTTCATAACAACCCATTGTGGGATTACCTTTATTTTACACCTAATAAAACAAGTGTCAAGTCTGGTATTCTTTCTTAGAATCAGGTCTCTATCCATAAATTTGATTCTCTTTTTTAACATTGGTCATTTTTCATTGCTACAGTGAAGAGTTTTGGACTTTGGAGAAACAGCTCTGCCACACTGAACAGGTCATTGAAAGTTTCTGAGCATCAGGTTCTTTAGCTGTAGAATGGGGATAATTCTTGAGAGGTTCCCAACTGGATAAACCATTAGAATCAAGTAAGATAACGGAGTGATAGGTATTTGTTTTTATAGGTGACTTCTGACTTCGAAGTTACAATATGACATATTTATGTGTTGTTTATATGTAGTACTTTTCAGACTTCATCCTTAATGGCTACCCTGTAAACCAGATAGAAGAGAAAATCCCATTTTTACAGGGGAAACTAACGTGATTTGTCTCTCAGAGAGATCTAGGGGCTGCCTCCTGACTCTGAGGCTATGGTTCTTTATTTATTGAAAAACCAGCTATCTGTTAGGTCCTCAGGAGGGATAAAATGATTAAGCTGTAGTTTCTACCTCCCCAGATTTTATACTATAGTGTAAGAGATAGAGGCTCTTAGAAATGAAAGCAATGTTGTTATCAGTTAGCTAGTTCAATACTTGTGCTCACAAATAACTACTGTTAAGGTTGCTTTGAAAGCGTACCCCCAAAACTAGCTTTACTTGAAGACTATAATCAGTATTTTCTTTGTGGTCTTCCTTCATTCCTTCTTTCTTCCCTCTTTCTCTCCCTCCCTCCTTTCTTTCTTAGAGCACTGACTGGATATGGAGTCCAGAGACTTGAGTTCAAATTTCGGCTTTCAAAAACTCTGTGACCTTAAACAAGTTATTTTCCCTCTTTGGGCCTCAGCTTTTCTAGGAAGTAAGGGAGTGGCCTTTCCTGGTAGTCTCCCCGACCCTCCAGGTGTTACAGCCCTTTCCTCTAATGTTACTTTATTATCTTCTACCATTAGAATTTAAGCTCTTGAAGGCAGGGATTTGTCACTCTTCTGTGTATGGAAGCAGGGGATGATGTACTCAGGACTTAGCACTGTTCCTGATAGTAAGCACTCAGTAAGTATTAATTAACTGACAGATGACCCTCTAAAATCCAATCCCAACTACACATCCTCCGATCTCATTGTGAAGTAGACAGAGCCCCTAGACCTGGAGTCTGGAAGAACTGAGTTCAAATACAGCCTCAGACACTTAAACTAGGTCAACTCTGGTCAAATCACTTAATCTCTGCCTCAGTTTCTTCATCTGTAAAATGGAGTATAGTACTTACCTCCTAGGGGTTTTTTTGAGGTTCAGATGAGATAATATTAGGTAAGTACTGCATATTTTATTCAGTTGTGTCCAACTGTGACTCCATTTGGGGTTTCCTTGGCAAAAATATTGGAGTGATTTGCCATTTCCTTTTGCCAGCTCATTTTACAGATGAGGAAACTGAGGCAAAAGGAGTTAAGTCACTTGCCAAATGTCACACAGCTACTAAGTGTCTTGAGGCCAGATTTGAACTCAGGAAGATGAGTCTTCTGGATTAGACGTGACTGAAAACTACATCAATGTGAACTGTTATTATTAAGAGAAGGGAACAAGTATTTATGAAGTGCCTGCCATGAACTGGGCACTGTGGCTAAGCTCTTTTTACTCATTTCATCCTTACAACAATTCTCCAAGGTGGGTACACTATTATCCCCATCTTACAGTAGAGGAGACTGAGGTGAACAGTTTGAGTTAAATGTCTGAGGCTAGATCTCAGTTTTTCCTCACTCCAGGTCCAGTGCTCTATCCACTGACACACTGAGTGCTTCTGTTATTATTGGGAGAGGTATAGTATGTTTTACTGATTCTGATCAGGGAAGACTTAATGGCAAAGGGGACTTTGAGTAGGGAACATTATCAGAATGAGCAAAAAGGTCATAGATATAAAGCTGGAAGAACCTTAGAGTTCATCTGATTCAACCCCCTCACTTTGAAGAAACCAAAGTCCAGAAGAATAAAATACTTAAGTTAGGGTTCCAGAAGTAGTAAACTGCAGAGCTGAGACTGGAATCCAGGTCCTTTGACTTCAAATTCATTTTTCTTACTACTGCCCCAGAAATCCTTTAAGGCTTGCAAAATGCTTTTCATATATGCTGTATCATTTGATCTTCAAAACAAGCACTCTGTGAGGGAGGCACATTATTTCCATTTGACAGATGAGGAAACCTGAAAATCTCAAGTAATTCATCCAGGGTCACATGGCTCATGGGAAGAGAACGAGGGCAATTTGTACTCTTGGTCAGGGATAGTGTCTCTTCCATTTCTGTTTTCTTTTTTTCTTTTCTTTTTTTTTTTTTTTTTAAAGCAATTGGGGTTAAGTAACTTGCTCAAGGTTACACGGCTAGTCATTATTTATTCGTGGGTGCTCATTTTCTGAGGCCGGATCTGATCTCGGGTCATCCCAACTCCCAGGCCAGCGATCTTACTCACTGCGCCACCTAGCCGCCCCTTTAGGGCAATTGGGGTTAAGTAACTTGCCCAAGGTTACACGGCTAGGTTTTTGTTTGTACGGATTAATGTCGGAGGCCGGCTCCGAACTCAGGTCCTTCTGATTCCAGGGCCGGCGCTCTATTCACTGCGCCACCTAGCCACCCCCCATTTCTGTTTTCTTAAACTCCAGACTACACTCATAGAGTTGTTATTCAATCTTTTTTTTCCATTCTCGTCCAACACTTCATTGACCCAATTTGGGGTTTTCTTGGCAGATACTAGTGCTTTGCCATTTCCTTCTCTAGCTTATTTTACAGATGAGGAAACTGAGGCCAGCAGGGTTAAATGAAGTCACACAGTAAGTGTCTGAAATCACATGTGAACTCAGAAGATGGAGTCTTCCTGACTCTAGTTCTGGTCCTTCTATCTACTGCACCACCTAGCTGCCCCAACATTGATAGAGTAGTCCCATATATAATAGCCAACTTTTAGGGATATAGACAAGTTGCATAACTCCTCAGGGTCTTGTCCAAAAATTGTGACATGGCTTACAGGTGCCTACTATCATCTATTTTTGTTGGATTTTTTAAAAAGCATGTGACAAATCTCACGTGTTTCTTTCAAAGCTCCCCTGCTTATCTGTGCTTCCTTCTGATCTTCCTTCAGTTTTCACCTGTGTATTAAAAAAAAAAAAACTGTTCCACTGCCCTTTCCCCCCTCCCCTTTTATTTTCCGGGAGGAGTGATATATCTTGAAATAAAGTACCCAGGCTTTTATCTTTTTTTTAATCTTGGTTTTCATGGAGTTCGATGATTCTTACATTTTTTTTGACTTGTTTTATATTTACTGGTTATTTTTTTTTATATATATTAGCAATCTCATATTTCTCTTTTCCCCCATTCTTTTGATATTGTCCTATTTCCTGTTATCTTGGGGAATCATTAATTTCAGTTTGGTCTACACCCATTTCTGGTCCAGCTCAGCCTTGTTAGCTTGTGCTGGTGCTGACATTTTCCTATTACATGACTTTTTGTGTAGTTCTGGGATGGAAGAAATAATTTACTGTAGTTTCTCAGTGTATTTTTTTTAAATTTAATAAACTTTTATTGATATCTTGTTTTTTACATAGTCAACATTTTCCTCCCAGAGTCTTCTTGTATCTCATTGGATTTCTGGATCATTATTTGGTCTGCTGTTGATATATGGATTTTTGCTGGGGCAGCCTGCCTTGGCTCCACTTTGGAAGATTTACTCTGCCTCCTCTTTCTGAGTCCCTCACCCACTTCTTGGCCCCAGTGGCACATTGCTACCAGCCTGAGGCCATTGCAGCTCTCCTGTGCAGGTGGTAATGAGATCTTTTCTAGGACAGGAGCCAAAATAAAGCTTTAATTAGTGGAATGGGGGTGGGGAGCTTTGAGAAGCTTACCTAGTATTAAGTCCATCTTCCTACTACATCACTGCCCTAGTGACAGTGCTCAGCAACCTGTTAACCTCTTTTGCTCTGCCCAGAAATGGGTGATTAGGACTCCTGAGTGTCAAGTTTAGATAGTTGGAGTCCAGAGGTGAAACTCTGTCTTCTGACTTTTACACTTATTAGCTATTTGACCATGAACATAATATCTCTGAGCTCCAGTTTCCTTATCTATATAGATATGGTCCCAGCCTCATGGTTGCTGTAAGGAAAATATTTTCTGAACTTTCAGTGCTATAGAAATGGGAAGAGAGTATAGGACTAGGGACATGGTCTGTGGTTTCCCTAGTATTATTGCTAGGAACTTTGAGGTAAGGAAACACCCTCTGTCAATGCAGATTAGGATATTTGCTACAACTTGGGGTCTTGGGAGAGCTTCCTAGAGCACCAAGCAAGAAAGTGACTTGTCCAGGGTCACACTGCTATTATGTGTCCCAGGCAAGACTTGAACCCATGTCTTTCTGGTTTCAAGGCAGGCCCTCTATCGTTTACCATGCCATCTGTGATAGTGGTGGTAGTAGTAGGAATACTAAATCTTTGCTTTATTCTTTATTCTTTATTCTTCTGCTTTATTCTTTAAATCTTTGCTTCTATTTAGAAAAATTTGGGGGATAAAGAAGAATTGCCTGTACTAGCTACTTTGCAGTGTTATTGTAAGAAACAAATGAGATAACATAAATAAAGCATTTGGGGGCAAACATAAAGCACTCTATAAATGTAACTAGTTCGGTCAACTAAATAGTCATAAACAGGGCCTTTCCAGATTGGCCAGTGGTCGACAAGCATTTACTAAGCACCTGCTCCTACAAGGTGCTATGCCAAGGACTGGAGATAAAAACAATGGCAAATCCTGCTCCCGAGTAGTTCCCAGTACCTTTCTGGAACCCTGGGTCACCTCCACTTCCAGATGAGCCACTGTGAAATAAGACTTTAATGGAGGATTAAGGGATTATTAGTATGTTAAACTCACAAGCCTTCTTTTCACTTTATGATCTAAATAGCCCTTGAATTTAGGCTCCCTAGATCCAGAAAACAGAAATGTAAATGGTCTTTGTGCCTTAACCTTTTTCTTAGTGCTTTCTCTGCAGCCTTTGCTTGAGGGGTTATTAATCTGGGATCTAAAATGGGCCCTAACAGATTTGGGGGTGGGGGGAGTCCATGAATTTGAATGGGAAAAACAATTACATCTTTATTTCAGTATTTTATTCTAATCAGAAATATGATCCTGAGAAAGAGGTCTTTATCCTATGACCAAAGGAACAAGAATGGAATTAAGAAGACCTTGTTCTCAGAGGCAGGATTCTTCAGAGTGGCTCTAAATTCTCACTGCCTTTTCTTCCCCAGGGTTTGAAGGATCGGGTGGCCCCAGTGGCAGTCGAGCTGTTTGCCGTCTTCCTGAAGAGCCTTCCTATCATGAAGCACGTTCTGAACCTCTACCTCCTGGGTGTGCTGTTGTCATTCCTCTCTATCTTTGTTAGGCTGATAGAGTCTTTGGGGGGGTTACTAGAATGTTGTCCCTTCCACAGCCACTGGCTCAGCAGGGGCCAAACAGCCAGTATTAATCCACCCAAGGGACTACCTGAAGAAAGCCTACTTCCAACCAAAGCTGTGAGACCATACTTATGACAGCTTTCATCTAAAGGCCACATTGTTCCAAACCTATCTAGAGTATCATCAGGTTGTGTTCCAGGAATCTAGTTAGTAGGCCTGGCATCCAGCCCATGCAGCACAGTCCAGTATCAGGGAGTTAAAAAGCTTTCCTGACCTTGTATGCATTGACTTTTGGCTGTTCCTTCTTGCTCTGGGCTGATGGAGAAGAGATCAGTCCTCTATGGCAAGGTTTCTTGATCCAGGGTCCATGGACAGACTTCATCCAAGTTGGTGAACTTGGATAGGGGAAAAAAACTTTTTGTCTTTCATTTCATTTTTACTAACTTCTAACTGACAGCATTTCCTTCAATTATTTAAATATGTTATCCTGAGAAGGGATCCATAGGTTTCACTAGAAAAATGGGGCCATATCACAAAAGGTTAAGGACTCTTACACCATCTTCCTCAAATTTTGGGACTGGTTGGGAGGAAGAGGCTCCATAAACATGTCCCTTGAAACTCAGGGCCTTCACTCCCTCCAGCCCCCACCCCCATTCTTATTGTGATATGATTGGAGGATATCACTAGTGGGGCAGACTAGACAAGAATGCTTTCTGGGAGAAGCAGTTTTAGACTGATATTGTGAGCAGGGGTAGCTGGGCCTTTACTTGGAAAGGAAGCCAGCCAGGGACCTCACTTAGGATGGAGGCCAATACAGAGAGAGCTTTGCCCATCTTAGGAGAGGTCAGGGAGAGTTCTCTGGACATTGCCCCTCCTGGGAATAGAGAGGAATAGGGAGAATCTTTGTTTCCTAAAGTGGAGATTGGCTAATATGGGGTTGCCCCTGGATCTCACTGTTCTGATTGGCCTTCAGAAGGGTCTTTCTAGGGTCTGGACAGCAGGTTAGGAGGAGGAGGGGCAGCTGTTTGATTTCCTGTTCCTAGTATAGACGATCTTTTCTATCCTGGTTGCTTTTTTTCCTGCTCCTACCCTGCAGGGAGATACCAGATGGATGTTTCAATAGCCACCATGTGGCTTCAGTTTTTTTTAATTAATGCAATAAAGATGATCTACCTTTCCAATGGCTTCAGTGCTGGCTTATTTAAGTTTTATTGATGACTTTTGTTTTTTTATAACCCAGTCATTTCTGTATCCCTGAGTCACATTTCCCTCTCTCCCCACCCCCTACCCCCATACCACCAAAGAAATTAACCTTTGCTTGTAATGAACACTGAGGATCTATTTCAGTATCTAGCAGCAAGCATTTATTAAGTCTTATGTTGGGCAATGGGGATGTGATAACTAGAGAAAAAACCCTGCTTTGTCAACCAGAGAGTGTATTTTCAGGTGGGAAAAGGAGAGTGTAAGGTCTTTATAAAGAAATAAATACAGGAGATACACAGAACATAGTGATTTGTGGAGGACAGCAGGAAGATAGTAAAGGATCAGATAATAATAGTTGGCATTTATATATCTTTAAGGCTTGTGAAGGGCTTTACATGTTATCTTACTTGGTCCTCACAACCCTTTGAGATAGGTACTCATTCTTATTTTACAGATTAGGAAACAGGCCAAGAGAGGTTAAGTGATTCTCCCAGGATCACACAGCTAATAAGGGTCTGAGGCAGAATTGGAATTCAGATCTTCCTTACTCCAAGTCTATCTATTGTACCATCTAGCTGTCACGTGTAGAGCTTACAGGGATCTCAGAGGTCATCTAGTCTAATCCCCTCATGATAACAGCTCATGAAACAATCCTACGAAGGTTAAGTAATTTCTCTACAGTGGAACAGGTAATGTCAGAGGCAGCATTTGAATCCAGAACCTCTGAATCCACAATCGAGGGAGGAAGATAACATGTGAGCTAAATCCTCATGGGTTGATTTGTCTTCAAGGTGAGATTTGACTTAACCTCTCCTTCCCTTATCAATAGCCAGGGCAACTAAGACCCAAAACAAACCAGATGAATTTGAAACATACCACATCCATAATCTTTTACTTCAATAAAAAGATAAAAGCACATTTTCTCCTCTCAAAGTAATTAATTTTTTTTTGTTGGTGTTATCTTGTATATTCTTTTCCTGGTTCAGTTTAATTCACTAAATCTACTTTCGGTACAAGAATATTGTAGTTAATGCACCACAGTGTGTTCAGCTATTGCCTATCACCTGGACAGTCTACCAGTGCCATGCCAGGAAACTGAATCACTTCCATTTGAATTCTTAAGAAGATTCTGAAGATCACCTGGAAGTTTAAAGAGACCAGACACTGGGAATGTATCAGTGGATGTATCAATAACCACCATGTGGCTGGAACTAAACTGCCAAGCATTCAAACTCTGCTGCAGAGAGTGAAACTCCAATGGCTTGTCACATAGTTTGGCCACGTCGTTCGATTGTCAAACATCCGCTTGCCTAAAAAGCAAGGCAGGAAATCACGTAGTGGTGAGAAGTGATGCAAGGACACTTTCAAGTTCTCTTTGAAGAACTTTAGAATTGATTGTGTAGCATGGGAGACAGTGGCACAGGACTGCTCAGCATGGCGTACCCTCTTTAGAGAAAGTGCTGTTTTTGAGCAAAGCAGAACTAAAGTAGCTCAAAAGGAACAAAAGATGCACAAATTCAGAGAATCCACCCCAGAGGTTCACGTGGACTGCCTGTGGTAGAGCATTCTGAGCTCGTATTGGTCTGATCAGTCACAGTTGGAATCATCTAAGCTTGACTTTAGCATAGTGATATGGAAATGGCAAATCAGTATCTTTGTTAAGAAAACTCCAAATGGAGTCACAGAGTCATATCCAACTGCAAAACAATTCAACAAAACTCTTGCGTCTTCTATCTCCCTCTCCCTCTCTCCCTTTCTCTCTTACTCATTCCTCTTCCTTTTCCTTGTCCTTTCTCTCTTCTTCCCATTCTCCTCCATCTCTTCCCCTCCCTCTCTCCCAGCTCTGGCTCCTCCTCTTCACATCTGGGGAGGAAGCAGCACTTTTTACTTTAGGAGGCAGTTTGAATACAGTGGAAAGTGCTTGATTTGGGGATGATGCTGAGATTCAGATTCTGCTAATTACTATGTACAAGTCCTTTAACCTTTCTAGGCCTTGGTTCTTCATGTATCAAATGAGAAGGCCAAAGGTGAGGCTCCCTGAGCTGCCCAAGAGTTTTAAATCTCTGATCCTACCCTAGGTACATAGACTGTACACAGATCACTGGATCTGGATACAATGTGACCTCAAATGATTGTTTTTATGCTGGGAAAGTCACTTAAACAATGTTTGCCTTAGTGCTCATCTTTAAAATGGCATAACAGCACCTACCTCCCAGGGTTGTTGATGGGGAAAAATGAGATATTTATAAAGTTCCTCATCTATAAAATGAGCAGAAGGAAACAGCAAACCACTTGAGTATCTCTGCTGAGAAAACCCCAAACAGAGTCATGGAGGGTTGGATATGACTAAAAACAACTTAGCAACAAAATATAAATGGTGGTGATTATTAAACAACAAACAAACAACCAAAGAAGCAGTGAGTTTAAAGCCTGAATTCCATTGCCATCTACTGGCCAAAAAAAAAAGTGGAGAAAATGTCAATTGCAAATCTGTCTTTCTCCATCTTCCTCCTTTGTCTCTCCCTCTTTTCCTCTAGCTCCTTCCTCTCTTTCTCTTTCTCTGTCTCTCTACCTCCTTTTCTATTTTTCTTTCTCTTTCTCCTCTCTCCCCCTCTTTTTATCCTCTCCCTTTCTGTCTCTCCCTCCACACAGATACATGTATATATACATTTATATGTACAGCTATAATATACATATATGCATGTGTGTAAAGGTCTATAATATGGTTAGATCACTGGCTATATATATGCTTTTAAGGTCAACATTTACCAAGCAGAAACTTTCTATTCTCCTTTCATATATATGTATACATATATGTGTGTATATAGTGTGTATATAAGTATACATGCACATGTGTGTGTGTATATTTATATACATAATCTATCCTATCCATCAGTACACCTTCCTAAAATACTGGACTTGCCAGTCAGTTATTTTTTTTTTATTTTTTTGTTTTTATTGTTCAGTCGGGGGTTTTTTGTTCAGTCTTTATTGTTCAGTCGTTTTTCAACTTTTTGTGACCCCATTTGGGGTTTTCTTGGCAGATACTGGAGTGGTTTGCAATTTCCTTCTCCAGCTCATTTTACAAATGAGGAAGCTGAGGCCACCAGGGTTAAGTGACTTGCCAGGGTCACACGGCTAGTAAGTATGTAGTGCATGATATTGGGCAAAACAAATGTATATGGAGAAGCACCTGTTCTCATGGAGCCCAGCATCTCACCAGAGGAGACTTGTCAAGTAGGACAAGTGGTTATTCCATTTTAAAGACAAATGGTTGGCAATAGTGATATAATGAGCTGAACAAACCCCTCCGGGCCTCATGTGCTTCATTATGAAAGAAGACAACTGGGAATCAGTGCCTGGGTTCAGATGCCAGCTCTACTATTGACAACCTGTGCGGTCTTGAGTTAACAAATGTAACCTCTCTAAACCTCTGTTTCTTAATCTGTAAAAAGAGGGAGTTGGATTAAATTATTCCAATGATCTCTTTCAACTCTAGCCTATAATCCTAAATATAGAAAGCATATTCCTTGCCCTAAAGTTTACAGTATAGATGGAGAGATACTGTATCCACATGAAAAGACCATTTACAAGGCAGAGTTGACCACTGCCAGATGATAGAGTTAAGTGCTTTGTAAGCACTTAACTCTCCTTAAGGAGAGGGAGATTTCTGGACTTTAAGCTTGGCCTTATAAGATGTTTCTTTCTGGCATCAATTCACATCCAACTGGACTCTTGAACTTCATTGGAATCTCATATCAGCCTTGATACTTTCTCAATACCCCCTGACCCTGAGCCTTGAAGGCAGAAGGATTGTGAGAGGTAGAAATAAGGTGGGATGCTGCATTCCAGACACAGGGACCAGTTTGTGTGACTGTCCAGAGGAGGCAGATGTGGTCTTAAATTCTGGTAATAGCTAATAGTCCAATGTGGCCAGGGGTGTAATGGAACCAGCTGGAACCAGCTAACAGAAGCCAATCGTTGAATCTTCAGTGTGAGTATTTACCTAGCAAGAATTCACAGAAACAATGTCAGGGTTTGACATTTTTGTTTGTTTATTTTGTTGACTGTCCACACTTTGTTGTTGCTTGGATTATTTTGGTAGCTCTATGGAGGATAGATAGGAGAGGGGAGAGGATGGAAGCAGGGAGACCAAAAAGTAGTAGTCCAGCAGATGAAATACTGAATCAGAGTGGTGACCATGTGATTTGGAAGGTAGGGCCAGATGTAAGAAATGAAATGAGAAAATTTAGCAGTGGATGGGATATGCGGATGAAGGAGAATGAAGCATTGAAGACAACTCCAAGGTTGTAAACCTGGTTGCAATATGGTCCCTGATATCGTCTGACCTATGATTTATTGTTGTTGTTCAGTCACGTTCAACTCTTTGTAAACCCATTTGGAGTTTTCTTGGCAAAGACACTGGAGCAATTTGTCATTTCTTCTCTAGCTCATTTTACTGATGAGGAAACTGAAGCAAATGGGGTTAAGTGACTTGCCCAAGGTCACACAGTAAGTATCTAAGACTGCATTTGCAGTCTTCCACTCCAGGCCCAGTGCTCTATCTACTGTGCCACCTAGCTGTCCCTTATGATTTATACTCTCACTTTTATCCTGCTTTGTGCTTCATTGCTATTTTCCCAGGAGTAAATTTTTTGTTTTAATTATGAACTTAAACAAGCACGAGCATTTCATCATACAAAGAACAGAAAAAAGAGGATTTGTGTGTAAAACAGTGAACTATTACACAGTTTAACAAATATTATGTAAACATATAATATAGGCAGGTCTCAACTTTCACATGGTAATGTCCTAAGGAAACAGTATGAAGGTCAAAAAATGAGAATGTTGATATGGGAAATAGAGGGGGTAAATTTCCTACCATCCCCATATTCCATCCACTGCTAAACCACCACGAATAATCTTTTGCTAGAGATTACTGAAAATGCACTTTTTCTGCATGTGATTCTTTGTAACAAAACATTAATTCTAATAATATGCATTTTTCTTAACACAGTAACCATGAAACAACCCATAAAATGCCATACACAAAATAAAATTGGTAACATGTGGAACATTTTTCTCCCTAGTGATTCTCTAGAATCCAGTGACCTTTTATGCCAACATCTCAATTAAAAGAAGTTAAAATCGATTTCAGACAATATTCACTTTCCATAACTTGTGAAATCTACAGTACCATAAATACTTTCCTCCTTTTTGAGGATATAACAGAATCATCAATTCATTAACACCAAACTTGGCCAACAGCTGCTGCTGACGTTCTGGCAAGAAGTTTATCTGACACCTTTTTTTTCTCACTAAGCTGCATCACTGACTTTACACAGTTGGGCTTAAAGCTCAAAGGATTCATGCTATGCTTTGGGGACATAATTGCACCACAAAGCTTGGATTCTAAAGGCAAACAATAAAAATATGCAGCAAATGCACTGAGAGGTCTTTACTCTACAACAATGGGGTGACCAGGACCAGTGAAGCACCTGGTAGGAGAACAGGAACTCCACAAACTTGTGCACATTGTGCCCCTCATTTTTTTTTCTCTACTGCACATAGCTGCCAACACAAAAATGAAAAAAAAAGTCACTAAATGAATGCTTGAAATCAGGAAGGTTAAACGAATGCTTAGGATTGCCCATATATAAATAGTATTAAATATATAACATATCATAATATATAAGTGTATGATGATACATACATGTATGTAATATACATATTTAACAGGGTAGCACCAAACCAAGGGTGGCAGCTAGTTGGCGCAGTGGGTAGAATGACGAGTCTGGAGTCAAGAAGATTTATCTTCCTGAGTCCAAATCTGATTCCAGACACTTGCTAGCTGTGTGACCTTGGGCAGGTCATTTAACCTCTGTCTCAGTTTCCACACCTGTAAAATGGAGATAATAATAGTGCCTACCTCCCAGGGTTGTTGTGAAGATCAAATGAAATAGTAATTATAAAGAGCTTATCACAGTGTCTGACACAGAGTAAGCACTATATAAATGTTAGCTATTACTATTATTATGTAGTCTGACCATAATCATACTAAAACTCCATAAGTCTTTTGCAGATAAACAACTGTCTAACCATGTCAAAACCACTTATGCTTAGGAAGTTGATTTTGTGAACCCAAGCGAACTTTCATTTATCCCTACTGAATTTCATCTTATTAGATTCAGCCCAATGCTCTAGCCTGTCAAGATCTTTTTGGATAATAGTCATCTTGTGGTTAATTCTCTCTCCTAATTTTGTGTTGCCTACAAATCTGATGAGTGTGACAGACATCTACGCCTTTATCCAAATTGTTGATTAAAATGTTAAAAGGTACCAAGTCCAATCACAGATTCTTTGGACTCACTCTAGGAGACCTCTTGCGTTGACATTGAACCCTTCAAATAATTTGAGTCTATACATTCAACCAGCTCCCAATCCATCTAACCATATATCTGGTTCACACCTCTCCAATATCGAGGGCCACTTGGGTACCAGACTCAAGTGTGAGCGGAGACGTGGTAATGAATTAACCAGGCAGGTAGTTCGTAGGATAGAACTCCGTTTGGTGATACCCAGGGAAAGTTTTTATAGAGCAAAGAGACAAAGGACAGAAAGGAAGAGATATCATTATCTTAGTCAGTTGTATCCTAGAAGTAGCATGGCAGTAAGGCCTTTTGATCCCTAGGTGCCAGAAAGTCTTAGGAAAAGTCAGTTATTTCCTATCACATGCAGTCAGTTATATCTCAAAGGATGCTCTTGAGAGCTGGCTTCAAAGCCTAATAGCCAAAGCTGCATCATCAAGTACATCTGCATAGAAACTGACTTCCTATAAATGTTTTGAACAACTAAAGTTTTGGGGCAGAGCCTTAGAGCTAGGTCTCCAGTACTTCTTAATGCAGCTGCAGTCATAAACAGATACAATTGAGAGCAAACTTCAAAGCTGAAGCGCAATCCTCAAAAGACATCATGTTTAGAGCTGGCCACTCAAAGGTACCAGAGTGCAGAATCAGATATATCTTGGGACAGATCCTGTTGATCTCAGAACTCCAACAACATCCTTTTAAATGCAACCTATAGCAAAAGAACTCCAGAGCAGACTTAGTGAAAAGTCGCATCTCAAAGAGATCTTTGACATGCAGGTCCACTGATGTCAGGGTAATTATCAGAGTCCTGGGACAGGCCTCTTTGGCTCCCCACACTCCAATTAAAAAAAAAATAGCATGAGTTTTGCTCAAAGTGAGATAAATGGTAACTACATCCCCCTGGTCTATCAGTTTAATAACACTCAAATAAAGGAAATAAGGACTACAATATGACTTTAAAGCTGGAGGATACCTTAGAGGTTATGTAACCCAACCCCATAATTTTAAACATAAAGAACTGAGTCTCAGTACAGTTAAGTGACTTGCCCAGGGTCATATAGCTAATAATAGAAGTGTCTGAAGTAGGATCTGAATACAAATCTTCCTGACTTCAGGTCAGTTTCTCTATCTGCTACTCTATGCTACCTCCAATTGCTGGTTCCTGAAGAAATCATGACATTTCTTAGCCTTTTATCAGTTCCCTTTTCTAAGTATTTGCTAATCATCCTTTTTCTGTTGTTATTGTCATTGAATTGTGTCACTTATATCTGACTTTTCATGACCTCTCCATCTTAAGTAATTGTTCAATTGGCAACATGTCACATATGGGGTCCTAAAACCAAATAGATTTCCACCACCACCCAAGAGAACTTCCTTTACAACAAAGATAAAAAACAAAGAAACAAACAAACGAAAACAGTTCAAAAGAGATCTATCAGTACATTAACCGCATTTGACAACATATGCCGCATTCCAAATCCATAGTCACCTACTTCTACTAATGAAGAAAAGTAGGTACATGTTTTCATCATTTCCCCTAGACACCGTCTGATCTTTATAATTAGACAACACTTAGTTTTATTTTTCCTTGCTTATATCCAGTTATATCTAAAGTTGGAGTTCTTAACCTGGGTGGAATCTAAGACCTTTTTAATTTTTTTGATACCTATTTCAATATAACTAGATTCCTTTGTAATTCTATGTATTTTATTTCACAAAATTTTAAAACATTATCCTGAAAAGCGGTCCATAGGACTCACTATTTTCAAAGGGGCTTATGACATAAAAAATGTTAAGAATCCCCATTCAATAAGATTCTTTTTTGGGCAGCTAGGTGGCATAGTGGATGAACCAAGAAATTAGGTGTCAGGACGACCTGAATTCAGATTTAAAACATTTACTAGCCGTGAGATCCTGGGAGAGTCTCTTCTCTGGGATTAAGTTACTTTGTCTGTAAACTGAACACTTAGGGGCCTTTGAATCCATTACCCTAAGTCATCAAGGTCAGCTGGTTTTCTCTTACCTTTTAATTTATCTTCGAGATCAACTTTTCATTAGCTATTTTTTGTCTTACCATTTTTCATTAAAGGACATTCTCCTTGACAGAGAAGACAGAAATAAGACAACGATGGACAGCTCTGCCTTCTCTGGGTCGTTAATATCATTGTCTCTTTCACCCCAAGCAGGATTCCTATGTCTTCTTTGGTCCTCATCTTTTTCCTAAGATAGTTAAAACAAACCACATCATCTTTGGCTGTCTTTGGGTTTCTTCACCATTCTTAGCTATTCACTACAAGCTTTCACACTCCTGACATCATTTCTGCAGGACCAAGTCACACTTTTGTTTTTGTTCTGTGGTTGCCTCTTGCTTCCATCCTCTGTCCATAGCTGTTTAAAGCCTGAGTTTGTTGGTGAGTTCCTAGTAGTCTCTTCAGACAACTTGCTCCTTATCAGGATTGTTTCCTTTTGTGCCTTCAGAGCTACATTCTTGAGACTTTCTTAAGAGTTGACTTCTCTTGAAGAATTTTGGACCATGGAATAAAACCTAGCCTTCCTGTGAACCCTTTGAAACCTGTTTTTTTTTCCTCTAAATTCTAGAGTACTTTGTCTTTTCATTTTTTGTTTGGTTTGGGTTTTGTTTTTTTTGTTTTTTTGCTTTTTTGGAGGGCAGTTGGGGTTAAGTGACTTGCCCAAGGTCACACGACTAGTATTTGTGTTAAGTGTCTGAGGCCAAATTTGAACTCAGGTCCTCCTGATCCAGGGCCAGTGGGATTCACTGCGCCACCTAGCTGTCCAGTACTTTGTCTTTTCCTCAATATTCACATAATCTCTACCACAGCAACCAATTCCTTCCTGGGATTGAGAATCAGATCCAGAATACTATCTCCCCTTGCTGGGGGAGGGGAGAGGGAGAGGAAGATTCTGTAGACATCTGAATAGTTAAAATTTTCTATCATATTATACCTTTCTTCTATGCTAGTCTTGCAATGTTTCCCAAACTCCTCATCTATTTCTATTTTTCCTTCCAAGGATCTTCACTCAAATGCTCTCCACTAGGCTTCCCCCATCCGGGGCCCTGGATTTCCTCATATGAGAATACCTTCTTAATATACAATGCCACCTTACCTACCAAAAATGCCTACCCTTTTTGCCTATCCTATTTCTTTCAAATGAATAACCATCCAGAGTCATATTGTGGTTATGGTTTTCATCCCACCAAGTGTCAGTGATGGTCAAAATTGCTTCTTTGTTTCAGGATTTCCAGTTTAAAAAATCCAGCTTATTGCCTAGACTTTGGGCTTTTGAATATAAAGTGTTTCAGGTCATAAATATTCTCTTTCTTTTTTTCTTTTTGGAGTGGGGAGGGCAGGGCAATTGGGGTTAAGTGGTTAAGTAACTTGCCCAAGGTCACACAGCTAGTAAGTGTAAAGTGTCTGAGGCCACATTTGAACTCAGGTCCTCCTGACTCCAAGGCTGGTGCTTTATTCACTGAGCCACCTAGCCACCCCACATAAGTTTTTTTTCTACAGGTTCCTTTCTTTGATTTTGTCTCTTCCTCTGATCTCTGGGTATCTCACTATTATTCCTCCTTCATTTAAGTACTTTGTATGGGATCTGACTCAGAGGATAACATCAGCAGTTTTCTCTCCCATTCTTTTTTATTTGAAAGCCCCTTTGATTAGATTGGTGAAGCATCAGACAAATACATCCTTACCAGTCTTTGTTCAATATTCTCCATTTCCAGGCCAGGCATTTATCATTTCTGCTTTTAGCTGTGACCCAGAAATCCAAATTCCAAATGACTGAATCATTTGGTATATTGTTTCCTTAATTATTCTTTGGGGATACTTTACTATGTTATCTCGACTATACATCTTTAAATAGAAGAGATTTTAATTCACGTGACATTCATATTTCAATGAGTTATGGCATCTGGAGGCAGAGTTGGGCAGTTTGTTTTTCCTGTTACATGAAGCTAAACTACGTTCCTTCTTAAAAAAAAAAATCTTCAGTATTTTGCCTCCAGGATACAAATTCTCTTGCTTGTTATTTGAAGCCCTATCCAATAATCTATCTCCATTTTATCTTTCCTGACTAATTTCACACTAGCCTACCTCACATACCCTATGTTCTAATCAAATTGACCTGCTTTCTATTCTAAGCACACAACATCCTATCCATTTCCTATCTCACTGCCTTTGCACATGTTCAGAATTCTCTCCATCCTACTTTCTGCCTCTTGGAAACCATAACTCTCCCTTGAGGTTTGGCTTAAGTCCCATGTCCTACATGGGGCCATTCCTATTCCCATCCTTCATCCCTGGGTCACTGTAAACACCTTACCCCTGCCCAAAGTACTTTGTGGACATTTTGTATCTACTTATCTGCATACTCATTGTTTCCACAAAGTAGGAAGTAAGCTCCTTGGGAAGAGGAACTGTTCTTTTTTTTCCTTGCTTTTTATTATTTTTTATTTATTTTTTGTTACATTTTAAATTCCAAACTGCCTCCCTTCCAACCCACACTAGAGAAGGCCACCATTTGATGCAGATTTATAAATAAATGTAAAGCCATACTATGCATACTTCTTTCTATCAGTTCTTTCTTTGGAGGTGAATAGCATCTTCCTTCACATGTCCTTTGTAGTTGTTTTGAGTATTTATAGTACTTAGTATAACTTGGATGTTCACAACTATTCTTCAAACAATATTGCTGTTACTGTGTACAACATTCTCTTGATTCTACTCACTCCACTCTTCATTATTTCATGCAAGTTTTTCCCATGTTTTTCTAAAATCAACCAATTTATCATTTCTTACAGTATAGTAGTATTTCATCACAATTTGCTTAGCCATTCCCCAACTCATGGGCATCCCCTTAATTTCCAGTTCTTTGTCACTACAAAGAGAGTTGCTATAAATATTTTAGAACATATAGGTTCTTTTTAACTTTTTGCTAATCACCTTAATGACTTAATATTAATTAATATTAATATTAATATTAATGACAGTATTGCTGGGTCAAAGGGTATACACAATGTTATAACTCTTTGGGCTTAATTCCAGATTGTTCTCTGAAATGGTTGGATCAGTTTGAAATTCACTGACAGTCTATTAATGTCCCAGTTTTTCCATATACCCTCCAACATTTATCATTTTCCCCTTCTATTATTTTAGCCAATCTGATGGGTATGAGATGATATCTCAAAGTTGTTTTAATTTGCATACTTCTAATCAATAGTGATTTAGAGCATTTTTGTATGACTATATATAGTTTTGACATCTTCATTGAAAAATTGCCTATTCATAGCCTTTGACCACTTATCAATTGGGAGAATGACCCATATTCTTACAAATTTGACAGTTCTCTGTCTTTGAGATATGAGACCTTTATATGACAAACTGTCCATATATTTTTTCCCCAAATTTTCTGGGGGAAATCAAAGCTATTCTTGTTTCCTTCTAATCTTGGCTACATTGGTTTTATTTGTACAAAACCTTTCTAATTTAATGTCATCAAAATTATCAATTTCACATCTCACAATGCTTTCTATCTCTTGTTTATTCATAAATGTTTCTATCCGTAAGTCTGATAGGTAATGTGTTCCATGTTCTTCCAGTTTTCTTATAATATCTCTCTTTATATCTAGGTCATATATCCATTTTGACCTCATCTTGGTAAATAGTGTAAGATCTATACCCAATTTCTGCCAGACCGCTTTCCAGTTTTTCCAACAATTTTTGCCAAATAGTGGATTTTTATTCCCAAAGCTTAAATCTTTCCTTTTGTCAAACACAAGGTTACTATAATTGTTTATTACTGTGTATTGTATATCAACTCTGTTTTACTGACCCACCTTTCTATTTCTTAGACAGTACCAGATAGTTTTGATAATTACTACCTTACAATATAGTTTAAAATCTAGTACTCCTAAACCTCCTTCGTTAACATTAAATTCTTTGATATTCTTTTTAAAATTTTGATTTATTTATTTACTTTTAGTTTACAACATTTGGTTTCTCAATCTCTTGGGTTCCAAATTTTCTCCCACTCCCTCTCCTCCCCTCTCCCCCCACGGTGGCATGCAATCAAATATAGGATCTACAAATATCTTCATATTAAACATTAGTCAAGTTGTAAAGATGGATCATAACCAATGGAGTGAACAATGAGAAAGAAGAAATAAAACAAAACAAGAGAGAGAGAGAAAGAGAGAGAGAGAGAGAGAGAGAGAGAGAGAGAGAGAGAGAGAGAGAGAGAGAGAAAGAGCGAGCAAGTACTTTGCTTCAATCTGCATTCCAACTCCACAGTTCTTTCTCTGGATGCGGATATCCCTTTCCATCGTGAGTCTTTCGGAGTTGTCTTATAACCTTGTATTGCTGAAAGGAGCCCAGTCTATCAAAGTTAGTCATCACAATATGATGTATATGTAATTGTGTACAAAATTCTCCTGGTTCTGCTTTCTTCACTCAGTATCAATTTATATAAGTCTCTTCAGGTTATTATGAAGTCCATCTACCCTTCATTTCTTATAGCACAATAGTATTCCATTATATTCATATGCCACAACTTATTTAGCTATTCCCCAATTGATGGGATCCCCTTGATTTCCAATTCTTTGCCACCCCCCAAAAGCACTGCTCTAAATATTTTTGTACATATGGGTCCTTTTCCCACTTCTATGATCTCTTTGGGATAAAGCCCTAGAAGCTTTTTTTACCTAGATACCTAGAAGAGGTATTGCTGGGTCAAAAGGTATGTCCTTATTTATAGCTCTTTGGGCATAGTTCCAGATTGCTCTCCAGAACGGTTGAATCAGTTCACAATCCCACCAACAATGCATTAGTGTTCCAATTTTTCCAAATCCTCTGCAGCATTTATCATTTTCCTGTTTTGTCATCTTAGCCAACTTGACTGGAGAGATGTGGTACCTCAGAGTTGTTTTGATTTGCATTTCTCTAATCAATAGTGATTTAGAGCATTTTTTCAAATGCTTATAGATATCTTTAATTTCTTCCTCTGAAAACTGTCTGTTTATATCCTTTGACCATTTATCAATTGAGGAATGACTTGTGTTCTTACAGATTTGACTCAGTTCTCTGTATATTTTAGAAATCAGGCCTTTATCAGAGATACTAGTTGTAAAAATTCTTTCCTATAAATTCTTTGATAAACTTGACCTTTGGTTCTTCCAAATGAACTTTATTATTTTTTTCCTAGCACAATAAAATAGTTTTTGGTAGTTTAATTGGGATGGTATTGAATAATAGATTAGTTTTGGTAGAATTGTTATTTTTATTATATTGACTCTACCCACCCACAAACAATATTTCTCCAATTATTTAAATCTGACTTTATTTGTATAAGAAGTGTTTTTTTTTGTTTTGTTTTGTTTTGTTTTGTTTTTAAGAAGTGTTTTACAATTATGTTCTTGTAGCTCCTGGGTTTGTCTTGGCAGGTATATTCCCATGTATTTTATAAAAGTCTACTGCTGTTTTAAATGGGGTATCTCTTACTATCTCTTCTTGCAGGGTTTTGTTGGTGATATATAGAAATGCCGACAATTTATGTAGGTTTATTTTATATCCTGCTATTTTGCTAAAATTAGTATTTTAACTAACTTTTTAGCTGAATCGCTAGGGTTTTCCAAGCATATCATCTTATCATAAAGAGATAGTTGTATTATCTCGTCCATTCTTCTTCCTTCAATTTATTTTTCTTCTTTTCTTGCTATTTTTAGATTTCTAATGTGATAATAAGTATTCTTGTTTCACTCTTGATCTTATTGGGAAGGTTTCTAGTTTCTCCCTTTACCAATAATGCTTGCTAATGGTTTTAAGTAGATACTTATAATTTTAAGGAAAAATCAATTTATAACTATGCTTTTGAGTGTTTTTTTAAACTAGGAATAAATGCTGTATTTTGTCAAAAGCTTTTTCTAGAGGGCGGAGCCAAGATGGCGGAGTAGAAACAGCTCATCCAAGCCACTCTGCCCCCAGATTCCCCCCCAAACTATGTAAAAGGGGACTCTGAACAACTTCTGGAGCCCCAGCACCCACAGAACGACACAGAGAAGCTAACCTCCTGCTGAGGACAGCCCAGCAGCCCTGCAGGAAGGATTATCAACATAGACATGCCTAGGACAAAGTAAGAGGTTAGTGTCCTATGGACTTTGGGACCTGTATTTGGGGGAATGCATCAGCTCCCTCCCCTGGGGGCTAGAAGCCACTGAGGAGACACGCCATTTTGTAGTTTTCAGAGGCAGCTCCAGCTCCTGGCCTGCAATTAATTGTAGGGAGACCCAGCGATCAGTCTTGGGGGGGTAATCACTCTTGCTTTAACCTCCCTGGATCTGGATTGTGATCTAGGGTGGAAGTCATGTGTGGGTTTACAGCTTGCCAGAAAAGGAAGTTGCCCCCCACACATTTGGGACGAAAATTCCTCTATATGGCCTTAAAGCCATAGTGTGGCAACAAGCCCAAAAGTCAGGTAATCAAGTGGCAACATGCCAAGGCAAAGGAAACAGAAAAATGCAACCCTAGACTCCTATTTTGGGGGCATAGAGCAGGAAAAGGACTGTGAGGTCAGAAGTCCTGCTCCAAAAGCCCCAGGGGAAAACATGAGCGGGTTGCAGGCCATAGAGGACCTTAAGAAGGACTTTAAAAATCAAATAAGAGAAGTGGAGGAAAAATTGGAAAGAGAAATGAGAAGGATGCAGGAAAAGTATGAAATGAGGGTCAACAGCCTGACTGAGGAAAACGACACCTTAAAAAATAGACTGACTCAAATGGCAAAGGAGGCCCAAAAGGGCAATGAGGAGAAGAATGCCTTAAAAAGTCGAATTTGCCAGATGGAAAAAGAATCTCAAAAGTTCACTGAGGAGATTCATTCTTTCAGAGTTAGACTGGAGCAAATGGAAGCTAATGACTTGATGAGAAATCAAGATGCTGTTAAGCAGATCCAAACAAATGAAAGATTAGAAGGCAATGTGAAATATCTCATGGGAAAAACCACTGACCTGGAAAATAGATCCAGGAGAGACAATTTAAAAATTATTGGACTACCTGAAAGCCATGATCAAAGAAAGAACCTAGAAATCACCTTCAAGAAATTCTCAAGGAAAACTGCCCTGATGTTTTAGATCCAGAGGGCAAAATAGAGGTTGAAAGAATCCACCGATCACCTCCTGAAAAAGATCCCAAAAAGAAAACTCCCAGGAATAGTATAGCCAGGTTCCAGAATCCCCAGATCAAGGAGAAAATACTACAAGCAGCCAGGAAGAAACAATTTCAATATTGTGGAAACACAATCAGAATAGTCCAGGACGTGGCAGCTTCTACACTGAGGGATCGAAGGGCATGGAATATGATATTCCAGAGGGCAAAAGAACTGAGAATGAACCCAAGGGTCATCTACCCAGCAAAACTGAGTATTTTGGGGCAGCTAGGTGGTGCAGTAAATAGAGCACTGGCCCTGGAGTCAGGAGGACCTGAGTTCAAATCCAACCTCACACACTTGACACACTTACTAGCTGTGTGACTGTGGGCAAGTCACTTAACCCCAATTGCCTTGTCAAAAAAATAAATAATAAATAAAAATATATTTCATTAAAAAAAATAAACCTCTAAAAAAAAAACTGAGTATTTTGTTTCAGGGGAAAATATGGTCATTCAGTGGAATAGAGGACTTTCAAGCATTCTTGAGGAAAAAACAGAGTTGAATAGAAAATTTGACATCCAGACAGAAGAAGCAAGAGATGCCTGAGAAGGTAATCAGGGAAAAGAAATCAAAAAGAACTTATCAAAGTTGAACTATTTACATTCCTATATGGAAAAACAATAACTGTGAGTGATGATATCTTTCTCACTATGAAAATAATGGAAGAAGGGTGTGTGGTCATATGAATACATATGTGAATGTGTGTGTATATGGATAGAGGGCATAGGTTGAACTTGTTGGGAAGGGAGAATACTCAAGGGATGAAATTATGAGGTGAGAGAGGAAAGTGGCAAGAGGAGATGGGGAAAGACAGGGTAGGGTAAACTATCTCATGTAGAAGAAGCAAGGGGAAGTGGTTGCAAGGGAGGGGGAGAATAGGAAGGGAAAAAAAAGGCAAATCCACATTCTCATTGAATTTGGTTCAGGGAGAGAATGACATACATACTAAATGGGATATCTCAACCTGCAGCAGAATGGGGGGAAGGGGGATGAGAGGAGGGATGATTGATGGGGGGGCATCCTTGGGGGGAGGGGAGGTTGGAAGTACCCACTATAGAAGAGGGACAGGATCATGTAGGGAATGGACCAGGTGGGGGGTGGGATGAGTGGGAGGGAATTATAAGCAGCCTTGTACAATATATCTACTATGATGATGTTTTGCATAGCTAGACATGTACAACATATACTGAATTGCTTATCTCCCCAGGGGGAATGGGTGACAAGGGAGGAAGGAAATGGATCTGAAATTTGAGGTCTTAAGATTAAATGTTTCAAATATATATAAATACTATTATTAATACTCTTTTGCTTATAATTGGGAGATAAGATGTGCAGGCATTGGGACACAAAGATTCACCTTCCTCTAATGGAAAAGTCGAAGGGGGTATGGGAGAAGGTATGGGAGAGAGCAGATTGGAGGAAGCGATATCTTGTGGGACTGCTATTCTGGGAGGTTCGGTAGGGGAATAACAGGGGGAAAATGATTGTAACTCAAAATCTGGCGGAAATGATTGATATAAAACAGAAGCTAATAAAGCATTTGTTTA